>JAYESA010000002.1:155206806-155374306 GCA_036927795.1 Iris macrosiphon | reverse complement strand
AGCCAGAAGAACAATATGGCATATCCACTCAACAAGAAGGCTGAGCTAGCAACGGTGTTCTTGCTCAAGGATAACATACTTTAGCTTGTCAAGATGGGTATGGATGAGGACCCATTGATACAGGCTTTGGTGAAGCTTGCTCTCAAAGGCAAAATGTGAAGGTTTTGGCTAAAGGATGGACTTCTCTACACTAAGGGAGACAAGGTGGTTGTACCCAAGTGGAGTACGCTTGTGTAGATAACTACTCAAGGAATGCCACAACACCAAGTTGTCTAGACATCAGGGTTAGAAAAGAATATTGGCGTTATTGGAGGACGCCTACTATTGTCCTCGCATGTACGAGGATGTGGAGGGCCATGTGTGCACTTGTCTTGTGTGCCAGTAAGACAAGATGGATCATCAGCGACTCGGGGGGGTGCAGTTTGAGCCTCGCCCCATACCGAATTGACCATGGGAGAGCATCTCGATGGACTTCATCTTTGTCTTGTCTAAGGTGGGTCCTTTCAGGTCTATTATTGTAGTGGTAGACCAATTTCCTAAGTACCGGACCTTCATAGCTACATCAACGAACAACACTATAGAGGAGGTCGCATGCTTATTCATTTCTCATGTGGTAAAATTTTGGGGCATACCGGAAAGCATATCAACGATCGAGACCCTTCCCGACTAGTTTCCACCCGAAAAGGTGTTCAAGTTTTGGATGGAGGTGTTAAAGACCCTTGGGTCAGATCTACACTTCTCGACTAGTTTTTACCCTCAGACTGACGGACATACGAAGCAGGTCAATTCCCTACTCAAGGTGTACTTGTGACACTCTGTGAGTGCCAACAGCGGGATTGGGTGCATCACTTGGACATCGCCCAGTTCTATTACAATCTCCAAATAAGCGAGTCATCCCACAACAACTTGTTCGAGTTGGTAATGGGTCGACAACCACTCACCCTACAATGCTAAGTTCGGAGACATCGTGCAAAAGTCTCACAGCTCTCCAGTTTGCCTCAGACTTCAAGGAGAATACGGATATCACTAAGATATTTCTAGAGAAAGTCGCACACAAGATAAACAAATGGGCAGACGTCAAGTGAAGGTATGTCGAGTACAAGGAAGGGGACTTGGTGATTATCAAGCTTCAACCGCAGCCGTTCAAGGTGTTTCATAAAATACACAAGGGACTGATTCGCAAGTATGAAGGCCCCTTCACGGTCCTTAAAAATGTGGATAAAGTTGCCTAGAAGCTCAAACTCTCCACCAAGTTGAAGATTCATCATGTCTTCCATTAAAGTTGCCTCAAGCCTTATCATGCAGACTTGGAGGACCCTCGGCGAGGAGTTTCGAAGTGACCCACAGCGACCATGACTACGTCGTTCGACAAGAAAGTAGAATTCATGCTTGACTCAAGGACCATTTGCTAGCAAGATGTTTCCACGTATGCAGAGTATCTCATCAAGTGGAAGGGAATGCCACATGGTGAGTCCAGCTTGGAACGCCCTGACACGTTGCATCAATTCGAGGAAAATATCCAAAAAAAAATTAGCGGACGTATGTGACGAGGACGTAAACACAATATGTGGGGTAGAATATCACACACATTTATTTTTGGCCCCACCGAGGTAGATTTGTTGTTATTTAGGCATCTTTTGTGAAATTTTGATAGCTAGAATTATGCATGAAATATTCTTAGGACCTAGAATAATTTCTAGAATAATTCCTAGAATATTTCCATTCCAGAAGGTTCTTGTAAGCCTTTGAGACACTATAAATAAGGGAGAGGCTCATTTTCTCCTCACCACCAAAACTTGTAAGATTTATTCATATTAATAAAAGTCTTTCAAGTTTCACTCTTGCTCTACTACTCTCTATTTTCTTAGCGATCTAGCTAAGTTCACTTGGGGGAAGGCTTGCACGATTCTTCGAGGAGAAAACTTGTGCGTCACACTAATCGAAGTTGTCATGACCCGCACCCGGGGTAAGGGTACTAGTCGGAAACAACGCCCAGCCTACGCCGCAGAATCGGCGGTAGAACGCTGTCTAGAAAGTCTATCTAATATAATGAACCACCAAAAGATAGTGTACTCAATCACAGAACTAAGATAGAATGAACACGAATCAGATAAGAATAGAATAGTCACAATACAACTCATGAGTCTAAAATAATACATCAATGAGTCTGAAGAAAAATACAGAAATATGCTGGAGACAAATCCAGTACAAAAGAATACTACAAAACTATAAAGCTACAACTCCAGGGTCAACTGTCTCAGTTGGGATAAGTCCCTCTTGAGCCAGGGTCTCAGAATCTAAACCCACAACATCCTGGGGTCCATAATAGGTAGGGTACTCCTCAGTGTCATCTGGAAAAATATATCCAGTCAGGAAAGGAGCAGAGTACAACCCTAACAGCAGTTCTCAAATAATGATAAAAACTATGTAACAGTAAGTAGCTGTGGATAAACAAGATGCATAAATAGATACAAGAAATATATAGACAATAAGGAAGTACTGGAAAGAAATACAATAATGAACAATATGCTGATAGAACAAGAATACTAATGACTAAGTGTGTGAGTACTAGCTTTAACATGTGATCGGCTTAGGAACTTGCACAAGAGTATAATGGCCTGGCTGATTATACGTGCGGTGTATGATCAACACTCACAAGGAACAAGACATGCACAAGGAGGGTATGATCACATATCTACACTAAAATACTCCCCACCCCGACTGGTATAATAGATCCAACCACGGTACGTTATGGCACTAGATTCCCCAAGAAGATAGCTAGTCTCCCCGAGAATCGGTGTCTGTACATGTACAATATAACCAATGAAACAATACTTGCACCATATACACCATATACCAAGGAATAATATCTCATGACGAGATCCGGATATACCAATCCGTGTAACCATAGTGTCAAGAGAACATGTATATCTACACTAGATACAACGAACATAGAGGATATCATAAATGAGAAACTATCAGAGAATGTACTCGCCTGAAGTCCAATGAACAGTCTCACAAATGTCTGACTCGGTGCCTCGAAGACCTAGATATGGAATACCACATTAATACAAGGTCCCGGAAAGAGAACAAGTCAAACTAGGTAATTTCTAGGTCAATAAGTCAATTCTAAGTCAAAAGTCAACTATGGTCAACTCTAAAGTCCACTAAAGTCAAACATGGTCAAACCCAAAGTCAACCTCACAAGACATCTATAAAATAGTATAGAGATAAACTACAATAATTTAGGAATCAAATTAGATTCAAAAAGAACTCACACAAAGTATACTAATAATATAATTAATATATACCCTAAAATAATATATATAAAAATAGAATATATAAACAATTTATATATATATATATATATAAACAGAATATATAAAACAGTATATATATATATATATATATATATATATATATATATATATATATATATATATATATATATATATAAACCATTAATACAAAAATGTACATATATATATTAATATACACATAAACTTATACCTTCAAATATTTAACAAAGAACATATAATTTACATGGCTAGAAGCACACCTAAAATATTTACATTAATATCCAAATAATTACATAATAATTATAAATAATATATTACACAATTAAACATACAAATATATTTTATAAAACATTTTATGTATAAATTATATTATTTAACAAGTAGTAACATATATATTTGCATGCAAGAAAGCTACATATTATATTATACATTATATTAGCACACCCAAAATATAGATCTATGCTACAATAATTACTATAATAAATACACAAAATAAATATTTAATATCCATATATATATACTAATTATAAATGAAGAATTGAACCACAATTAATTAGATCTATGCAAAAATACACACAATTGGAGAGTATCTCACCGTATCCCACTAGATCTAGGATACGCATGCGACACGAGTCCAACACACAACCAAATGCACCCCGAAGGACACAAACAAATCACAAATAATATTTATGAACAAATCAAAGTGTCAAAAGTAGATCTATGTGTCCGTGTCAAAATACGACATGTTCAAAGCCCCGTGTCGGAGGAAAACCCCCAAATGACACGTATCACCAAATAGTTGGGATACGAACCACAAGTATTCCAATATGGACACGACACTAGCCTCAAACACAAATCTCATGTTCAATTGATCTATAGGATCAATTGACACACACAACAAAATATAAATTCGGAATTCCAACAAAATTGACACAAAAAGCACCATAACTTTCTCCATGGGTCTCCTATGAACACAAAACAAAGTCCTATGGGTACTAAATATATATAGGTTGATTTTACATGATTAAATCTCAGATTTAGAAGCTATTTAAATGGGAAAATCTGAATTATACCTATTGGGAGATGGATTCCCAATGAAACCTCCAATTGAGATGAACTTGCTTCCAAATTGTAGATCCTTGCTCCTCTTTGTAGATCCTTGCTTCCTTCTTCTAGATCCTTGCTTCCTCCTTCTCTAATGGTGAATTGGGAAGAATTTGGAATGAATTTGGTAGGGAATTGGATTGAAAATGGAGGGAATTTGGTAGTGGGAGAATTCTAGATCTAGATTTGGAATGAGATGAGAGGAGAGAGAAATTTCCCCCCCTCTTTAATAGACCGGCCATAGCCCCTCCCCCAAGCAATTGTAAAATGTCCAATGTACCCCTTGGGACCTCTCATGAAAAAATAATTAAGGAAGGAAGCTTCTAGTCTAATCATTTAATTAATTTAATCCATCTCCTTAACTATGGGCTTTCTAAATGGGCCAAGTCTAACTAATTAATTCATGTTGGTCCATGGGTCCAAACTAAACTAGTTGGGTCCACTAAAATAAGTCTAAAATAATTAAATAATAACTAACAACAATTAAATAATACAACAAATAATTATTTACCATGCACAATATTTATTTAAATAGGAAATTACCAAAATACCCTTTCCTAGAAAATGTGGTAGTGACAAGTCTACCCTCCTTAAAATAATTTCGTCCTCGAAATTCAAAGACGAAAACTACCCCCAGAAAATCACAGAACAGAACTAAAGAATCACAACTAACTAATGAACAGAACATAACAATGAACAGAACATAACTAGAAATAACATACCTCAAGGTACAAACAAATATGGATAACGCTCTCGCATGTCATCCTCTCTCTCCCAGGTAGACTCCCCCGGAGAGTGATGCCTCCATGCGACGCGCACCAAAGGAATAGTCTGGTTCCTCAGCACCTTCTCTCTCCGATCCAGAATTCCAACTGGCTGCTCTGGATAGCTAAGAGTAGGGCCCACCTCTATCTCTGAGTGATCCAATACATGACTAGGATCTGCCACGTATCGTCTCAACTGCGACACATGAAACACGTTGTGCACTCCCTCCAATGCAGGTGGCAAGTCTAGTCTATAAGCAACTGCACCGACCCTCTCTAGAATAGTGAAAGGTCCAATGAATCGCGGACTAAGCTTTCCGCCTCCACCGAAGCGAATCGTGCCTCGTGTCGGAGAAATCCTCAGAAACACCAAACCACCCACCTAGAACAAAATACCACCTTAAGAACTTATCTATAACAAACAACCAAGAACAAGCACACAAAATAAAATCTAAACTATACCTCAAACTCCAAGGGTCTCCGATGGCTATCGGCCCAATGCCGTTGTCTGTCCTGCGCCACTCGAAGTCTGTCTCTGATCAACTGAACCTTCTCTGCTGCATCCACAACCATCTCTGGCCCAAGCAAAATTCTCTCTCCAACATCGTTCCAAGACAAAGGAGTACGACACCTCCGACCATATAGAGCTTCAAAAGGTGATATCTCTATACTGGCCTGGTAACTGTTGTTGTAAGCAAACTCTACCAAATGGAGATGGTCCTCCCAAGAACCCTCAAAATCTAGTACACAAGTGTGCAACATATCTTCGAGAGTCTGGATAGTCCTCTCTGACTGCCCATCTGTCTGGGGATGATATGCAGTACTGAACTTGAGCTGAGTGCCTAAACTCTCCTGCAAACTCCTCCAGAAATGAGAAATGAAACGACTATCTCGATCTGAGACTATGCTAACGGGAACTCCGTGTATCCTAACGATCTGCCTCACATACATCTCTGCCAGCTTCTCCGTGGACAAACCCACTTTGAAAGGCAAAAAGTGGGCCGACTTGGTCAATCTATCAACAATGACCCAAATCGCGTCTTTCTCTCCTGGAGATCGTGGTAGTCCGGACACAAAATCCATAGTAATGTGTTCCCACTTCCACTCTGGAATGGGTAATGGCTGAAGTAAACCTCCTGGCCTCTGCCTCTCGGCTTTCACCTGCTGGCACACTAAGCATCTGGATACAAACTGTGCCACTTTCCTCTTCATGCCATACCACCACACACTCTCTCGCATATCCCGATACATCTTGTTAGCACCTGGATGCATGGAATACTGAGAGCGATGCGCTTCCTGCAACACCTCCTCGCGCAACTCCCCACTAGGCACACACAATCTAATCTCCATGCCTCAAGGATCCATCCTCTGCAATAGTGAAATCATCCTCCAATCCTGCTCTCACCTGAGCTCTGATACTCCTCAAAGATACATCATCATACTGTGCTGCCTTGATCCTGTCCATTAAATCTGAGTGTATCTGCAATCCCCACATCTGCATAGCACACCCAGGAACAATCACCTCAATGCCCAAGCTCTCCAAGTCCTCCAACAGATATCGATCCTGCGTCAAGAACATAGCTACCGGATACCTGCTCAAAGCATCGGCAACTACATTGGCTTTCCCAGGATGATATTGCAAAGAGATATCAAAATCCTTCATCAATTCCAACCACCGACGCTGCCTCATGTTCAACTCCTTCTGCGTGAAAACGTACTTCAAGCTTTTGTGGTCTGTGAAGATCTCCACACGCTCTCCGTACAAATAATGTTTCCACAACTTCAGGGCGAATATGACAGCTGCCAACTCCAAATCATGGGTAGGATAGTTCTTTTCATGAGGACGCAATTGCCTGGATGCATAGGCAATCACTTTCCCATGCTGCTGAAGAACACAACCTAAACCCTTTTCCGATGCATCACTATAAATAGTGAAACCTCCGGACCCTGATGGCAATATCAAAATAGGAGCAGACATCAACCTTTTCTTCAACTCCTCAAAAGCGGCCTGGCAATCTTCCGTCCAAACAAACTCCACATCCTTCCTTGTGAGTCTGGTCATCGGCTCGGCAATCCTTGAAAAATCTTGCACAAACTTTCTGTAGTAGCCTGCCAATCCCAAGAAACTCCTGATCTCTGCTACCGAACTCGGAGTCTTCCAAGATTCCACTGCTGAAATCTTCTTCGGATCCACTGAAATACCATCACCAGTCACAACATGCCCCAAGAATTCCACCTTGTCCAAGAAAAACTCACATTTGGACAACTTTCCATACAACTTCTCCTTCCTCAGCACATCCAACACAATCCTCAAATGCTCCTCATGCTCCTCCGGTGTCCTCGAGTATATGAGTATGTCGTCGATGAACACCACCACGAACTTGTTAAGGTACTGGTGGAACACCTTATTCATCAAGTTCATAAATACCGCCGGTGCATTAGTCAAACCAAACGGCATCACCATAAACTCGTACTGACCATACCGAGTTCTAAAAGCAGTCTTCGGTATGTCCCCCGGCTTCACCTTCACCTGATGGTAGCCTAATCTCAAATCTATCTTAGAAAATACCTTGGCACCACTCAACTGATCAAACAGATCATCAATCCGTGGCAAAGGATACTTATTCTTGATAGTGAGATTATTCAAAGCCCTGTAATCAATGCACATACGTACCGATCCATCCTTCTTCGGTACAAATAATACCGGGGCTCCCCATGGTGAAGAACTCGATCTGATAAACCCCTTATCCTGCAATTCGTCCACCTGCTTCTTCAACTCGACCAGCTCGCTGTTGTTTACTCTATAGACATGCTGCAAAATCGGTTCTGCACCTGGCACCAAGTCTATAGAAAATTTAACATCTCGATCTGGCGGCAATCCTGGCAATTCTTCAGGAAACATATCCAAAAATTCTGCTATCAACGGATGTGGCAACTCCTTGTCTTCCACCATAGCTCCACAAATAATGCCTTTTTCCTGCTCCGCAGCTCCTCTAGCAAACTCGAACTCTGGCTCTCCTGGCGGACCAAACAAAACTCTACCTCCTCTACAATCTATGCTAGCACGGTGCCTACTCAACCAATCCATCCCGAGTACAATGTCGTAGCTCGAAAGTGGCATTACAAGTAGACACGCACTCAACTCCCGGCCTCCCAGAGTAACTCTCCGATCCTTGCAAATATCATTAACCAGGATAATGCCTCCCCCGGTCATGATCTTGCAAGTCCTAAGCAAAGACTCAGCTACCAAACCATGCTTTAGAGCAAAAGAAACAGATACAAAACTATGGGAAGCACCACTATCAAACAAAGCTAAAGCTGGAATGGAATCAAGAAGAATAGAACCTGCGATGACATCTCCGGTGGGTTCCTCCTCTTCGACTGTCATAGCAAACGCTCGTCCCTGCCGAGCACCTTCCTGCTGCTGATGCTGGACAAAATGCTGCTGCTGTGTCGGAAGTGGTCCCCTCGGTTGTGCTGTAGGTGGTCTCATCTGTGCCCTCGGAGCTGGAGCTGCTCCCTGAACTGCACGACGAGGACACTCCCTCAATTGATGCCCTTCAGTACCACAATACAAACAAACTCCTAGCCTCTTTCTGCAAACTTCCCGGATGTGGCCGGGCTTCTTGCGGAAGTTGCATAGAGCTTGCTGTAACTGCCTCTGCTGCTGAGGTGCCTGGTGAAAAGGCGCTCTAGCTGGAGTCTGGTTCTGCTGTGGCTACTGGAAAGGTCTGGACTGGAAATGAGGACGTTTGGCAGATACTGCACTGCCGTTGGCCCCCAGAAAAGAATCACGGTCTCTCTTGGTCTTCAAACCCAGATCCCGCTCAACCTTGCGTGCCTCCGCAAGTATCTCCGAGTATGTCTCATAAAAAGACGGAATGAGAATCTTCACCTCCCAGTTTAGACCCTCTCGGAAACGAATAGCTCGAACCTCCGGCTCCTTCACCAGATACTCTGCAAATCGGCTCAGCCTACCGAACTCCACAGCGTATTCCTCCACAGACATGCTTTCCTGAATGAGACTCTCAAATTGTCTCCCCAAGTCAAGCCTGTCTATCCGGGCGAAAAACTTCTTCTTGAAAAGGTCCCTGAATACCTCCCAAGATTGTCCTGCGTCAACTAGAACCGGCTCATTCCTGAACCAAGTACGAGCGACGTCGAACAGTTGAAGTCCTACCGCCTCAACCTTCAGATCTTCAGAAAGATGGGACACCCTCATAAGATGCTCAATGTCCTCGAGCCAATCATCAGCATAGACGATGCCCTCCGTCCCTTTGAAAACTCTAGGTTCCAGTTTCTTGAAGTCCTGAATGTTGCCTGGCCGAAGCTGAGCAACCTGAGGAACAACCTGCTGCTGGACCGGAACTCCTCTCTCAACTACAGCACGAGCAAGCTGATGAGCACTCTCGATGCCCTGCCGTAGAATATCGGTCTGCCTTTGATGTACCTCCGACTGAGCCCTCTGTGCCTCGAGCATCTCACGAAACAGAGTAAACATCTGTGACGCCTCTGCTGGCACAGGAGGTGGAGGTGGAAGCCCCTCAGATACAGCTGGCACAGTCCTCTGAGTGGGTGGTGGACCTCCGAAAGCAGCTGACACTCCAATCACCGGAGAAGTGACTGGTGCAGGCCCTCGGGATGTCGCAGACCTCTCAGAAGCTGCTCTCCTCTGCTGTGATCTAGTTTTAGGCGGCATCCTGAGACAAAGCGAAAGAAAGAGTCAATATGGCACAAGATGTAAGATATTCAAGGAAAGGACAGTTTAAGAGATCAAGTATCAACGTCAAAGGAGAATAGTTGAATCAAAAGAATTTTCCTAGATGTGATTGAGTATCTCAGCCTATATCCTATATCCTATTGCAGGCTCACAGTAGTACAACTAAGTTGTCGCACTACCACGACATCACATACTTGTGAAGCTAGACCTGCATGGGCCACCACCAAAAATGTGTCACGACCCGCACCCGGGGTAAGGGTACTAGTCGAAAACAACGCCCAGCCTACGCCGCAGAATCGGCGGTAGAACGCTGTCTAGAAAGTCTATCTAATATAATGAACCACCAAAAGATAGTGTACTCAATCACAGAACTAAGATAGAATGAACACGAATCAGATAAGAATAGAATAGTCACAATACAACTCATGAGTCTAAAATAATACATCAATGAGTCTGAAGAAAAATACAGAAATATACTGGAGACAAATCCAGTACAAAAGAATACTACAAAACTATAAAGCTACAACTCCAGGGTCAACTGTCTCAGTTGGGATAAGTCCCTCTTGAGCCAGGGTCTCAGAATCTAAACCCACAACATCCTGGGGTCCATAATAGGTAGGGTACTCCTCAGTGTCATCTGGAAAAATATATCCAGTCAGGAAAGGAGCAGAGTACAACCCTAACAGCAGTTCTCAAATAATGATAAAAACTATGTAACAGTAAGTAGCTGTGGATAAACAAGATGCATAAATAGATACAAGAAATGTATAGACAATAAGGAAGTACTGGAAAGAAATACAATAATGAACAATATGCTGATAGAACAAGAATACTAATGACTAAGTGTGTGAGTACTTGTTTTAACATGTGATCGGCTTAGGAACTTGCACAAGAGTATAATGGCCTGGCTGATTATACGTGCGGTGTATGATCAACACTCACAAGGAACAAGACATGCACAAGGAGGGTATGATCACATATCTACACTAAAATACTCCCCACCCCGACTAGTATAATAGATCCAACCATGGTACGTTATGGCACTAGATTCCCCAAGAAGATAGCTAGTCTCCCCGAGAATCGGTGTCTGTACATGTACAAGATAACCAATGAAACAATACTTGCACCATATACACCATATACCAAGGAATAACATCTCATGACGAGATCCGGATATACCAATCCGTGTAACCATAGTGTCAAGAGAACATGTATATCTACACTAGATACAACGAACATAGAGGATATCATAAATAAGAAACTATCAGAGAATGTACTCGCCTGAAGTCCAATGAACAGTCTCACAAATGTCTGACTCGGTGCCTCGAAGACCTAGATATGGAATACCACATTAATACAAGGTCCCGGAAAGAGAACAAGTCAAACTAGGTAATTTCTAGGTCAATAAGTCAATTCTAAGTCAAAAGTCAACTATGGTCAACTCTAAAGTCCACTAAAGTCAAACATGGTCAAACCCAAAGTCAACCTCACAAGACATCTATAAAATAGTATAGAGATAAACTACAATAATTTAGGAATCAAATTAGATTCAAAAAGAACTCACACAAAGTATACTAATAATATAATTAATATATACCCTAAAATAATATATATAAAAACAGAATATATAAACAATATATATATATATATATATATATATATATATATATATATATATATAAACAGAATATATAAAACAGTATATATATATATATATATAAACCATTAATACAAAAATGTACATATATATATTAATATACACATAAACTTATACCTTCAAATATTTAACAAAGAACATATAATTTACATGGCTAGAAGCACACCTAAAATATTTACATTAATATCCAAATAATTACATAATAATTATAAATAATATAATTACACAATTAAACATACAAATATATTTTATAAAATATTTTATGTATAAATTATATTATTTAACAAGTAGTAACATATATATTTGCATGCAAGAAAGCTACATATTATATTGTACATTATATTAGCACACCCAAAATATAGATCTATGCTACAATAATTACTATAATAAATACACAAAATAAATATTTAATATCCATATATATATACTAATTATAAATGAAGAATTGAACCACAATTAATAAGATCTATGCAAAAATACACACAATTGGAGAGTATCTCACCGTATCCCACTAGATCTAGGATACGCATGCGACACGAGTCCAACACACAACCAAATGCACCCCGAAGGACACAAACAAATCACAAATAATATTTATGAACAAATCAAAGCGTCAAAAGTAGATCTATGTGTCCGTGTCAAAATACGACATGTTCAAAGCCCCGTGTCGGAGGAAAACCCCCAAATGACACGTATCACCAAATAGTTGGGATACGAACCACAAGTATCCCAATATGGACACGACACTAGCCTCAAACACAAATCTCATGTTCAATTGATCTATAGGATCAATTGACACACACAACAAAATATAAATTCAGAATTCCAACAAAATTGACACAAAAAGCACCATAACTTTCTCCATGGGTCTCCTATGAACACAAAACAAAGTTCTATGGGTACTACATACATATAGGTTGATTTTACATGAGTAAATCTCATATTTAGAAGCTATTTAAATGGAAAAATCTGAATTATACCTATTGGGAGATGGATTCCCAATGAAACCTCCAATTGAGATAAACTTGCTTCCAAATTGTAGATCCTTGCTCCTCTTTGTAGATCCTTGCTTCCTTCTTCTAGATCCTTGCTTCCTCCTTCTCTAATGGTGAATTGGGAAGAATTTGGAATGAATTTGGTAGAAAATTGGATTGGGAATGGAGGGAATTTGGTAGTGGGAGAATTCTAGATCTAGATTTGGAATGAGATGAGAGGAGAGAGAAATTTCCCCCCCTCTTTAATAGGCCGACCATAGCCCCTCCCCCAAGCAATTGTAAAATGTCCAATGTACCCCTTGGGGCCTCTCATGAAGAAATAATTAAGGAAGGAAGCTTCTAGTCTAATCATTTAATTAATTTAATCCATCTCCTTAACTATGGGCTTTCTAAATGGGCCAAGTCTAACTAATTAATTCATGTTGGTCCATGGGTCCAAACTAAACTAGTTGGGTCCACTAAAATAAGTCTAAAATAATTAAATAATAACTAACAACAATTAAATAATACAACAAATAATTATTTACCATGCACAATATTTATTTAAATAGGATATTACCAAAATACCCTTTCCTAGAAAATGTGGTAGTGACAGAAGTGTAGAAAAAATACTAAGTCCGTGACAAACGGGAGGTCATGGCCCCCATAAAAATTTTAGTAATTTTTATTATCTATATTTGACCCCACCAAGAATAAAATATTACTATAAAAATTACTTGCCTTTTATTAGCACCACTATATAAGAATTGAGAATAAAATATTAATATAAAAAATTCATCAATGTTTTATGTTATCTTTCCAAATGCGCCAAATTCCAAATTAATTCTCATCTGACTTTTGATCTTTTTGAATCTCCATTCAAGTAAAAAAAAACAAAGAGGAAAGAGTCGGAGAGGAAGAGACATTGGATCGAAGAAGTCAAGAAGAACTCAATTATACTACCAATTATTGCCCAACTCATTGAGGTAATTAGGTTGTTGTCCAATTCTTTAATCAATGGTTTTAACCTTCACATGGTTTGGTCTTCCTACTAAGCATTCTCTTTTGAGTAACAAAATTCACAAACTTCACAAAAATTGAAACTTTTTTGAGTTTTAAAGAATTTTGATTTCTTCTTATAATAATTTTATTTTTTACTTTTATGTCATATATTAAACAACTCTACTTTTTAGTCCTCACATACACTTTCATGTTGCCATTCAAACAAAATGGTTTGAAACTCCTCACTTGCTGGGGACAAAAAACTATGTATCCAAATATATTTTAAAAAATAATACATTCATACTTTTGCATTACAATATGTTGAAAGTGACACTTACACACTTTCGTAAAGCTACAAGCATCTAAACATCTCCTAAGATTTTTTTTCTGATATTATCTTTCGTTTGATGTCTTTGTCATCCCCGACAAAGTCCAATCTACAACAAGAAAGCGAGTTAATAGTCTATTCTCTCCCATGTATCCTTGTATTTGTTTCTGAGACGTTTTATCGGCTGAGCTTGATCTTGTTTTTTACAAGTAAAAAATTAGATTTATCCGACATCACGTCCAGTAGATATTTTCAATTGCAAAACCGGAGCGTGACTGACGACCCGCCACGACAAAGGGCAAAGGACAAGGGCAGTTTTGCGCTAAAGGATTTTAAATCTGAAGACTGCGAAGTCTCTCTGCGAAACAATGAAGATAGCGAGAAGTGAAAATATGTAGAGATATGCGAAGGAATGGAGAGAGATAAATGAGAATATATAGAGATCAAGATTGTATTGTCATGTCCAATATTAAACAAAATAATTACCTAGTTATACTTAAAAAGTAATTAATATATAAGTTAAACAATTAGTTAATAAAAAGTTAATCAATTAGGTAATTCTTATTTTGGATCATATTAATTGTTAATTTAAATCTAAAAAGTTAAATAATAGTATTAATAAATAATTATTAATTTTCTTAGATAGTTAATTATTTTTTCAATGTTTCACCTTCACAAATATCCAAACACGGAAGTATGAATTTGGTCACTTCCAATTTATATAATATCATCTATCCAAACATCCAAAGCAGTTTCAGCATACAATAACTATGATAAAAATTCAAACACATATGTATTTCATTTTCACCGACCAGACAAAAGTTATGTTCCTGTAACTTACACTAAACCAAACACTCTCTTACTAAATCGTTTGTATAACCGGTTGGTACTTGGATATCAAATTAGAAATTAAATTAAATATTTATTTGGTCGGATTTAATATTAATTCTTCTAGATTTTTTAGGATTATATTAGTCTTTTTTATTGTAATCCTCTCTCTCTGAGAGAGAGAGAGAGAGAGAGAGAGGGGGGGGGGGGGGGGGGGGGGGGGGGGAGATTATATATATATATATATATATATATAACTATAACCAGGGATACCTTTGATTACTCTAAATTATATTGTCTATCATATTATTTTAGGTTTTGTACTATCTTCTCATCTGAATGACTATGAATAGCTGGAGAAAGAGAATCCAAAGTCCAAACTCAAGACAAACAAAGATGCGGCACACGTTTTTTTTAGGAAGATGCATGTTTTTTATTTTTAAGCTGGACGTAAGCACTCCCTACTAGCTGTTGTCGGGCCAATGAACAATAAACGACATTGTTCCTTGGAGCAATAATGCACATAGCTGATTCATCAAAGGTCCCTACTTCTTTTGTCGGATCAATAATTTTTGAGATACTGTATTCTGTTCTATAGCAAATCATCAAAGATCTTTTCTTTTTTTATTAGATTTAGAAGGGGTGCAAAGGTCGAGGCGATCCCAGCCAGATTTTATTTGTTAATATATATAGAACAATTATAACATCATATGAGTGGATACAAGAAAAATATTATAACCTCCTGCCATCGTTCAGCATGCGATTAACTGAGTCGAGGTTTTAGCGATCCAAAAGGGCCGGTTCCTCTTTAAAAATTAAAAAGTACATTCAAGTTTGGCTCGTCAAAAAAGATTAACTGAGTCGAGGTTTTAGCGATCCAAAAGGGCCAGTCGAGTAAAGCTTGCTTGTTCATTCGCAGCACTTGGTTGAGAAGGATGGGACCAGGACGATAGTTGCAAGCATGGACTTGGACGTCGAATAGCTAGACCGTGAGGAAGAGATTTACATCGGTACAAACTGAAGGATTCACGGTTAAAGAAAGAAGCAGCAAGATGAAACTAGAATCCTTCTAGAAGTAGAGTCGTAAATAAAGCAATCGAGGATTGTCTTGGAGAAGTTCAAGGACGGAGTCATGAAAAAAAATTTAGGGGCGGCTGAGATTGCTACTTACTCACCAGTAAACTCAAAAAACAAACAGAAATGTGATTTTTTTTTTTTTTTTTTTTTGAATATTTAGACAATCTACACAGGATTGGAAACATGATCTCTTCTATGCCCAGTCTCACTACCAATTGAACTAAGATGGCTACTTTTTCACTAGTAAAAAAAGAAAAAATATTTGTTTAAGCCCATCTGAAGCTCTGTCAGTGGAGAAGGTAGCATGTGGCAATTGATATCCGATCAAAGGAGTAAAAGGATACTGATGATAGTGGAAGACCGAATGAAATGAGAAGTGAAGCGAATGTGGTTCATTTGTTGCAGACGATAGTGCAAGAAAGTTCTAGCTCGATCAATATGGTTCAAACCAATCCACAAACTCTCGTATCTTTATCTACATGGTGCTTTGGACTCTTCCTTGTTGGAGTGGGTGGGGTTTCCAACCTGTGTGGAGAACATTCCGGAGTGCGACGAGAGTTATCCGTGTGTCGGAGAAGCTCAGAGATGCGACGAGTGTCATTCGGAGACCACGAAAAATCAGAGGAGCAGTTGTTTTGTCCAGGGAGACCGAGTTCTGCCCGAACTCGGTACCCTTGAGTCAGAACTGTTTTGATTCGAAAATGCCAAAAAATGCAGAACGCGGGCCGATTTCGGTAGCCGGTGGACTGAAGCGAGATTTGGGGTATTTTATGTACCGATGGATCACATCATGTGGTCCAAATTTATTACGTGATTGAGGGGTTATAAATAGGAATTTTCTAACCATAATCTAACAATAACTTTGGAGGGAAGAGTGTTTTGCAATTAATGAAGAGAGAAAGAGGGGATTGACGACTACTTCGAAGTGGAGATCGTTTCGGGTATTATTTATCGTCATCTTCACTCTTCGTGTGCTTGTAATCGTGTTATCTTCTACAAGGAGTTATGGTGATCCGTTTTGGATCGTTGAAAAACTTGTAAGGAGTCGGCGTATTCTTTATTCCAATAGTGGAGGTTTTTTAGGGTTGGACTCCGATCGTCCCGTAACTTTTTTCATCTGAATTTTCCATGTAAAATTTGCTTGTGTCTGCGTTTGGTTCTTTTGTGATTGTTAGTGTTTTGTTTGTATGCTTTTCTTCGGTTCTCTCGCAGTCTTCTTGGTTTAGGGAACGGTTTTCGCGTTTCGTTCTCAACATTCTTTTTCCTCTTTTGAATGCATGGGAAGGAAAATGGTCCTAGATCTGGACATCGAAAAAGAAGATCAAATTTTTACTCCCCTTTCTAAATTCATGCGAGTAGGACAAGAAAATATTTTCAAAAACAATTGGATAGTTTACAAAAAGCCTAGTATCTATTCCTGGGGGCTTATCTAATTTAAGGATTTTTTATTGTCATTTTTTTGTATATATTGAAAGTAGCCTTTTTTTCTTATTTGTCTATTTAATTTCTCGTATTAACAATCGAAAGATATTCAAAAGAAAAAATCTATATTTGATAGAATTTCTTTCTATACCTATTCTTCCTATACCTATGAATTCTATGGCCTACCAGCACCATACGCGACAGCAGATGGGCAGCAACATTCGAAAGAAGCACTCATAGCAATAGAAGGAGAGAGATGCTATCGCCCTAAGCAGCACGTTGCTTCCGTTCATCATTGCTATCAGCAGTTTGTTGATTGATTTTATTTCTTGCTTGCTTTTCCTGATTATCTCACCCCCCCCCCCCCCTTTGTCCCTTTTAGCGTCCTTTGCCTTTGTGACTTACTCTCTCAGATCTTCAGGAAAGAGCAAGAATGAGTGCTGAAAGGAGTATCAAGGACGGCAAGGGCAACAACCCAGTCATTGGTGTAACACCCCGTTCCGCTCTAGCGGACTGCCGTCTCAAACGGCAATAGTGTAGCTGTCCCGACCCGCTTTGCCTCAAACAAGAAGCAAAGGATATCCAGACTTGTCCCTACAGGAATCCGGCTTAGGCTTTCAGAGGCCCGCTTGACGTATCGCTCTACCGAGGCGAATCATCGCTAAGGTGGGTGGCTACGGTAAACTTGTCTTTGCTTAGCCAGCACACATAAAATGTGGAATATTCATGCTAGTCGCTAGGTGAATCACCCCCTGCATGCTAATGAATCCAACGCACCTAGCTATGGGAATAATCCCAACTTGTATTGCTTATGTTAGAACATGGAAATTGAAATACTGCTTATATTCAGACCCTCGCATGCTAAGTCCCTTACGGTTTCATCTCTCGGCTTACCTTCAGGTCCGAGCAAACGTGCTACTTATGTTCCTTAGAAACGCATGCTTGTCTGCTTGAATGTTACCATATTTTTATCCAAACCTCGGAGACTACTAAGTAGTCGTTCCGTGCATGATTGAACCTGCAAGTATCCGGGACCGTTAGGTCACCCAAGGCAGCCCCGAACCAGGGGAATGCATCAAGGCAAGTCACTCACTGAACGTAGAATCATGGTTCAAGTATATCGTATAATCGTGTTGCCTGAAATTGGTCAAATAAATTGTGTACTCGTGTTGCCTGAAATTGGTCAAATAAATCACGTACTCGTGTTGCCTGAAATTGGATTGACCCTGACTTGCATGTCGCGGACTACTCGAAAATGAGGCATAGTTCTACGGACGGTCACCGGGGCACTGGGGCCGCTCCGATCCGGATGGAACTTCAAGTGTGGTCCATCGTGTGCAGGCGAGTGGTTTGCAGCATATCGTGTACTTGGTTGCATTCCATTTGGCCTAGGACCACATCATGGGTAGTCCATCGTGTGCTGGCGAGATGGTTTGTAGCGCATCGTGTACTTGGTTGCATTCCATCTTGGCCTTGGACTACTTCGTGTGCAATCCCTCGTGTTCGGACGAAATGGTTCGTAGCGCATCGTGTGCTCTCGTTGCGTTCCATTCTCGTCTGGGATTAGTCCTTTATGGCTATGCCAGCGACTCGTGTTCATATAGATAAGTCATCCTCTCTTAGCGGCTATCCGCGTGCGAGTTATTGCATCGCATCAAGAAACAACTGAACACCTGAACGATCATGTTAAAACGACCCTCGTGTTTGCATATGCTATGCCTCCTGAATGCTTATACTTGCCCGTGCTTGAATTCATAATGTTTGCCTTGGACAGGGAAGGTAAAATGGTAAGTTGGTAAGTCTCGCCGTATTTTCTCTCATGTTGCACTGCGCACTGCCCGACACGTTAGGCTATTCAATATTTGCATGAAACTGATCCTAAGGCAACTAGAAAGACAACTTAATAGTTTATACACGGAACCTGTATTACGGGTTTGGATTTGTCGAGCGGGCGAGTAGCTTCCCCACCAGTGCATTCAATGTACTGATAATCCACCAGTTTGTATGCAGGGTGCGGAAGAACCTCGTTCGGTGCGGATGCCTACTTCGTACGTGCTAAGGCGTGGACATCACTCCGAAGCAACGGTGCATTCGGAACAGAAGCACATATACAAGACATAATGTTGGAACATAGCTCGAACTCGCCTGATCATCGCCTGTACAATCATTCCACAGTTGTAGCCACTTGGTACGCTTTTACTGTTTCAGAGAGAGAGGCTTGAGCGGCTTGTAATCTCGGCTATACGTCGCCTGTAACACTTGTTATATCAATAAAGAGCTTGCTTTACTTCAAATTGTGTTTCAATGCTTCCGCTATATTGTCAACTCAGTGAACTTGTTACCGATCGCCTAGCGTTCATGACTCCGCTGCACTCGGACAATCTGTACGACTCTGTGGCTTAGAACTCTTACCGCCAGCCAATGAATCATGGCCTTGCACGGGCACGGTTCATGCTCGTGCGACATCACGCCCGGATGGGTCAAGCGATCATTCCGCGGGAGCACTGGCGAGGGTGATTCCCGCCTAGCAGGAACGGTCGATTTGCCTGTGGGAGATCGGGGCGTAACATAGTGGTATCAGAGCCTGGCTTCTACGCCTTTGGACTTCAATTCAAAAATCTCTGTTTCGAAAGCTCGTTCGTGGGTTATGTGCACGCTCTCTTTCAATGCCTCGATGGGATATTCCAACAATAAGTCTAAATACTTTTAAAATACGTTTTGAATGATATGATTGCTTGTATGCTGTTGTGCTGCGAGTGGCCTTTGTGCCAACCTGTGCGAACCCTTGAGAGTATCCCTAGTAGCTTGTCCGATTTCACTAACTCTAAGTTTGGTTGAATGCATCTATTCGAGGGACGCCTTGAACTAGTACACCATCCAAGACTTAAGAAAAGGTAAAACTTGAGTGCTGAGACTTCGCTATCACTAAGCCGGTTGACGTGTTCACGCTAGAGGGGCCCTTCGAAAGTGCCCACGATCCAGTCTAAGCGATATGCTGATTTCAATGCTTGTGCAAGTAAAGATCCAAATAAACAAGTGCAACGACTTGTCTAGGATTGCCTCAACCCTAGATTACTGCTTGTCCTCAGTAAGTCTCGAGGACGAGACTTTTTCTGAGTTGGGTAGGATATAACACCCCGTTTCTCTGTAGCGGACTGCCGTCTCAAACGGCAATAGTGCAGCTGTCTCGACCCGCTTTGCCTCAAACAAGAAGCAAAGGATATCCAGACTTGTCCCTACAGGATTCCGGCTTAGGCTTTCAGAGGCTCGCTTGACGTATCGCTCTACCGAGGCAAATCATCGCTAAGGTGGGTGGCTACGGTGAACTTGTCTTTGCTTAGCCAGCACACATAAATTGTGGAATATTCATGCTAGTCGCTAGGTGAATTACCCCCTGCATGCTAATGAATCCAACGCACCTAGCTAAGGGAATAATCCTAACTTGTATTGCTTATGTTAGAACATAGAAATTGAAATACTGCTTATATTCAGACCCTCGCATGCTAAGTCCCTTACAGTTTTATCTCTCGGCTTACCTTCGGGTCCGAGCAAACGTGCTACTTATGTTCCTTAGAAACGCATGCTTGTCTGCTTGAATGTTACCATATTTTTATCCAAACCTCGGAGACTACTAAGTAGTCGTTCCGTGCATGATTGAACCTGCAAGTATCTGGGACCGTTAGGTCACCCAAGGCAGCCCCGAACCAGGGGAATGCATCAAGGCAAGTCACTCACTGAACGTAGAATCATGGTTCAAGTATATCGTGTAATCGTGTTGCCTGAAATTGGTCAAATAAATCGTGTACTCGTGTTGCCTAAAATTGGTCAAATAAATCACGTACTCGTGTTGTCTGAAATTGGATTGACCCTGACTTGCATGTCGCGGACAACTCGGAAATGAGGCATAGTTCCACGGACGGTCACCGGGGCACTGGGGCCGCTCCGATCCGGATGGAACTTCAAGTGTGGTCCATCGTGTGCAGGCGAGTGGTTTGCAGCATATCGTGTACTTGGTTGCATTCCACTTGGCCTAGGACCACATCATGGGTAGTCCATCGTGTGCTGGCGAGATGGTTTTTAGCGCATCGTGTACTTGGTTGCATTCCATCTTGGCCTTGGACTACTTCGTGTGCAATCCCTCGTGTTCGGGCGAAATGGTTCGTAGCGCATCGTGTGCTCTCATTGCGTTCCATTCTCGTCTGGGATTAGTCCTTTATGGCTATGCCAGCGACTCATGTTCATATAGATAAGTCATCATCTCTTAGCGGCTATCCGCGTGCGAGTCATTGCATCGCATCAAGAAATAACTGAACACCTGAACGATCATGTTAAAACGACCCTCGTGTTTGCATATGCTATGCCCCCTGAATGCTTATACTTGCCCGTGCTTGAATTCATAATGTTTGCCTTGGACAGGGAAGGTGAAATGGTAAGTTGGTAAGTCTCGTCGTGTTTCCTCTCATGTTGTACTGCGTACTGCCCGACACGTTAGGCTATTCAATATTTGCATAAAACTGATCCTAAGGCAACTAGAAAGATAACTTAATAGTTGGTGCACGGAACCTGTATTACGTGTTTGGATTTGTCGAACGGGCGAGTAGCTTCCCCACCAGTGCATTCAATGTACTAATAGTCCACCAGTTTATATGCAGGGTGCGGGAGAACCTCGTTCGGTGCGGATGCCTGCTTCGTACGTGCTAAGGTGTGGACATCACTCCGAAGCAATGGTGCGTCCGGAACAGAAGCACATATACAAGACATAATGTTGGAACATAGCCCGAACTCGCCTGATCATCGCCTGTACAATCATTCCATAGTTGTAGTCACTTAGCACGCTTTTACTGTTTCAGAGAGAGAGGCTTGAGAGACTTGTAATATCGGCTATACGCCGCCTGTAACACTTGTTATATCAATAAAGAGCTTGCTTTACTTCAACTTGTGTTTCAATTCTTCCGCTATATTGTCAACTCAGTGAACTTGTTATCGATCGCTTATGCGTTCATGACTCCGCTGCACTCGGACAATCTGTGCGACTCTGTGGCTTAGAACTCTTACCGCCAGCCAATGAATCACGGCCTTGCACGGGCGCGGTTCACGCTCGTGCGGCATCACGTCCGGATGGGTCAAGAGATCGTTCTGCGGGAGCGCTGGCGAGGGTGATTCTCGTCTAGCGGGAACGGCCGATTTGTCTGCGGGAGATCGGGGCGTGACAATTGGCCCGTTCGACCCAGCTGCATTCATGAGTCGCTCGTTCAACTGTCCCTCGGTTAGAAATTAAGAACATGCACTCTCTTTCGGTCCACTTCGACCGAGCCTTTGACACTTATGCTCCCTCTCTCACACATGAACCAAGTTTTCGCTCAACATCTTTTTTTTTTGGAAAAGAGCCTCTCTGCCTTTAGGGATTTTCCAAGATCTACTTCCTAAATTCGTCCATGTTTGGAGCACTGAGCAAATCAATTATACTACGTCCTCCTCCACCACCTCCAATATTTGCCATCACTGTGTAGGTGAAAATCAATATTTGGTTCATTTACACAAAGATTCCTAAATTAAACCCCCAATGGTCAATGGTTGGTATCCCCAAGGACCTCAATGTAGAAGTCGGACTTGGACTTGCTAACCCAGGCATCTAAGAAGGAGATTTAATAATTGCTGCAAAGAAAGAACTTAGATTAAAATATGTAAATGCTCACTTATTATGTATAAATCTGTTGAGTTATGGGGGACTTATTTAGTCCAACATCGGATAGAAAATATGGAGGAGGCTAGCCTCCTCCTATATATATGTACCCCCTAGCCTCCTCCTATATATATGTACCCCCTTTCTTGAAAGTAAATCAATCCAATATTTTTTCTCTACATGGAATCAGAGCCAAAGCTCTGAATCCTTTTTCCAAATAAAAAATAAAAAAAAGAAGAATTTCCTTCCCCCCTGTCTCTCACCCGATTCCCCCCACCTTCTCATACCCGGGTGGAATACCCCCCCCCCCCCCGCCTTCCTCTGTGCATGGAAGCCCCCCCTCCTCGGGTGTCGTCGACGTTCCCTGCGGGTTTGCCTGCGGGTGTTGTCAAACCCGTCGTTGGATCGTGGATAATCAGAGAAAAACTCTTGCATGATCCTCTGATTTCGATCTTAACGTGCGTTTTGAGATTAGAGAGCATACTTCCTGAAAAGTTTTGCATAAATCTCTATTTTTAGCCCTTATTTCGATAATTTCTATGCATCGTGTATTTCTCATGCCGCATAAGTTTGGGGTGTACAGATAGATGGAGAAAGTCGTGATCGCATGTAGGCGCATGACACGTATTTGAGTTACATTTGACATTGTCCCTGTGTGCAACTATGGAGATGGTAACACCTGTGACTAGTCAGGAGTTGCAAGAGATACTAGAGGGGGTAGCCAGGGTATTTCAGGCTAAATTAGAGGAGACATTATCCAGTAGGTCAGTCGTGCCTGCACCAGAACCATCGTAGGTGATTAAGAAGATAGAGTGGCTACCCAATGACATCAAACTTGAGGAGACGAGAAACTACCTAACTTGGTCTCGGAGGGCGCTGCTGAACCTTCGGACCAAGGGGCTTAAAAAATATGTGAAAGGAGAGTGCACTGAGCCAAAGGATAAGAGGAGTGCTGAGTAGAGCACATGGAGTCACCTTAATTCTCTGGTGGTTTCTTGGCTGCTGACTTCTATATCTCCATCCATAACTGGGATTGTGGAGTCGATCTGCAGTGCAGCTGATGTCTGGACGACATTGGCTGGGATAAACTCTAAAGCTGGAAGTTTTATGATGATGATGGAAGTTGAGGAGAAGAATGATGCTACCACACAGGGGGGAAGATAGTACTCCAGTATGCAGCGGAGCTAGTCGCTTATGGGCGGACTTGGACTACTATGATCCGCTATCATTGTAAAATTAGACAGATGTTTTCCTTAGAAAATAGTACCTTGAGCGTAGGCGTGTGGCTCATTTTCTCAAGGGTCTGAACCCGCAGTTTGAGGCTAGGAGGGTAGCAATGTGTCATCTGCCATCTTTCTCGTCCCTGGATGAGGTTGTTGTATAGATGGAGCAAAAGGAGATTCGACAGAAGGTGATGAAAGGTGAGACCTCATCATCTGTCCATTCTGTATTGGTGGTTCCTAGTGCTTCCAGCAGCGATGACAGGGAGTGCTACAATTATGGGAAGAAATGGCACCACAGCTACAACTTCCCTCAACCCTGCAATTCTGGTCGTGGTCAAGGAGGCAGAGGACAGAGAGATGGACGTGCAGGTCAAGGAGGCAGGGGACGCGGAGGTCGGGGAGTTGCTCACCTAGCTATGACAGAGGAGGGCACTACCGAAATGACTAGATCTGAGATGATAGAGCTAGAGGAACTACGTCAGTTAAAGCTTCAGGTTGAGAGTTTAAGGGTAAGAAACTAGCCACTCAGGATATAGATAACACTACCTACCATGGTAACTTTACTGGTTACGCTGCGCATATAGGTAAAGGTATTCCGGTTCAGGCACTTGCATCCACTAAATCTTATATTGGTTGGATCATAGACTCAGGTGCATCTAGGCATATCACAAGTGCATCTAGTGAGTTTGTATTATATTATCCAAGCAAGCATATGCATCCCGAAATAGTTCAGACTGCTGATGGGACATCCCAATTCTTCAGGGGTACTGGCTCAGTCCATTGTACTTCATATGTTACCATGTCATTTGTATTGTATATTCCTTTATTTTTGGTCAACTTACTTTCTGTTATCCATTGATCAATTGAATTGTACTGTTCTTTTTTATCAGGATATGTGTTCTTTCCAAAAGAAGGCCACGGAGAAGAGGCTTGGGACTGGCATCAGGCGTGACAGTCTTTGGTACCTGGACCGGAAGGCTACAATGCTTGCTACTACTACTAGTGGAGGTCCAGAGACAGAAGAAATGCTCCAACACTGCATATTGGGGCATTTATCTTTTGATAGTTTGAATAAGTTAGAACCTGAGATAATGAATAAAGTAGACAAAAAAAAGTTATTTTGTAATGCTTGTGAACTTGAAAAGTATACACGCTCTAGTTATAAAATGGTTGGTCTTCAAAGTTTTGAGCCATTTGCACTTATTTATTCTGATATTTGGGGACCGTGTCCTACTAATTCTATCAGTAGATTCAGATGGTTTGTTATTCATTGATTGCTACTTATGTATGACATGGATCTATATGATGAAGCAGAAACCTGATGTGTACAAATATTTTTAAGGCTTCTCGGCATATGTGAAGACCCAGTTTGGAGTGCATGTGAAGATTCTTCGAACAGATAATAGGATCGATTACACCAATAAGGAGTTTGCTAATTTTATCTCTAGTCGAGAAATTCTTCATCAAACCACTTGCCCAGACACTCCTGCTCAGAATGGGGTGGCTGAACGCAATAACAGGTATCTACTAGAAGTAACAAATTCTTTGATGCTGACAATGAATGTGCTAAAATTCTTGTGGAGTGAGGTTGTTGTGACAGTAGCTTATCTAATCAACAGGATGCCGTTAAGAATATTAGGGATGAAGACACCATGTGAGATGCTCTTGGGTTCTTGTCACGACCCGCACCCGGAAATTCGGGCACGAGTGCGTGGGTACGTCCAGCCTACGCCGCAGAGTCGACGGTAGTACGCTGTCTAAGTCAATCCATTATTCGCTAACTAGCTCATTCACAAATAACATAGGCAAGATAATAATGAGAATTGAAACTTAAGATTGCAACTGAAAATAAATGTGATAACAGATTCAAATGTTTTAGTACAGGAATTCAATATTGAAATCGGGGACAAACCCGATAAATAAGATAAGAATATAAATGAAAGATAGCTACTACTAGCTACTCAGCAGCAGGGGTCTCCTGGGTGGGTTCTGGCTCCTCATAGGTATCATCAGTCCCCTCATAGGGACCATAATAAGTAGGGGCAAGATCCTCATCATCGCCTAAATCAACAGATCCAGTCAGGAAAGGAGCAAAGTACACAGTGCACAACAAGGTTAAATTAAATATTTATGACAATTAAATATTGAATATCAAGTTAAGAACTGCTTAACAGAACATCACTATCTCAGAGTTAAAGCTGTAAGCAGGAATACGAGAAATGCAAAAATAAATGAAACAGGAATTGAAACTACAACAGTCAGCAAGATATATAACAAGACCAGAAACTATCTGTGTGAACTTGTGTTTGTTTTTAGAATACATAGTTGGCATGTAGGGGTTTATAAGGCTAATCCGGCCGTCATAAACGGCTATTAAATAGGGGAAATCGAGATCCGGCTGAGGTACAGTCGTGTACCAACAGCTATTAAACATGACAAGGAAAAGGGTAAACTACATGCCTTCTAGGTATTCTCCCACCCGACATAAAAAATAAGACAGGAACTCCAATATTCAAGACATGAAATCCAGCATTTCTAACACTAGGTGTAATCATCAAGGGTACATGTAAGGCAGGGAATTAATTATCACAATATATAAAGATTAACTTGAAGTGCAGGTACTTGCCTGTTGTTTGGATCTGATTAATATTGGCTCTCGGGGGGAAATTCTAGAGATGAGTCCAAAAGCTGAAATAGACATTACCATCACTCTCAGAAGATGTCAAATAGCTAGAAACGCCTGTCCTTGGATCCAATTTGGAGACAAGGGTAAAGACGGCAGTTTTGGGTCAAAACGGGGTCCGCTGGTGGGCCCGCTTTGCACCGAAAAACGTGTCCGGGTCAAAGGTCTCCAAATTCACCAAACTTAGTGTCAACAGGTCAGGAACGCTGATACGAACCCAACGAAACTTCCAGATTTGGATTCCGATGAGCCGAACACAAAATCGCCCGTCGAGCGGGGCCTGTGGGGCCCACGACACGCGATTTCGTCAACGTTCTCAGAATCGAACCAAACTTGACCCACAGGACCAGCGTATCACTACGAGTTCGATGACGCAAGTTTTGTCTCGATCCGACGTGTGTGCACAAAGTTAGGTCGAATTACAGAAAAGGCAGATACGGGACGATGTCCGCGGATACGCGTTGATTCCGGTGTGCACGCACACCCGAATCAGCTTCCACGAAGACTCACACGTCCGTATCGAAGATGCGTACGCATCTGTGAAGACCGCACGCGACCAAGTCGTCCCGTTTGGCGGGGCGTACTCAGTTCCGGGATAAAATAGGGTCTGGTTTTTTCCTGTTTTTGGATCGCGGTGTGCGATCACCACAGGACGCGATGCCCCGAACAGTTTGTCCGGACACCGAGAGGGTCATACAGGCTTCACAACGCAATTTGCGGAATTGGAAACAGAGGTACGAGGCAAAAGTTACACGTACCTGAAGGGGACCTGAAAATTCAGGGTCGAGTCGTGTCCGACTCGTGTCGGACACGCGAAGGGAAATTAGGGTTAGGGTTCTCGTCGGAATTCCGGCCGTGAACGGCGGAGACTGGCCGGAGATGCGTCGGCGAGGGCGGGGGACGGTTCGCCGACGGGCGGCGCGGCGTCCACGGGGGCGGCGGTGGCTCAGGGCGGCCGGCAGCGGCGGCTGCGGCTGGTGGCTGCTGCTGCTCGAGCTGCGGGGTCGGCCGGAGGGCGGCGCCGAGGGAGGAGGGAGGCGCTGGTGGTGCGGGTGGAGGAGCTGGGCGGTCGGCGAGGCGCGGGGCAGCGGTGGCGGCGAGTTGGCTAGGGCGGCGTGGTGGCGGTGGCAGTGGTCGTGGCTGCGGCGGAGGGGCGGGGTTTATATATGGAGGAGAGAGGGGAGCTGCTCGGGCGGAGAAATCGGTGGCGTGGCGAGGCGTGGGAGCGGAATGCGCGGCGCTGCGCACGACGGCCGGCGCTGGACGCGGGGACGTGGGGGCTGGGGGAGACCGGGCTGGCGGGTCGGGCTGCGGCGGGTCAGTTCTAATATTTTTATTGTTCCTCCTAGAGTGTTTAGCTGTACATATTTTGTACGAGATCGCAGAATGATGGTGAGCAAGCTGGATCCACAAGCAGTTAAATGTATCTTTGTGGGCTACTCACCAAGTCATAAATGATACAAATGTTGGTATCACACTAAAAGAAGGTTGTTTGTCAGTATGGACGTGACCTTCCGGGAGTTTGCACCATTTTATGGGGAGAAGACGGAGTTAAGTTTCTTGTTCGATGATAACTCTACTGATGCTAGTAGAGAGGGGGAGAATAAGAGTGGCATCATGGTTGGTATAATTCCATATTTTTTTGAGTCACCGAGGAGTGAAGGTGTCTCAAGGGGAGCCGACAGTCAGGGGGAGCTGAGAGCATATAGGAAGCATGAGCAACAACAACAGGAATAGCATAAGCAGCAACAACAGGAGCAGCATGAGCTTCCTCTTGATGTCCCTATACTAGTACCCACAAATATTGATGTTCCAAGTTCCTCTTCTCCAGGACCTTCTTTGACACTTCCATCTGAGTCACCTGGTATCAGTTCCTCCCCTAATACTTCTAATCCTCATGTCTTGCTTCGTAGAACTTCTAGAGTCAATGCTGAAAAACCTTCAGCTAAGTTTGGCAGTTGGGATATTGACATTGCATATTACATTTCATATGCATCCACTCCACCTTCATATAAGTCCTTCTTTGCATCATTAGATTCAGTATTTTTACCTAACAACTGGCAGGTAGCTAAACAAGATCCTAGATGGTTGAGTGCCATGCAGAAGAAACTTTAGGCCTTGAAGAAGAAGGACACATGGGAGCTGGTACAACTGCCAGCTGAAAAGTGTGATGTTGGATGTAAATGGATTTATACTGTTAAGCAGACTCCAGAGGGAAAGAATGACAAGTACAAGGCCAGATTGGTTGCTAAAGGCTATAGTCAAGCTTATGTTACGACTATGACGAGATATTTTTTCCAGCCACAAAGATGAGCATTGTGCGAGTGTTTGTGTCATGTACTGCCAACTTCAATTGGCAACTACATCAGCTAGATGTCAAGAATGCCTTTTTACACGAGGATCTCCAAGAGGAGGTATATATGGAGATTCTACAAAGCTTTGCTAATTCACAAACAACGAAAAATGTATGCAAATTGAAGAAGTCTTTGTATGGACAAAAGCAGTCTTCGAGAGCATGATTTGATAGATTCATGCTTGCAATCTGTGGTATGGGGTATAAGCAGTGCAATGGAGATCATACTTGTTTTACAGGCACTCCAAGACAAGTATCACTGTTCTTGCAGTCTATGTTGATGATATTGTAATTACTGTAGACGATACTAAGGAGACCCTACGGCTGAAGAAAAGGCTTGGAGAGAAATTTGAAGTTATGGATCTGGGGCAGTTGAAGTACTTCCTCGAAATTGAAATTGCAAGGTCAAGAAAGGGTATAGTACTTTCTCAGCAAAAGTACGTTGTGGACCTTCTTTCAAAGACAGGAATGCTGGGTTGCGTGGTTGCTTCTACTCCTATCGAGCAGAATCACAAGATGTGTGCTGAGGGTGATGATCCGGTGAGTAAGGAGCAATATCAAAGATTAGTTGGTCGGCTCATATATCTATGTCATACGAGACCTGATATTACTTATGTCGTGAGTGTGGTGAGTAGATATATACATGATCCCAGAGAGCAGCATATGGAGGCAGTTCACAGAATTTTCAGGTATATTAAAGGAAGCCTAGGAAAGGGGTTATGGTTCAGAAGTTCTGGACATCTGAGAGTTCAATGCTACTATGATGCCGATTGGGCGGGTTGTATGGACGATCGCAGGTCCACTACAGGTTACTGTATTTTTGTTGGAGACAATCTTGTACTTGGCGCAGCAAGAAGCAAGATGTAATGGCTAGGTCTACAGTTGAGGCCGAGTACAGGGCTATGGCAGTTAGCCTGTGTGAGATGATGTGGGTGAAGAGCTTGTTGGCTGAGATATGATTATTTAGAGGATACTCCCTGCAATTTTGGTGTGACAATAAATCAGCAATTGATATTACAAACAATCAAGTTCAACATGATCGCACCAAACATGTGAAGATTGATCGGTTCTTCATCAAGGAGCAGTTGAATAAAAAAATTGACTTTGAGCTATGTAAAATCAGTGGAGCAGTTAGCTGATTGTTTAACTAAAGGTTTAGGTCCTAGAGAGCTTGATACCTTCTGTAACAAAATATGGATGATTGATATCTATCGCCCATCTTGATGTTGAGTTATGGGGGACTTATTTAGTCCCACATCGGATAAAAAATAAGGAGAAGGCTAGCCTCCTCCAATATATATGTACCCCCTCTCTTGGAAGTAAATCAATCGATTATTTTCTCTCTACAAAATCTAAGTGCCAGGTTTCGTGTATAAACCACATTCACTTACGATTTCCACCCAAAAATGGAGAAAAAGCATTCATGATATTCTGAATAAGACAAGAAAAACATGGTATCCCTAAATTTATAGGTCCTTGGTTCGATCTTCTAATGAGAATGGAGATCCTTGCACGGACATCACATCCAAGACTTGCCTACCCTCATTCACATAGGCGAGGCGTCTGGAGAAAGGAGATATTCTTAAAAAATGGCTATTTGATATTTACCCCCCCCCTCCTCTTAGATTATGTATATTGATATTACCTCCATGTTAGATTAAAAGTTAAAAATACCCCCCCCCCCTGAAAGTGTCTTTAAAAACCTGAAAGTGTCGTTAATGAGTTTTAAAAGTTTCGTTAAAGAATTTTTAACGACACTTTCAGGAAGGTATTCTCAACTTAATCTAACAGGAGAGTAATATCAATATACGTAATCTAAGAGGGGGGTAATATCAAATAGCCCAAAGAAAAACATGAATCACAAAACTAAAGTAGTACAACAAAGAGAGTTAGTTGGTGACTCTTTTTGCACAAAGTTTTGGGGAGTGGATAGTCACCATGTTCAGTCATATACATTTGAATTTGACCCTTCTTCGAACCCTTATCAATCATCAGAGACATTGTTGCCTGTTGCGATGTTGATGCAGTCATAGAGTAGACCGATTTTCTTTCAAAGTATGTTGGATCTTATGTTATAGAAAACAGAAAATTGTAATATATAGCATCGAATTTTGACAAAATTATTTTGAAAGTATAAACTTTAGTAAAATTGTGAGAAGAGTTCCAAAACATCCTTCGGAATGGCGTATTATTTGTTTTACAAAGAATACGTCCTTCGGAATGACATTTTTTTTGCATATATATGTATTAGTCATTATTAATTAGCCGCTCTGAAGATGTAAAGAAAACGTCCTTCAGAACGACGTTGAAACTTTTTACTGACGAAATTGGTCTTTCAGTGACGAAATTGGACTTTTAGTGACTAATTTTTTTTTAAAATACAGTTCTCCGAAAGAAAATTAATATGCACAAAGTACGCTCTTTGGAAGAGCGTTTTTGGCAATATACACCCTCCTGAAGGGTGTTTTCCTGACAAATAATTTTTTTATATGCGAAACTTTTTAGTGACAAAATTGAACTTCCATTGACAAATTCGGCTTTTAGTGACGAAATTTAGTGAAAAATAAGACTTTTATTGACAGTTTTTTTTTACAACTCTCTCATTCATGGTCTGTCTTCTGAAGAAGAAAAATAATATGCAGATAATACACCCTTAGAAAAAACATTTTTGTGCAATATACGTCATTCCGAAGGATATTTTTCTTAATCAGTGATTACGTCCATAAGAACGACATTTTTGGTCTCAAATTGTAAATTCTCAAAACTTTGTGCTGTGGATAAAGTATCATCAAACGCGGATGCTATATATGCAATTTTCTATATATAAAATGTACTATAACGGAAACTTGCTTATAACGGGTTTGTTCAAGGCCTGATACTTCCACTTTGATATTAGATTATGGCCTTACTCGGTTAAATTTTGCCTGAGCATCTCCCCGGACTCCCAAAATTTAGGGAAAAAATGTAAATTTTATTCTCGGATGACACACTTCAGTTGGATAAAAAAAGTTTCAAGTAGCTCTCTGAAATTATGGAAAGAAAAAGGATTTGAGATCTCATGTCACAAATATAATGTCCCCATTCATGTTCCCTCTTGCATTGTCTCCAACCCTATTGTTTGTTTCGTGTTGTGATTCCTATTTTTTCTATATGTCAAAATTATATTCACACAAGACAATAAAATAGAAAAGTGTTCTCCAATGCAAAGGTACTGAGAAGACAATAAAAACTATTTTTTCAATTTCTAAGACAACTTTTTCACTTATTCTTTTTTTTATAAATATATTTATTCATAATTGATGATGTGAAAGTAAAGCATTATGAAGTCCATTGTCTAGATCTAGACAACCAACTTCACATTGTTCTTGTTATGTCATTGTTATGTCAACTTCACAACCAATTTTATATTTGTATTAGAGAATTTTTTTTGAAATAATATGATGTGAATCCTATGTCGCAACAATTTCTTCCAAAGCCACATGAGCGTTGGAGATGCTCTTATATGTCTATGTGGGATCCACAAGTTAAAAGTGTTATTTTTTTAATAAGATCAATGGGATCCACATATACATAGAAGAGGGGACAAAAAAATGAACATGATATTTGGACATCCGGAAGAAAAATAGTCTCCTACGGCTCCTAATATTTATGATCAATAATTAAAATCTATTTTAAAATGACTATGTCTACGTCATTGCTCCTAGAAAAGTTAATCCAAGAAGGGAAAAATATTTATTATTCTTTAAATTAGGAAGCATCATTAGAAACCTTCCTAAAATGGGCTATGCTATGACTACAACCAAATGCTTACAATCCTCTTACAACAGCCATGTGGCGCTCACATGGCGGGCGGCCATTGGAGGGGGGAGAGAGGTGGGACCCGATGGCTATCCGGATGGTCACCACATGGTCGGAACGTCATGTGATGGTCGTTCATTGGGGAAGAGATGGGGCCGGAGGTGGCCCACATAGCAGGAGGGTGAGAGGGTTGTAAGAATTTGGTAGTAAACTTAGCACTATTACCCTAAAATAGTTGTCTAGGTCTTTTTAGCTAAAATTTAACTAAAAATAGAGAGATTCGTTAGAGATGCTCTAAGAACATCATTAGTAGATTGTGCTCAAAATTGTATCTTAAGGCCAAAAAAAATGTATAATGGATTGCGTTTGTAGGAAAATAATAGAAAATAATAAAATGACCTTTAGTCCCGAAGATTATGTGGTAAAAAATTAATTTGAAAAAAAAATATAAATCTAGAATCTGGAAATTGAGATTGTCACGGCCCGCACCCGATATAGGGGGACGAGTACGCAGGTACGTCCAGCCTACGCCGCAGCATCGGCGGTAGAACGTTGTCTATGTCACAATACTATCTAATCAATCTTACACGAATATCCAACTTCATAAGGAGACATAGATATATTAATATAATATGAAATACTCAACCACAGAACTAAAGTATGATAAGATATCGAAAGAATAATCAAAACACAACCACAAAGTCTAAACAATAATATAATATAACTTCAAACAATAACATCAAAGTCTAAATATATGCCGAAAATAAATCTGGTACCATAATCTGACAAAGAACTAACTATAATAACTAGTGATTCCGGCTAGACCTTCCGGCAATCACACCCGAGCTACAAGGTCCAAGGCTGCAGCTACTCTCCTTGTGGTCCATAATAAGTCGGACACTAGTCCTCTAAGTCACAGTCTGAAAAATATATCCAGTCAGGATTGGAGCAAAGTACAACCCAATAGCAGTTCCAATTAATTGACAAGAACTATAAAAAAATAAATAGAGGATGCAATCTACTGAGAGAAAATAATAAATAAATGCAATGGCAAATGGCAAATGGCAAATGGCAAATGGCAAATGGCAAAGAAAACAGACAATGTAGACAACAGGGTATAGTCAGTGCATATATAATATGAAAGAGAAAGAAACTACTATATCAGATTCAAGGTAATGTAATATATAAAATTTGAAATAAAAAACTGCAACTATTCTAAGTGTTTGAAATACTAGTTTCGATATGTGATCGGCTTGAGAACTTGTACGATAGCTATATGGCCTGGCTAATCATACATGAGATGTATGATTAACACTAACAATGTTTTACAATTTACAATAGGAATATGATCATATCTCTCACTAGCAATTTCTTCTGTCCCAACTAGTACAGTGAATCCAACCATGACACGTTACGATACATGATCATTGTCCAATAATAATACCATGTACAATATCTAATATCAATGTCGTGTATGATTTTAATACGATAACCATTATAACATCTCATGACTAAAGATCCAGCTATATACTAGTCCGTGTACCATAGTGTCGTGAATCAGATGCAACATTTCTAAGTACTTGAAATATAAAAATTATCAAATAATAGAAACTATTAGAGAATGTACTCACCTGTGGTCCTGAGCAATAAATGTCAAACTGTGTCTGTATCGGTGCCTCGCAGACCTATATATGAATTATTACATCAATACAAGGTGTTGGAATAAAATTAAGTTAAACTAGTCAACATCCAGGTCAAAAGGCCATTTCTAAGTCAACCAATTATTTCTAGGTTGTGTGAGTCTAACACTAGGATACTAGGTCAATACACTATGAAATTAAGCTATACTACCTAATCTACGATACTACGGATCATATGTATAATATATAGACCCTTACTCCGCATTATAGTATAATACCTTGGCCAATACTAATACCTTGACTATTACCTTAACTATACTCAATACCTTGTCTAGTATTCCAAATTACCTTGAACTTACCTATCTATATCTCATGCTAATTTCCTTAAATTATAGCTTAATAGGTAATTTATAATTATATGCCTTGGTATAAACTATAACTGTCACACAACTGACACCCACTCTCTGACGCACTCTATCTCCATCATTCCCCTTCAATACTAACCCTCATCTTAACTCACTTCATTGACCATATCTAACTTAACTGATACTTACACCCATAGACACACACTGATACATGCACCTAATGTGCACCTACACCACATCTCTGATAATAAACTCTTGTAGTACCCTTACCTATGTATACCCACTCTCTATCCTACACTCTATACACTGATACCTATTACATCTATGGATACGCACACTGGTACACTAAGATACCTACATGTACACTTATATATGTACAGATATAGAGACACACTATACCCCCAAGTAAACCTCACATAGATACACACTAAGATACTCAAGTTGCACCCTAGCACTCACATTCACCCCTCACTTAACCACCCTTAACACTAAACACTATACCAATGCTCACTCACCCACAACTGCTCTGATACACTATTGCAATGTATAATACTGCTGTTGACCCCTGAAATGAGTGCACAAAGGTGCACTATACTACCCCTTCACTACTCATAACCTGAACATACCCGAGCCCTTAACCATTGCCTGCAACCCCACTCTCCCTGCTGCATCTGCGGTACCCTTCCTACCTGGCTCCAGGTCTGCACAGACCTCCCAAAGCAGCTACATGCTGAACCTCATCACCCTCGATCACTGCTGTCAAGTCCCTGCTCCTACTGCTAATCTCCTTCTATAACATCCTAATACTGAAGCACACCTCCTGACTCCCTGCTGAAGAGTGCACGAGCTGACACCTTTGCTTGCAGGTTGATGCAGGGTGTGGCTCGAGCTGCATCTCCTCGAGCTGAACTTGCATAATGCACTTGCATTGCTGCATACCCTAAACTGCTATGCATCTCAGTGCATACTGCACACTACTGATACTGAATTGGTTACTCCTCTCTGCAGAAATCTGTTGTTGTTGTATGTGCAATTAATCTACAAAGTTGAGTCCCCTATGCTGATGGTTCATTGCATACTCTCCTTGTTGAACTGTTCTCTGCAGGATTGACTCTGTTGTGCCCGAGCTGTACTACTACTGCATTGATGATACTGCACTGCCTCGTTCCTCAGTGTAGCTGTTGTTGCCTTGCTCAACGTTGCTCACTGCACAGTTTTCCCCCTTCAGTTGTCACTGTACAGTAGGATACTGCACAGTGCTACCTGATACTGTACACTGCTAACTCTTACTCACAAGCTCACACACAAACACACACACAAATACTTAGCTCGCAGTCACACACACTGCAGTATGAACACTCACCGATACACACTTGTATCAGTTTCCAATGGCCCTGATATACTCCACATACACCCTTACAACTTACAATGGTTGCTTGCCCTTGGCCCCTCACTTACACTAGTGTACACGTGCACACATATACCTGTATCATGGTACCATTCATATCTAATATCTTGATGTGTATTGTCAAACCCCTCTTGCTGCACTGCACATCAGTGCACGAGTCCCCTCTTGCTGTACTGTACATCAGTGTACGAGCTCTGCTAAGCATGCCCGAGCTGTAGTAGCTCGGCTTCCCTGCTAGATTGTTGCTACTTCACAGACTCGTGGCTACTGCTACTGCTCTCTTCATGCTGTCACTGTGCACTGATACTGCACAGTGACATGCCACATTGTCTCTCTGTAATGTCCTGCTCTGCGTCGGCATTATGTATCAAGGTGAGTGGGCAGAACTTCGTTCTCTGATTCTTGCATACCTTAGTAATAAATCTGAGTTTTTGCTTGTTTGTTTTCATAAGAGAATGATAGAACTTGCCTTGCATGCTAATAAACGAACTCACCTAGTTTGTCTTTGAAACAAACATGTCTGCTTAACAAAGATCCTGAAATGCTTGTCTAAAAGTATGTGTTTGCATGAACATGTTCCACTATCGCCTATGCTCAGAGAGAACCATATCGTGTGCCTGAATGTGTTCAAAGATAAGGTGGCTTGCCCCGCAACAAAGATTATATTCTGATGGTTAGTATCGTCTGCATCCTAAAGTTTATTTGATAGTATTTTCATGCATTCGCATCGGTCGGACAATGGCTATTGGTGGAGAGCTAAACTGCATGTGTCACGGCTGCTATAGAGATAGTGAAATGCATGTGTCACGACTGCTATAGAGATAGTGAAAAGCAACCATGAGTCACAGCTGCCAATAGCATCAGATAAATGAGTCATTGGTTAGCTGGATTAACCGATGCCGATCTTGAGATACTCGGGGACCGCACTGCATATAAGATAGTTCATTGTGTTTGCTTGGATAGAGGACCGCCCCTAAGATATACATTTGTGTCTATATGTGCATTTGTCTCTAGAGTCTCATGAGACACGCTGCGCACACCCTGAAATAGAACGAACGGCTTGTCTTGCTTATATCGCATATGAAACTCTGTTTTCTAAATATATTTCCAAAATAATGTAATATGACTCCATTCTATGCTGCATGTAACGAACATAGGTAAAACTAGAAAGATCACTAGTAATGTAATATTTTATAACATGATTACTTAGTGTTAGTTTTAGTGAATGCTTGCTTCTGTTCAGTTGTTTATTCTCACTAGTACTTATAAAAGTGCTGACCCACCAACAGTTTATTTGCTTGCAGGTACTGGATCGTCCGAGGGAGCGATAGGCGTGCCTCAATCCCCAAGACCCCGAATCCTGGTTTCGATTGCCTCGAGTTGCTATCGTATAAAGGGGCATAATGTATGGAACGATGCCTTTGCAAACAGAGAACCCAGTCCCTCGATTTGCCCCGAATACTCAGTTGGCTAAATGTATAAATGTATTACAACAATGTCCCTCCGCTGCTTACTCGATTGATGCGATGATAGCCAAACAACTTAAACGATGTTGCCTTGTGCGGGCGCAACTCCAGGTTCGCACGGTATCACGTCCCGGTATCAAACGGCCATACGCGCCCCGTTGGGAAGCGCCGAGGCGCGGTGATTCCCGTTCGGTCCTGCCGTGGGGGAAACGGTGGTCGGGAGGCCCTCGAGGCCGGGGCGTGACACTCTCACCCACGCACAACCACATACACTCAAACTTACACACAATGTACACATACATATACATATATCTCTATGTATATCAATCTCTCTCTATATATATATACTCTCACTAATATATATATATATATATATATATATATATATATATATAATCACACATATCCTATAGATAGATAGATAGATAGATATGCACTCACATACCTTACCTCAACTCTCTACCCACACAACACTCATGTGTATCACATGATACATGAGTATCCTTAACACACCCTTAAATGTAATGCACCCTCCATAATTACATACAACCATCATTTAGTACTACACCACAATACACACAACACTACACAAACATTAGTACAAACACCTAATGCACATAACTATGATACACAAGTATCACACTATGATACTCGCATCAAACACCAAATACACCATCTAAAAACTAAGAACAACTCACAAATAATAATTAGACTCTCATAAGAGTAATAGACATCTATTCTAGTGCTTGTGGCAAATTATGACACGTGTATCACAAGTGTTGAAGGAAAAATCCCCAAAAATCATCATGTATCACAAAGTATCGTGATACGGTCAACTCGTATCCAATTGTGGACACGTATACCTTCTTAAATCATCCATCAAACTCTATAATCACCTATGAGACATTCCTACAAACACCTAGTGGTCAAAATTCGAAGTTTTTCCCAAACTAGCACAAAACTCAATGTAACTTTCATAATATGTCTCCAAAGAACCTAGTTCTTCTTCCTATGTGTAGTCCTTAGCCATGGATAGGTTTCTAGGAGTTTATTTCACCATTAAAAACTGAAATGACAAGAGGGACAAGAGTTTTACCTATTGGGAGATGGATTCCCAATGTCTTCTACCAAGGACACAATCCTCAAGCCAATGCGTCCCTCCTCAAGTGCTCCTCTAGCAATGCCAAGCTTCTTAGCCTCCTTGGAATGAGAATGAGAGGGATAAAATTTGGGAATAGAGAAATTAGGGTTTTCTCTCTAATTTGGGGATGAACAAAAAAGAAATAAATGAAAGCTACTCATGAATGAAGAGGTTTATATAAACTCTCTTAGGGTTAGGGCTAGGTTGAGGAATGTTTGAATTGACACAACTGCCCCTCTCATTCCTTCATGAATAGGATCTACTAAACCATAGGAGGAATATTCTATTTTTGAGTCTAAATAGGTTTAATGGAATTAATCTAGTCATGACTAACTATTTAAATTGGTCAAGTCAAGTTTAGTGTGGTCCACTAATATCAAGTCTAATTAAAATAGACTAGTCTACTAACCAATAATAATAATAATAGTAACATATATAATACACATTATATATTAATCAAAATATAAACTCAATATTTATACTAATGCAAAATGACAAAAATATCCCTATTCTGGAAATGTGGTAGTGACAGAGATTCCAAATTGAGACATACTATTCTACAAGATAACTTTCTACATTCTGAATGTAGAACTTTTTAGGCCCAAACTATAGCTCATGTGGGTAGGTAGACATGAGAATCTAGAAATTAAAACTTGGGATGAGTCTTACTATTCAACTAAATGAGCTTATAAATTCTGAATCTAGAATCTAGATTATATGATGGACCTTACTAATGTTGATATTATATTTATAGTTGAACTAAGTAGATAATACTATCTAACTAAACACATTCCAAAAACATATTTATAATAAATTATAATTGAAATATATTCAAATTATATTTAAAATATTGTAACATAATTTAAATTTTTACCTAATTTTTTAATAATATTATAGATTATTTTTTATTTTGTTGCGCAACTCACGTGAAAGTAACTAGTTAATTATAAGATTAGGTTACAAGATGAGTTAGGCAATTAATTAAGAGTTATTTGTATTTATCCTCTCACTCAAATTTTAGGCAAAAAAAATTTAACATTAATTACAAACAAGAAATTATGAAGGAATTGGTGGGTGGGTGGGTCGGTCGGTCGGTCGGTCGGTTAAATACAAATAACTCATTAATTAACACTTGGTAATTAATTTGCCTACAGTGCCAAGAAGCTTGCATATATAATTAAGGGTACGTTATAAATAACTTGTCGACCCATAATTAACACAACAGCTATAGCTAATCAATTTCGTTATTGGACCACTCTACAGCTAGCTCTCGATAGAAATTGTTGACAGACTTTATAGCTCGAGCTTCCAATGCTACTTAATTCATCGCTAGCTCCTGTTCAACCGGATGGACCCTTCAATCTTAATTTTTCATGGCGTTCGTAAGTGGAGAGACGATTAATTTTATATTGTATGAATAAATAATGGATTAGAATGCACGTATATCCTAATATGCTACTTTATTACTAAAATTCACGTTAGTTGTGTGTAAAATAATTTTTTCCTTATGGATTAAAAAATAGTTTAAATATTTAAATATATTTAAATTTTAGTATATATATATATATATATATATATATATATATATATATATATATATATATATATGAGATTAATGAAGTTATACGTTGAAGTAAATATTATATTATTGCTTTGCTCGAGACCAAAATTAAATCAGAAAAATTATTGGTACGTCGAACCTCGCTGCAATGGGAGCAGGTACATAATTTGCATTTATGTCCTATGGCTCGAATATGGGTTCGGTGGGACAAAAATTGTTGGGACGGTCAGGTATTACTTATTTTAGAGCAGGCTATTGCTATTGTTTTTACTAATAAGGGAGGTCTTCGATTCATTTTTTGTGCGGTATATGGCCACAATGATAGAAGACACAGGGAGGGGTTATGACATGAACTCATTAGTCTTAGCGCTGCGGAGGAATCGGTATTGCGACTTGCCTTTGCTGGTCATGGGCAATTTTAATGCCTTACTATATGGGCATGAGAAGATTGTGGGTCATAAAGTTCTTGACATTATTCTCCAAGACTTCCATAACTGTTTGATGCGGTTAGGGCTACGGGGATTGGATAGAATAAGACATATATGATCTTGGAATAATAAGGTCGTACGGAAGCGGGTGGTCTGCCAACTTGATTGGAATTGGGTAATAGAGGGTACGTGGTTTCATAAATTCTCCCATGTCGTTGCAGAAGGAATGGCGTCATGTACTAGAGATCATTTTTTGATCTGGGTAATGCTTACAGGTGCGGAGGGGAGACGACCTCGTTCTTTCAAATACAATAATGTGTGGCATCTACTTGAAGGGTATGAGCAGGTGGTGCATAGTGGGTTACAGGCGACGATACCTGGGCATCCTCAGTTTCAGTTTATCCGTCGTCTAAAGCTTGTTAAATCCAGGATAAAAGCATGGTATTCCAGCCGATCACGGGAGGACTTGGCCTCGAAGGAGAAGGAATTAGAGGACATTCAAGCATCCTTACAAATGGATGAGTTGAATCAGTTCTTACGGCCATGGAGAAAGTGTTGGTAGAGGAGGTTGGGCGAATGCGTGTGTGTGTGTATATATATATATATATATATATATATATATATATATATATATATATATATATATATATATATATATATGAGATTAATGAAGTGGTACGTTGAAGTAAATATTCAATTATTGCTTTGCTCGAGACCAAAATTAAATCAGAAAGATTGTTGGTACGTCGAACCTCGCTGCAATGGGAGCAGGTAATTTGCATTTATGTGCTAGGGCTCAAATATGGGTTCGGTGGGACAAAAGTTGATGGGACGATCATGTATTACTTATTTTAGAGCAGGCTATTGCTATTGTTTTTACTAATAAGGGAGGTCTTCAGTTCATTTTTTTGCGGTATATGACCACAATGATAGAAGACACAGGGAGGGGTTATGGCATGAACTCACTAGTCTCAGCGCTACGGAGGAATAGGTATTGTGACTTGCCTTTGCTGGTTATGGGTGATTTTAATGCCTTACTATATGGGCATGAGAAGATTGGGGGTCGTTAAGTTTCTGACATTATTCTCCAAGACTTCCAGAACTGTTTGATGCAGTTAGGACTGCAGGGATTGGATAGAATATGACATATATGGTAGTGGAATAATAAGGCTGTGCGAAAGCGGGTGGTCTGCCAACTTGATCGGGCATTGGGTAATAAAGGGTGGTTTGATAAATTCCCTCATGTCGTTGCAGAAGGACTGGCGGCAGGTACTAGTGATCATTACCCGATCCGGGTAATGCTTACAGGTGCAGAGGGGAGACGACATCGTTCTTTCAAATACAATAATGCGTGGCATCTACTTGAAGGGTATGAGCAGATGGTGCATAGCGGGTTACATGATGCGATACCGGGGCATCCTCAGTTTCAGTTTGTCCGTCGTTTGAAGCTTGTTAAATCCAGGCTAAAATCATGGTATTCCAGCCAATCACGAGAGGACTTGGCCTCGAAGGAGAAGTAATTGGAGGACATTCAAGCATCCTTGCAAATGGATAAGTTGAACCAGTTCTTACGGCCAGGGAGAAAGTGTTTGTAGAGGAGGTTGGGTGAATGCTTATGGTGGAGGAGATACTAGTGGCTCAGCGTGCTAAATGCTCATGGATCCAGGAGGGAGACAGGTGTACAAAGTTCTTTTATGATGTTATTCGAGCACGTCAGCATCACAACAATATCAGTAAACTCATTGATGCAAATGGGGTGGAACTTTCAGAGAACTCAGACATCCAAGCAGAAGCGGTCAGGTACTATATTGTCTTATACAATCAAGAGGATTATATGATTACTTTTCTGCCTCTTATTTATAAGAAACTAATTACGGAGATGGGAAACCATACTTCTCGCCCCAGTCAGGTTGGAAGAGGTGGAGGAGATTGTAAAAGCTGCCAACCCCGACAAGGTCCGGGGCCTGACGGGTTCGGGAGTAAATTCTATAAGCTACACTGGGATGTGCTAAAAGGCCCAATTTTGGAGATAATCAATTATTTCTTTTGGCATGGCAGATTATTGATGGAAATAAATCATACTTTTCTCACTCTTGTGCCAAAGAAGGAGGTAGCCACGGAGCTAACAGATTTTAGACCAATTGCGTGCTGTAATTATCTGTATAAGATAATTACTCACCTTATGTGTTGGCGCATGGAGCAGGTTATGCAGAAGTTGGCATCCAAAAATCAAGTTGCTTTTATAAAAGGGAGGGCCATTGCTGAGAATAGTCTCCTTGGGCATAAGATGGTACGGGAATTCAACAAGCCGGGAGGGTAGAAAGCTTGCATCAAACTTGATCTTAGGCAAGGCTATGATATGGTGAATCGTTACTTCTTGTGTCATCTTATGATTCCATGGGTTTTGATCAATAGAGGGTGACACGGGTCTAAGAATGCATTTTGACGGCATCTTTGTTTGTTTTGATCAATGGCCAGCCTTATTGATTCTTCAGGAGTAACAAAGGTCTATGCCAAGGCGATCCACTATCTCTATATATCTTTTCACATTGGTGATGGAATATTTTTTGTGCTTGATGGACCTTGTTGTGTTTCGGCGCCACATTCCTCCTTTATTTTGTCAGGTACAACCGCATATTACTCATCTTATTTATGCTAACAATATTTTGGTGTTCTTGGTCCCGGCATTCTCAGGTCTCACAGCGGTGTCTGCGATAATGGAGGAATTTGGCACCTTATCAAGACTCCGTCTGACAGAGATAAAAGCAAGGTCTACTTCAATCAGGGGTGTCCGGACAAACAGGAGTGAGCAACGACACTTGATATTGCTCGAGGTGATCTTCCAGTTAAGTACATGGTCATCCCATTGTTAGTCAATTATGCTTGGCAGGCTGATTGTCAAAGTATTGTGTATTTCACTCAGAGGAAACTGGAGGGTGGCAGGCTCAGTCACTATCGTTTGGAGGACGGATCGAATTAGTCCGTTCTGTCATTATGGAAGTTACAGAATTTTGGCTACAGTCAATCATGCTATCACTGATGACAATAGATATAATGGAGAAGCTCTGTGCAAATTTTATATGGAGATGAGGGATTCATGCAATTGCTTAGGATACAATGTGTCATCCATAGGCTGAAGGAGGTGTTGGCCTCCGGTCACTAATAATGATGCAAAAGGTGGCCGGTATAAAGATGGTATGGTGATTTCTTCAGGGAGACTCCTTATAGGCGCTTTGGATTAGGGATCGCTATTTAAAAGGGGCCAATTTTTGGGATTACTCTTACAATAATAATGAGTCGGTTACATTCAAACATATTCTGAGGCATAGGGGGAGGTTAAGCGGGTTATAGCCCGTGTGTTCAAAAATGGTGAGAAGACAGATATGTGGTTGGATCCGTGGATTCGATACACGAGTCTGCTATAGTAGGTTGGCCATCATGCTTCGGCGGGAATGGGTGGCGACGATAATCGAAGATGGGGAGTGGCAGCTCGGGGAGCACTGGTATGCTCGATTGTATCAAGATGATATACAACTTGTGAAGATCGATCATAGTTTATATATGGACACTTGGGTTTAGGAGGACTCGACCACTGGTGGGTTTGTGAGCAGGATTGCTTACAACCAAGTTTGAGAGATGCATGAGATATGGGAATTAGCAGAGGTTGTCTGGGTGAAGGGTTGTGTAAAGAAGATGCATTTGTGCCTATATCATCTCTTGATGGCCAAGCTACGTACGATGGACCGGTTATACAGATTTGGGTCCCACTCAGGGGATCGAAACTGTGTATTATGTGTCCAGGCGTCGGAGTCCATGCAACATATGTTTTTCTTATGTCCTATGACATGTCGTATATGGCACTCACAGGGGGCGAAGCTTCATTTGAATTCCAATGTAGCATTGGAGTCTGGCATAATAGTCACTGAGATTATGGCGGCAAAAAATCGATGGGGTTTGTGGTATCGGGAAGTTCGAATTAGACTAGCGGCAGCGGTGTGGTATGTTTGGAGGGAGAGGAATCATCGCATCTTTGATGGTCTGAAGACCTCCACAAGGGGGATAATTAACAATATAGATCATTATTTGTATTGTATGAGATTTCCTTCGGGCACAAATTGTCACAACTGTATTTTATTTTATTTTATTTTATTTTATATATATATATATATATATATATATATATATATATTTATTTATTTATTTATTTATTTATTTATTTAAGTATATTCATGAGTATGGATATATAAGTATATATGTGTGTGTATATGCAATTGTTTTGTTTGTAACTTGACACTTTTTTGTAAAAAAAGTTCATTTTAGGGTGATAAAAGGGTTTATTTGCAAAAGGGTAAATTGAGTAGGTGAATGGAAAACCCTCCACCGAACTATAGCCATCTTTCCCATGACTCACCCAAGTGAAGAATACACTTGGCTTCTTCATCCTTCATCCTCATTTTCCTTGTTTCTACATGGAAACTCTCCCTCTCTCTCCAAATTATAACACCACCCACACCTGGACCATCTCCATTTCCTTCTCTACATATTCTCCTCCTCATATTCTTCTTTATCTTCTCCTCCCTCCTAACTACTACTACTACTACTCCTGCTGTTGCTGTTCCGGCTGCTACCGCTGCTCTATATTATTGTTGCGGCTGCCGCTGCTGACCGCGTCCGTCGTCGCGCCGGACGCAGTGCCACCATCGGCCGACCCCCTTCGACCTCCGGCCTTCTTCCACTCCTCCGGCTCCTCCTCTTTCTTTCCCTATTTCAAATTCTTGGGGTATAAATCCTAACTCGTCCCCAATTTTTACGTAAAAAATCGCAGACACAAAAATTTTTACGTAAAAAATCCAGATAAAATAAACCACGGGATGATTAGGGTCCAACCCTGAAGAACCTCTACTAATGAAATAACAAGATTACACCATCTATAAGCTCCTCACTGATCTAACACGGATCACCGCAACTCTTTGGAATATAAAATAGATTACAAGCACGAAGAAAAAAGATAATGAGAAATACCCCAAATTGATCTTCTTTTCCGAAACGGCCTCAAATTCTTCTTTCTCCTCTACAAAGTTGCAATGACACTTTTGCCACCTATTTTTCTCTCTTATTTTTTTCTCATGTTGTTGTATATTGCAAGAGCCTTTATATAAACCCTTACAGGAATTAGGGTTTTCATTTGAAAATCTATATATGTTAGCAAAAAATATTTATAGAAATCCAATTACATTCAAACATATATTTAATGGAAATCAAATCATAAATTAGCTTACCATAAATTGGAAATCCAATTTTATGGAAAGTTAATATATAAAAGATCCAATCATAAATATATAATTAAAGTCAAAGATGGAAATCCAATATAATATTTGCTTATTATAAATATTCCAATACTAAATATATAATTATAGTAATATTACCAATAGTAAATAAAAAATAGACATATTATTATAATTAAAATTTATAAATAAAAATTATATATATATATATATATATATATATATAAACCATAGTCCCCTAGGGTGTAGCTTAGTGGTAAAGCTTCGGGACATTTACCGACTACGTCCGGGCATCGAGTTCCGGTATCCGCTAATGGGTGGACGTGGGGGGGGGGGGAGGGGGTTGGGGGGGTTCTAGTAAGAATATATATATATATATATATATATATATATATATATAAATATTTGTATAAAATTTCAACGAAGTTTAATAAGAATCATGTTTAAATTAGACTAAGATAAACATAAAAAAAATTAAACAAATCTAAATCCTTATCTTTCCCGAAACTAATCCCATGTTTCCTGTAAGTATCCGACCTAAAACTAAATTACATATAATGATGCAACTTTCTATTAAACATCTAACTCATCTCCACCAATCCCTATATAAACAAACGTAGGGGAACCTAAAAACCCATTAAAAAACTTTCATCCCACCCTTCATGTCGAAGAAGCGACCCGACCCTTTGGCGCCAATACTATGCGTGATCCTCTACCGCACAACCTGTCCGTCGTGCCACTCCTGCTCCAGTGCCAACCCCGGCGCATCCCTGGTCGTCGCCGGCGACCGCCACAGTCGCCAGAGAACTCGACCGTGCCCGCGTGCAGCAGCCCGTGACTCCATCGACCCAATTTCCAGGTATAATATCTCTCTCTCCTTTGCTCTATTTTATGAGTCGTTTCTTCGTACACGCTCACAACATGACCCTCTAGAAATTTATCTAAGTAGAATGATTTTAGGTTCCCTAGATTGATCGAAAAGTCGATCGAAAGTTGGACGAAAAACTTTTTGAAACTGTTCAGAAATTCAATCCAAGTACCCCTGTTCAGGCCCAGTTTTCTACCTACTCTTTTAATATTTTTAAAATATATTTGAAGAGACTTATTCAAACATATCCAAGATTATTTCTATACTTTTAATTTTTCATAGTTTGCAATATTCGTAAAAATATTCTATTACCAAAACGACAAAAAATTATATTTTCTAAAACTAAAAACTTTAGATAAGTAGTGCGCTCCGCCAAAAGGGACCACCTCGTCGCATACTAGTTGTAACAAAAGGAGCATATGGTTTATTTTATTGTGTGGACTTTTGTGAAAGTTGATTTAGACATGTGTGCGCACCGGAATCAGCCTGTATCTGTAAAAAGTCTACCGTATCAGTGTTTTGCAAATTCCTCCATTAGTCGGTGAATACTCATCAGAACGCGAAGAAACTTGCGTCATCGGATCCGTGGCACCACGTTGATCCTGTGACCCAAGTTTTTTCCATTTATGAGACCGTGACCGGATCATCGTTTTGCGGGTCCCACGGTCCGACTTAACGGACGATTTTGTGATCGGCTCTCCGGAATCCAAAATTTGATATACTGTTGAGTTTGTATCGTCGATTAGGATTTGTTTGACCTATAATTTTTTCCATTTAGATTCCTTTATCCTTGGAACATCTTTTGGTACAAAGTGGCCCACATGTGGACCTTGTTTTGGCTCAAAATTAACTTTTTGCTCCTATATCTAAATTGGATGAAAGAGTAGTAATTTTAGACTATCTTGCGCATTTTGGAAACTTTAGTGATGTCTATTTCAGCATCCAGAGATGTTTGTGCTGCTCCTATATTTTTTGATTTTTTGCACCTGTTGTCTTGCGTCATTACTACACCAATCAATTGCTAGACAAGTATACCTTGCCACTACTACTGTTTATCTATATTCATATCCGCACATTTTATTTATTTTATTTATTTTCTTATTTATGTATATTATTAAACTGTGCGTCTAAAGAAATTTGGGTACAACCATGGATGACGTCGTCTTTGTTTCTTATTTTATTTGTTATGCATGTTGACATAGAGTTAAGAGACTACCCCATGATTTTGAGTCATCTTATTATGCCCCAGAAGCAGAATATTGGAAAACGGGACTGACAAGGCCAGCTACGTATACTTAAGGCACTCCGATGTTCCGCATATATGGTGAAGCTATAAGACATGATGGGTCACTACTATAATCCACAGTCAAGCCTTGGTCCAACAAAATCTTAGTGTCCCAATCACAAAAATAACAGAAATAATAACAAGATGTAAGATCAGCTGAGATATAATAGTAAAGCATCACAAACTATAATATACAGATGATCATAATGCTAGTAAACACAAAATGAGTAAACTAACCAGAGTCTATATGATACATGATCAACCCTAGAATATGCCAATCATGCAAATCTTTGTAGGCTAATAGATCAAACCAAAACACGAGCTAAACACATGCTCGGTGGCTAAACGCCAATAAAAAAAGAATGTACATCAAAGAGGGAAAGTAAGAAATTCCACTCAAGGTGTCTGGTGCTCCAGGTGGTCACCATCCACGGGAAGATACGAAAGATCCTCCGGTGCTGCTTCTGGATCTGGCCATACCAAACCAGTGGGGTCAGACCCCAAAATAGCAAGTAACACAAAGGAATCCAATCTAGGAACTTAAACAAATAACACAAGCAATACAAATACTGAAAGTAAGGACTAAATATAAATACTGTAAACCTGTAATGAGAAATACTGTAAACCTGTAATGAGAAATATCTGGAACTGATAAGCTTCACGCCTCGATCTTCCACAAAATTGGTTGTCCCAGCTAGGCATGAATCACAACGTCAGCGCTCTAGCAGGACGATCGTTCCCATCTGGACGTGATGCCGCATGAACACAAACTGCGCCCATGCAAGGCCATGACCCGAACAGGCGGTAAAATGACTAAGCTACAGAGTCGTACAGATAGTCCAAATACAGCAGAATAAGAACAAACAGGCAATTGGTAATAAGTTCACAGAGTCATCAATAGTGGAAGCAGTGAATAACATGAGTATAGAAGTAAAATAAGCACTTTATTGATATTGCACAAGTATTACCAGCGGCGCTAGGCCGAGATTATAAGTCGCTCAAGTCCTCTCTCTCGAAACAATAAAAGTGTGCTAAGTGGCTATAATTATGAAATAATACATAGACAATATTCCAACATTATATCTTGTATATGTGCTTCAGCTTCGGACGCAACGCTCCAAGGCTCCAGAGCGGACTCCACGCCTTAACTCGCACGAAGGCGTTTCCGCACAAAACGAGATTCTCCCACACCCTGCAAGCAATATGGTGGATTATCAGTATATGAATGCACTAGTAGAGAGGCTTCTCGTCCGCTAAACAAATCCAAACATGTTATATAGGCTCCGTGCATCATCTATTAAGTTTTCTTTCTAGTCTTGTCTTAGGATCAGTTTTATGGCATAATGTATAAGTCTAACTCGTGTGGCAGTACACCGTAAGATATAAGAGTGACATGGTGAGACTTACCAACTTACCATTCGTCCTTCCCTGTCCAAGGTAAACCAAGTTAAACCAAGAACGAGTATATATAATAAAATCCAGTTGAAATTGTATAAGTAAACAAGAGTGTCACGAGCGGGATTCTGACTCAGGTGTACAAGTTACACTGATTATCCAGAAGTGTTCCAGAAGATTGTTCAAGTGTTCAAATATCTAATATTCATATTCATTCAGGTGTTTCAGATTACTAGGTACGATACAATGACTCGCACACGGATTGCCGCTAAACGAGGATAACTTATCTATATGAACAAGATGTCACTGTCACGACGCTATAGAGTACGGTATAGTCTCAGGGTGAGATAGTATGAAAAAAAAAGATGGGGCATTGCACACATTCTTCTCGATGCATGTGACTACAGTCAAGAGGTTTTGATCGGTCGGATCAGCCCCGGTGACCGTCCGCGGAACGAGATTCAAAAATCTTCCTTGTGCACCAAGTTGTCCGTGACCATGCAAGTCTCTAATCTTTCAGGCCTCTTGTCAAGTACAGGTATAGGTATAAGTCAGGATATATCAGGCACCAGTTCAAGTTCAAGTTCAAGTTCAAGTTTAAGGCAGTTATTTGTGGTATTAAACGAAAGAATGAAAATGTATTCAATATGGGGTTTACACAGAACCCGTCTTCTTTTGTTTACAAACAAACTTGTACAATTTGATCCTATACGAGGATATAGAAGTATAATTTATTTAATCTGGGTAAATATTGCTATAAGTGTCTGATCTGCAGTCGATCACTTTAGCCCTTGGACCACACGATGTTGAAGAAGTGTCATGGAAGACAGGAAGCAGCTTCGAAGGTTGCAGAAGAGGGTGGATGCAAGATGCCAAAGTCGTCGATCCCTACTCTTTGCCTGAGCTCCGGATTCTTCTCTCTCTCTCTCTCCAATTTTCCGACCTTGGATCTGATATTGGTATTCTTGACCAATTTTCCGACCTTGGATCTGATATTGGTATTCTTGACCAATTTTTCGACCTTGTTCCTCATTGATAGAGGTCTCTATTTATAGAGTTTTAGTGACAGTGACCACTCCGTCGGTGTAAAAATCGAGGAGTGGAAAGTACAGCACCCTTTTACACAACGGTTAAAGTAACCAATGCCTGCGTATAGATGATCCTTTGAATGAGCGTGTGACCCGGGTCCAACTAAGGGACAAAACGCGTATAATCGCTACGAAGATCACGGCGTAGAAGCCATGTAGGTAGGTATCCGTTGCATAGAAGAGGTTGGCATAGAAGCCAAATGTCTGTCACCATGGCATAGAAGCCAAATAGTTATCAAACCGGCATAGAAGCCGAACAGGCGTAGAAGCCGAATAGGCATAGAAGCCGAACAGGCGTAGAAGCCGAGTGGTCGTAGAGGCCGAACAGGCGTAGAAGCCGAATGAGCACAAACGCTGGATGGGCGTAGAAGCCGCTTCGTACCGTGCCACAGTGCTGATGTGGACGTCTTAGCCCGAATTACGGCTTTTGAAGATATAATCAAATCTCTTGCATTAAATGCCGAGATTTGCCACCATCCTGTGCATTAAATGTGGAGGCGTATTTTTGAAGGTCTGCAACCCCTTCTGCGCATCAGTCGCAGAGATGTGCCTTGAGAAACTGTCACCGCTCTGTGCATTAGACGAAGAGACGTGCCTCGAACCCCGTACGGAGTGCAGCTTTTGGCGTGGCAGGCGGTTTGTCTACTGTAGAACGTAAACAGCTCATGTTTTGCCTGTGTAAAACAAGGCAGTGTGTCCCTTCGTGCTTGTAAAAGCAGTTTACGCAAAGGGGATGGCGGTATTTGATAGCCTGGGTCGCAGTACTGTGCCATCATTATAGCCGTCGTCTGGGTAGTCGAGCCGTATCCCTTTGTCAGAAGTCCAGACGTCAGGTTCATCGCAGGCTCTGACAGGTTCACTTCGGAGAATACGAAGCGTCTCTTGCACACCTCAATGCTAGTTTTATGCCCTGGAGGCGATGAAGCACCCTGTTTACGCTGAGGCGACTTGAACGTACTGCCTTATGCGGATGGTCCTTTGAGCTTTTATGTTTCACGCTGCGTTTTAGCGAAAAAGGCTCTGTTGCACGCTTGATGGCTTTGAAGGCCTCTGCTTACGCCGCTCTGCACCAATATGCCGCGTATCGTCATCCGGCGTATTTTTCATGCTTCTACAAGACCCCCTTCAAAGCTTTCAAATTCCTCAGAATTTGGAATGCTTTGAATGAAGCATGAACCGCTCCTCGTGACTCGAAACGTTTCTGAATGGAGCATTAAAACGGTCGATGCCGACTTTATGGCAGATTTATTGGGGACCGGTGTGACCCCTTTCGCCTATAAAAAGGCTGGGGGAGTTAACCCATTCTCCCCACATTTTCATCACCACGCAGAGATGATCGCCGGAGTTCGCCGGGTCGACTTGAGAAAGAAGGAGATCATGTTCTTCCAGCGTGTAAGGAGCCAAAAAAGATGGCATCTTCGAGCAAGTATCCACTGCAACGATGGATCATGGAAGGATATCTTAGCCTCCCTTGCTCGGGATAATCAGCAACTTTGTATGGCTGCTCTTCCAGGAGAAGGGAAGGGTCGTATCAGACCACATGGCTTGCAAGCGGTGCCTTCTCTAGTTACCTCCGGGGGTGAGAGCAGCGACTAGCTCTGACCTCGGGCATTGAGTTGGGTGAAATATCTCAACTCAATTTGTCACGGCGCACGGAGCATGGGATCTGCATAATTTATGCAAGCCCCAACTCTGTCGTTCTCTCGCCGGTGATCATTGCCATGTCAGCCAGTTTGCTGGAACTAACTGACTGCTGGAGAAGATGGATGAAGAATTATGCCCCTGCGAGAACCTGTCAGAATAGCTTCTGGGCAATCTTCAGATGACGATGGGGAAATCTTTTGTAGACGGAGTTTCCCTCATATGTAATCATAAAAATGAAGAAAAACCCCTTATAGACAGGATTTCCCTCATATGTAATCATGACTATAATCTTTAATAAAATCGTCTTGCTTCTTCATATGATCATCTTGCCATACGTTGCTGTGAAGTCTGAATATGTGTAGCTTCGACACGTCTGATTCTTTACGCCGACCCTGTTTAGAAAGAGTGCTAGGTCCTGTCCTTTATGCATAGCGAATAGTCCATAGAATATTGTTTGAGCATTTCGAACATCTAGAACTATCCTGTTGCTAGGACTGAGGAACCGCGTAGAGCTCTGAACTTCTGATGAACAGAATTTTTTGTTCAGACTTCGTCTTCAAGAGTGACTTCTTGAAAATTCTTTGGAACAGGGTCGAGGAATGGTTGTCAAACTGAGTTTGCCATCTTGCTAGACGAGATATTCAGACTGGAGTCTGGATGAACCTCCATTTGACCCGAGAAGAGTAATTTCTCAATGTTTGAACTCTGTATGCTTCGGGTACTTGGGATATGTTGAGGCCAAGACGGAGTATCTTCTGTGTGAACTCCTGTAATCGACCGTCTTGAGTTCGGATATGCGGAAAGTCAGAGATCCGTAGTGTAGATGAGCTGAAAATCCTGAGTTCGTAGGCCTATTGAGGGTAGAAAGCCACCGAGCATGAGATCATCGATTTGGAGCTGCTGAGCGTGAAGTCGTAGGTTTGTAGCCTCTCGAGCGTAAAAGCTACCGAGCACAAAGGCATCCGGGCATAAAACCATAGACTGATAGCTTACGAGCGTAAAACCGTAGATCTGTTGCTGTCGAGCGTAGAAAGCTCCTTAGCGTAGAACTGTAGATTTATAGCCTGTGAAAAAGAAAGAAATCTCCAGTGCGTAAGGTCTTGGATCTGTTGCCTCCGAGCGTAAACTAAGCGCCACCGAGCGTGAGATCATCGATTTGGTATCTGCTGAGCATAAAAGTCATAGGTTTGTGGCCTCTCGAGCATAAAAGCTACCGAGCACAAAGGCATCCGGACGTAAAACCCTAGACTTGTAGCTTGCGAGCGTAAAACCGTAGATCTGTTGCTGTCGAGCGTAGAAAACTCTTTTAGCATAGGAACCGCTGACCTGCTCTCGCACGAAAAACTCTTCGAATTTGCTGACTGTTCGTCTTTCGAGAGTAGTGGGCTGACGTAGTACCCAATCATAACCAAATATTTAATTTGTGAGATTTGGTTGGGGTTTCGAGGAGCCCGTCTGAGGATTCGAGGAGTCAACCCGAACTCTATATATATTCCAAGCTTTGGAGAGAAAAACTTTTTATCCGTCTTCTGCGAGAGAGAGCTTTGATTGTTTGAGTTTTTTTTCTTCCTCTCGTTCTTTCTCCGAGCACTACGAGTTTCCAGAAATGGCGCTGAAACAAACCCCCTCCACTAAGGGAAAGAGCACAGGCTCTTCTTCTCGTTCTTCTGCCCCGGCGAGAGAGTCTTCGGCCGGGCAAGGTGGACTTCCTTCTGAGCGAAGCATCCTGCCGATGAGTAGCGCACCCGGCCTTAGAGGTATAGCCTTTGGGATGACAAAGAATGACAAAAAATCCTTCGCACACGTTGAACGTGACCGCGCTAGGTCGTCTCCTGTGCGGATAGCCTCTTTGAGGAAGATGACGCACGGGGACGTTTTTATCTTTTACGCCCACATTTCTAATGTGTCAGCGTAAAAACTCCATGTCTTCGCAGTTATGAGCGTAAAAGCTCTGGCTGCCGAAAACTTGGTGTATACTATAAAATTTTAGTTTTACGCTTCGGATGGGACCTCCGGCGTAATAACTAGAATTTTGGCAGTCTGGCGTAAAGCACGGACAGTATACCGTCAATTACGCTTCAGGATGTGGCTTCCGGCGTAAAATGACCAAATTTTGTACAGCCTTGGCATAAAGCACAGACTGTCGTTTCTTGGTCTTTATGTTGCAAGATTCGTAATGACGTATTTTCCTTGCATTTTCGTAGTTAACTTGCATGAGTCTCCACTGGCCGAGGTGATGGGATCCACTGCTGGGATGCTGCACTCGAACTATTTGGAGAATCTGTTGCATGTGATATTTCCTATGTCCGGACCCCAGTATCCCGAAGGAAGGGGGATCTTGATATCGGCTCAGGGCGAGCGAATGCTGCTGAGCATGATCAACGGGGAGCCCCTAACGTACGTAGACGGAAGGCAGTACATCAAACCGGCCTTCCTCTTTGGGGACATGATAGACAAGCAGTCCCAGACGAAGCCCAAGAGAGAACCCTGGGTTTTCCCTGCCGAGACCGTGGTCTTGTATCTGCCCACGATGCCGAGAGATTATCCCATCTCGGCTTTCTTCCATGCCACACATCGCAGAAGGATGTCGTGGATGCTGACTCCCGATCTTTACGGCAAGCCGGGAAAGATCTTTCATCTGAAAGGAGCCGACCAGGGGTCGTTTGTCAGTCGCCCTTCTGGCATCGTGACGTTGTTCAGGGGACTGTGCCTGGGCAGCGTCCTGAGTGAAGACAGTTCAGTGATCCAGCCGGTGCAATTGTCGACTTTCTGCAATGACTTCATGGTGCGAGGGGAGGTATACCCCAAGGAGAATCCTCGGTGCAATGGGTGGATCACCCCAACAAATCTCCGATGGTCCTGCCTAGTTGACTGGGCTTTGAAGCATTTTTGGATAGAGCTGGAGGTCATCGGACTGTATACCGCCGTGAGCGTGACGAGTGTTGGGTTGCCTCCCAACCCTAACCTATTTCTGGCGCTGATGGAGCGATACATTTCGCTCACCGGGACTTTTGCCACTCCACTGGGGGAGATGGGGTTGGCCCTCCACGAAATGGCAGTGATCTCGAGACTGCCGATGGGGGATATCCCGTATGAAGAGTATGTTCCTACCAACCGGGAGTTGGAGGACTCAGACCCACGGGTTATGGAGGTGTATCAGGAGCTGATGTGCCATTACCTTACGTTCACTGCTTTTTATAATGAGCCTTCTGACTTGGCTCACACCGCTAAGTGGATGTCCTACCTCTTCTTCCACCGGGCCAGGGCCGTCAAGTCGGTGAAGGTTTTGGGGGGCAAGAATGAGCCCGTGAACTGCTTGGGCGTGCTCAGTGCCCAGGTCGTCGAGGCTCTTATGGAGGAGGCTGAAGCTCCGGATCAGTTCCTCACTGACGGGGTAGGAAAGTACCCTGAAGGCACCAAGGCCTATAGCTACTTGAGGCGCTGTCGCAGGCCTTTGTCTGAGGAAGCCAGGCTGGCTGGCTTTCTCTCCCTATGGCTGCATCGAGTAGTGGTGCCCGGCATCGCGTCCGCGTATCGCATTCACCAGAACATCCTGTGGCCCGCCGTGCGTCTGGTGTTTGGGGCAAGACTGGGCTTGCTTCCTGCCATGGTGTGCCGTATACAGGCTGGTTTGAGAGCCATGACTGACGGACTGCTCGTCGATGAAGCTCGACGTGATAGCTTTCCTCGGGTAGAGTTACCATACCTGTACTTGATGGGATGGTTAATTCTCCACAACCCCCGGGTGATGTCTCCCGGCCCTGGTAGTAGAGCGGGGGGTAGTTTCTTGCTGCACTACAAGGAGTCCCTCGGGAACGTGAACACAGTCTTAGACTGTCGGCTGGCGCTGAGCCTCGGTCATTGCTGGAAGCTCCTTTGCACCGTCCACTCTGTACATCGCAATCAGTCGGGGATTAGGCTTGAGGATTCAGGTGGAGAAAAGACCAATATTTCTCCGGAAGCTTTTAATTGGTTGGTCTGTATCAGACCCTCCCATCTGCTGTACAGAAGCGAAGATTATTGCTTCTTCGAGCCTTACTTGCCCAGTCGGTTCGCCAGACAGTTTGGGTACGATCAGCTGCACATGGGCAATGCCATCACCAGCTTCAGGTCCCGGGGCGGACTCATTGATGGAGCCAGGGGATGGCGGTATTTTATCATGGGCTGCACGGGAGCAACATTTATCGTGCCGGTCGTCACCCTCTCCACGGAGCTGCGTATCCTTCATTCGTACGCTCAGTTCTACGTGGCGATCAACACCTTCCATTGTGATTTTGACATTCATGGAAGCTTTAGGGTGCCTTCTCCCAAGCCTGGGGGAAGAATCGAAGTTCCCTCGGCTTCATCTGACGAGGGTGAGGAGTCCATCACTCCGGATGAGCCTCTGGTGTCGGTGCCGAGGTGTGAAGTGCCTCCGCCTGCGGGGGCACTGGCGGTCACTGGGAAGCGAAGGGCTCCTGCTTCGAAGTAGACTTCCCCTCACAAGAGGAAGAAGAAGACGGTTGATCGCCCTCTCCGGATTCCTGGCGTCGAGGCTCCTAGAGAGGAACCTGTTGTCTCTCCTGTTGGGGATGTCTCTTTGATTGGAGAATCCCGGCCTCTCGGAGAGGGACCCTCAGTTTCGGCTGGCGATGCCGGGGAACTCCTGCTTGAGGTTGCCGTTGCTGCCACTGCCTCCGGTAGTGGAATAAAATCGCCCGCGTGGCCGAGGCAAATGGGAGAATCTTCCTCTAGACCAGCAACAGAGGAAACTTCTATTGCGTCCGTGAGCATGACCAGCGAGGTTCCAGCTGACGAACCTCGAACACGTCTCGGTGGAGTCTTGGTGGAGCTTCTGGCGATGTTGGTTGGCCCACCCCCTTCTCCAGATATGACAGTTCGTATTGCGTCATTAAGGCGTGATATAGCTACATCGGCTGCAGACGCGGCATATATACCGTTGGCTACGGGTAAAGGTCATCTTTATGTCTCCTTTTAGAAAGATTACTATCATATTAATATCAACTTTCTTGTCCTCTTCTCAGGGGTTGGCGTCCACGGGGAGTATAGCCTGAAACGCCTTCTGGCTCTGCTCGGGCTCCTAGCGATGATACAGAGGCGTTTGACTTTGAGGAGGAAATACCTTCGGGGGCCAGCTCGCCCGGAGTAGTTTTGTCACCTCAGGAGGAGGACGAACCCGTCATTGTGACCTCGCCTCTTGTGAGTACGCCGATGGCTTCGACCGTTGTTGTCGCACCTTCTTTGGCCGCACCACCTGTCGAGGCGGCGGCTGTGGCCACCTCTTCTGCAATCATTTCTGGAGGGGAACTCGCCAATATTGCGGCCACTCCTGGCGTCCAACCAGATCTAGTTGCGCTGACTGAGCTGTATACCAGCATCTTCTACACCAGTTTGAACACGCTGATATCAATGGTGTTGGCGAAGAATCTGGATTTTGAGCGTCTGAAGAAGGCTTCCCAGTTTTCGATTGGGGCGGTCAGGGAGTTCGGCAATTCCGGGGTCGCTGACGCCTTGGAGGCGATGGTTAATGGGTTGGAGCAACCTATTAACGAATACTTGCAGCTGACTCGGGGAAGCTTTGAAGCTGAGGTGCAGGCCAGATACGACTTCATGACTGCGCGGCTTACCAAACAGCTGGAGAGCCTAGATAACTCCGTCAAAGCACATAAGTTGGAGGCGGATAAAAGGAATGCTATCGTGGAGGAGGCTCTTGCTCTTGAGACGAAGTGCCAATCCGAGCACGAAGGGAACGCAGCGAGGGTTCGCAAGTTGAAGGAGAAACTCGCTCTGGCAGAGGAGTGGGCTTCTCAGTCGCTGGCAGGTCTAAAAGTAGCGACTGGTCGACTGAGCACCGTGCGACGGGACCTGGAGCGTACAGAAGCTGCCCGAGCTGGCTCTCTTCGGGCAAGGGCGGAACTGTCCTTTACGAACAATCCCGAGGCACGGCTAGAACAGGCCCGCGCTGATGCCTTGGTTTCCAGGGACGAGAAGGTAGCTGCACTGGCGAAGCTGATTCGCGATCTGACTGCTCCCCCACAATGATGTACCCTTTCTCCTTTTAGCTTCCCCAATATAATTCTGCTCTTTTCGGGAATAAATAAAGCAAATCTTTTCTGACTTTGTGGACCCATTTTTACGGAATGTAAACGACAGGTTTGGGTGAGAGTGATATCAGAGGTAGTATGGACGTGATAAACTTTCGATAAACTTCTAGCAGGACATACCCATTCAGAGGTCATATTGACATGATAGAATTATGACCTAACTAGTTTTGTTTTGGAAGTAGTTTTGTCAGAATCGAGATTCTCGCTATATTCCACTTTGGGGTAGAGGAGGTTAAGCATAGTACCTCTTCAGGAATTTACCGTTGATAGGAGCCATTAACAGGTCTCCATTAGGCTGGGCTAACCTGTAAGCGCCGTTCGAGAACATTGTCTCGATCACATAAGGGCCTTCCCACTTGGGCTGAAATTTCCCTTTACTCCTATGAGTAAGAATCATCGGCCTTCTTACGGCTAAAACTAGCTCACCAATTTTGAATACTCTTTCCTTTACTTTATGATTGAAAGCTCTGGAAATGCGTGCTTGGTAGAGCGCGATGCGCTATTGAGCTTGGAGGTATTTCTCGTCTAATCCTTCTAGCTCCTGAAGCCTTAACAGGTCATTCTTTTCTCGAGTCAGCTCATTAGAGACGGCTATCCTGAGCGACGGGATCTGGATTTCGATGGGAAGAACTGCTTCGCTCCCGTAGACCAGTGAAAAAGGGGTACAACCTGTCGGTGTCCGTACCATTGTGCGGTATGCCCAGAGACATTCGCCCACCTTCTCGTTCCAGTCTCTTTTGTTTGAAGAGACGAACTTCTTCAAGAGTTTGATAATGGTTTTGTTGAACGCTTCCGCCAAACCATTAGCAGCTGGATAATATGTCGTAGAGGCAATATTATGTATTCGATTTTTATCACAAAATTGATAAAACGCTTGGCTGATGAACTGAGGCCCATTGTCATGGATTATCCTTCGGGGAATCCCAAAGCGATAAATGACGTGATGCTTGATGAAGCTGATTACGTCAGACGCTTTTACCTCAGGAAGAGGGATCGCCTCTGCTCATTTGGAGAAGTAATCCGTGATGGCCAGTATGAACCGGTGACCTCTGGAAGAAGACGGGTGAATAGGACCAATGATATCCATACCCCATGCTTCGAAAGGCCAGGATACAACCGTAGGATGTAGATATTCAGACGGTTGATGTATGAAGTCTGCATGAACCTGACAGGCTCTGCATTGTCTTGCATAGCTGATTGCGTCTGTGATCATAGTAGGCCAGTAATAGCCCATTCTCCTGATACGATCCTGTAGCTTAGGACCGGGCTGATGCGCTCTGCATACGCCGTCGTGAGCTTCTCGGATAACCTGCTGTGCTTCGTTGTCTGAGAGACATCTTAATAGCAGTCCGTCGTAGGTCCGACGATATAGGCATTGTGAAGATGCATCGAAGTAGAAGCGTAATGATCGTCTTTTGACGGATACAGCTTCTTTGGGGCCCTCCGGCAAGATTTCGTATGCGACGAAATCTATGAAGGGACTTCTCCAGTCTCTTCCAGGGGGATCCGTGTTCACAGCGTAGCTACGTTCTATGTGAAAGTTGTTCTTCACGCAGAATAAATCTCCGTTAAGAAGGATTACCGAATCCTGCCTTCTTATAGGAGTGGCTAAATCCGCAGCTAGACTGGCTAGGGCATCAGCTTCCAGATTCTGAGATCGAGGTACATGTTCTAGGAGGAACCCTTTGAATGTCATGGCTATCTCGACCGTTGCTTGGTGATAGGGGATGAGGTCTGGATTCCGGCCTTCATATATTCCTCTGACTTGATTAACGATAAGCAGAGAATCACCGAAAGCTTCCAGGGACTCGACCCCCAGCTCTTTAGCGACTTGGAGCCCGATTAACAGAGCGTTGTATTCTGCCACATTGTTGGAGCATGGTTCATTAAAAGAATATGCCCGGTAGATGACGAGTTTATCAGGAGTGACCAGGACGATTCCTCCCCCTGAAACCACATTTCCCTAGGGACCAGTCCTGGAGGCGCCGTCAAAGAACAGTTGCCATGCGTCACTTTCCATTGCGGAATTATATTCTGCAACTTCGTTGGGAATGTCTTCGTATAATTTGGAGGCCTCCGGGATCGGATGAGCAGCTAGGAAGTCGGCCAGCGCTTGGCCTTTGATGGACTTCTGCGGGACGTATACCATGTCATATGGTGTTAACAGCATCGCCCAAGTTGTGAGTCAAGAATTTAGAACACTTGGCTTGCTCATCAGTACTCGAAGAGGTTGATCCTGGAGATGATGTGAATAGTCTGGCCGGTGACATAGTACCGCATCTTCTGGATAGCGAACATCAGAGCCAAGCATTCTTTCTCCACTGGGTTGTACCGGTGTTCGGCTTCGACCATCATCCTGCTGAGGTAGTAGATAGCATATTCATGCCCCACGTCGTTCTTCTGCACGAGAAAAGCTCCGAGCGAATGATCCATCGCTCTAATGTACAGCAAGAAAGGTCTTCCTATGATGGGAGGCACCAGAACCGACGGACTGGTGAGGTAGCGTTTGATATCCCCGAATGCTTGCTGACAGGTTTCGTCCCATACGAAGGATACACCTTTCTTCATGAGATACGAAAAGGGCTGACATCTTCCCGAGAGGTTGGATATGAACCTCCGGATATAAGCCAGACGGCCTTGAAATCCTCAGAGTTCCCTCAGATTGCGGGGCGGTCGTATTTCTACGATGGCCTGGACTTTGTCAGGGTCCACCTGGATGCCTTTGGCGGTAATGACAAATCCCAGAAATTTTCCACTAGATACACCCAGGAAGGACTTCGTAGGATTCATCTTGAGTTGATGTTGGCACATTAACTCGAATACCGTCCTCAAGTCTTGAATGTTATCATCTTTGAGGCGGCTCTTGACGGCTATGTCGTCCACGTAACATTCTACTATTTTGCGTAGATGCTCGTGGAATATGTTACTCATAGCCCGTTGGTATGTAGCCCCGGCATTCTTCAACCCGAAGGGCATAACCGTATAGCAATATACTCCCAACGGGGTTCAGAAGGTAGTGTGCTTCTCGTCTTCAGGATGCATCTTGATCTGATTGTATCCCGAGAATCCATCCATGAAAGACATGCGTTCAAAACTGCAGGTGTTGTCGATCATGATGTCCGTGATGGGAAGAGGGAACTCATCCTTGGGGCAGGCTGCATTCAGATCTCGGTAATCGATGCAGATACGTATTTTCCTATTTTTTTCATAACTGGAACAACGTTGGCGACCCAGTCGGGATATTGTTTCTCCCGGATGAAACCGTAGGCTATCAACTTCTTGACTTCAGCTTCGATGGCGTCCATCATGTCCGGGCAGAACCGGCATTGGTGCTGCTTCATAGGCTTCGAGTCGGTCAATATATTGAGTTCATGAGTAGCCACCTTCGGGTCAAGGCCCGGCATGTCCTCATAATTCCACGCAAAGACGTCGATATATTCTTTTATCAGCTGGATAACTTCTTCCCGTTCAGCTGGGGAAAGGTTATTGCTGATGAATATCGATTTTGGCGAAAGTTCATCCCCAACATCTACCTGGATAACTTTGTCTTTGGTGGGAGGTTCCCTCTGCTTGAAGCAAAATTCCTACTGTGTATCCATTTGTTGAGCCCAAGAGTCATTTTTGAATGGCTCAGAATCCTGTTCGTCTGCTTCAAAGGGATCTGCCACCACCATATTTGCTGATAATGCTTGCTCGAGAGCTTCAGGCGAGTCGGAAGGTGACGAGTCGTTCTGAGAAAAGGAAGAGATATCCTCGTCCGATTTAGAGGAGGTGGTATATCCCAACCCGAAATGAGTTCGTTGATAGTAGGGGTCGCCGCGCAGCGACGTTCGTCTGCCTCTTCCGTAGTTGAGGCCTGGCTTCCGCTCCAAGTCGTAGCCCATGTTTTGCATGATCCTCAATGCTTGCGGGCTGTATTGGTGAACTTACATTTTTCCAGTATCGTCATTGAAAGAATCTTCCTGGATAGCCGGTTGATTGCGCATGCGGCCGAAGACTATCGAACGCTGGCTGCTGTAGGTAGGCGGGACAATGAAGATGGAACCCTCATGCGGTCCATACGTCGTGACGACGTTGGATGATGATGCTGCTTCCCAGACATACGGATGGTAGGAGTTCATAACTTCCAAGAATTTTTGTGCTATGGGTTCTACCTCGTCACGGGGAGTGGATTCTTGATTTGGAATTTGAGCATTAACGTACTGGAAAAGTGGATGTTTATTATCATCTGGAACTCTGTTCCTGGTCGCGTTTACATCGGTCGGCTGCCCGTTGCGCCGAAGGTTGATGACCATAGGTGGAGGCTTCTGGTTCAGAGTGACCACTAGAGGATTACTCCTTTTTCCTGACCTGGACTTGTTCAGGTGAATAGCCATAGGCTCCATGGCTTTTGGACGAGTGGTTCGTCCTTTCACTCTGATTGACAGCGGTAGTGCGGCAGAGGGTTCTCCTGGCTCCCGGTGGGATTCCTTCTCTGTCTCGCCTGACACTTCTTCCATACGGTCTTGAGAGTATAACACGGCGTCGGAATAGTAAGATTCTACTCCTTTAAACGGGTTTAGGTCGGCAACCTCCATTTGTACCGTTCCTTGGGGGTCTACATATTTGAGACATTGATGTAGAGTTGAAGGAACGATGTTGTGGTCGTGGATTCACGGCCTTCCCAGCAAAATATTGTAGGATACCTCTGAGTCGATGACGTAACACGTGGCCACCGATCTGAGGTTGCCAATCTGGATCCTCAGGCGAATCTTCCCCAACGGCTTACTTCTTTCGACGTTTGAAACCCACGATTGTAGTGGAGGTGTAAGCCAGTTCGCTGGTAGGAATCCTCAATGGTCTGAGCAGACTGTGAGGGATGATGCTGATCGACGATCCCGGATCTATGTGAATCCGATCGACCTCCATGGAACCGACGTACCCGGTGTAATAGAGGGGCCTGTCATGCTTGTTATGTTTTAACAGCATATCGTCTTGGGTGAAAGTGATATTTGGGACCACCTCCATTACACTGTGGCATTGAGGACACGCCACTGGTTCTTCGTCGGGGGACTTGAGCTGGGTCAAGTATGCCTCCGCCTGCATCAGCGCTTCACTCAGGGCTAGACGAGTGTCTTGGGAGAGCCTGAGTAGCTCGAAGATGGATAGCCTGGCTGGTGTATTAGCCAGTTGGGCCAGGATGTCGAAGTTGTACGGCTTCTCAAAACCTTTGTTTGGAATATTTTTCACAGGTTTATCAAAGCGCACTTCTCTTTGCTTCCCTTTGTCCGCCGGCAGCAGTTTTGAAGGGCTGGCATCCGGTACGACGGGGCCTGGTCCTGAAGGTTTGGCAGTTGAAGCGTCCACCGGTGCATCTTCCTGACTTGCTCCGTAGTCGTTGAGGTAGGCTTTCCCTGAACGGGTTGTAGCGAATACCTCGTCTTCGTCTGATGGCAAAGAAGTTATGACCATATGGCATGGTTTGCATTTGGAGCTTCTTCTAGACGTAGCTTTGGTAGCTTTAGTCTCCTCCTCGAGATCTGACACCAAATCCGGATGAACCCACATAATCTCGCCCTGCCGGGTGGTTAGGGGTACCAGGTCATGATTTTGACCCCTAGCCGGAGGGAGATTGACGATGTCCATCGTAGTTCGAGAAATGGGCATGATACCGTCCATGACTTCTTGGGAAGGCAGATCGCCAAACCGTAGAGAGATCATGTTGGCCGTGACCGTCTTCTCGGTGTTGTGCAGAGTGATGGCCTTAGCATCGATTAACCCCTGGATCTTCCTTTTCAGTATGTAACACGCCTTTGTTGGGTGGTGTACGTATCTGTGGAAGATGCAGTATTTGGGGTCGTCAGTACTGCCGACTTCTTGGGGCCGCCTCAGCTCCGGAAGGGTGATCTTGCCACTTTTGACGAGACACTCGAATATACTAGGGATATCGTCGTCGTCGAAAGAGTAGACTTCGACAGGCCTGGAAGTCCCGGGTCTCGTCTGCGTGGTCGCTGTCATCTTTTGTCTGGACGTATTGACCGTCAGAGCTTACTTTCCCTTGGAGCTGCGAGGATGGTCGTTGTTGGGAGATGACCTCTTGCCTCTATCGGAGGCGGAGATCATAATGCCGTTGTCGCGCGCCTTGCGACTGTTGTCTTCGGCGGCCATTGCCGAGATGATGAATGAGGGCCACTCATGGAACTGATATGGTCCTGTAAACACCGAGACTATGGGAAGGAGGTTCTTCCTGCAAATGTCTACTAACGCAGAGTCTGGAACTCCTGGAGGCATCTGTAAGGTAGCTTGACGAAAATGTTCGACGAAGGTGCGAACGTCCTCCTTTTCCCTTTGCTTGACTTTGATGAGAGAGGACATAGACATGTCCATTCCACCCTCATAGAATCACGTAAAGAATAAAGCTTTGAAGTCTTCGAAGGAAGTAATGCAGTTGTCCGCCAAGCTACGGTACCACTGATAGGCTACTCCGGAGAGGCAGCCTTTGAACACCCGAGTGAGGAGGGCGTCGTTTCCTTGTAGCAACACCGTCATCATACTAAAATGGTTCATGTACTGACTTGGCGATATTTTTCCCTCGAACAGAGCCATAGTCTGAGGTTTGTACCTCGGAGAAAAGGGACTTCTTCCCAGATAGCTGGGTAAGGCTGGTTGATTCCCAGTTTCTTGAGCTGATCTTTGTGCTTCAAGGCGTCAAACTGGGCTTTCAACTCCCGTACTTTCTGCATCTGATTTTCAGTTGGAAGCGGGGCTACGGTATAGTGCGGAGTTAGTTGTATCATGACTCCAACGGGAGGTAATGTATTCTCCGAGTGAGGAAGCGAAGGAACTGCTGACTCTTGATCTAGAGCAGGCTCTTGGCTCGGGTTAGATGGTGGTAAGTCCATCCCCACACGTATCTGAGTTGGCGGGACCGACGCTTGAGCCATGGCAATTGCGTGCTGAGTTAGCATCATCTGGTGCATGTTCTCCATTATGGATTGCATTTGTTTCAGGGATGTCTCCAGTATAGTGATGCGTTGTTCCGCGTTTCCTGACGGCGAAGCTTCCTCGCGTTCATCTTCAACGGCATAAACTCCCATTTCCCTGGGCATCCTCGAAGGATTAGTATAGGTCGCTGCAGAAGTTGACTCTATACTCTCAGCATCTGATCCGGGAGATTGGCGACCCCCAGCGTCGGAATCAGATGAGTACGAAGCTGGTTGCTGTGACCTTGCACGGGTATTTTAGAACACCCCAGCTTCAGTGTTCCTGAGGAGGTCTTCGAATCTTCTTCGGCTCGGAGGCCCAGAGGGATGACACCTTGAGCTCGACCCTCCTCTAGGTATGTGTGAAGCCATGTTCACGGATGCATGCGCGGACTCTTCTTCCTGGAAAGACTGAGAGTAGCTCAATCGGTCGAAAATCGACCATTTTGCTTTGGAACAGCAGCAGTCAATCACAATTTTATGACTATTACAACATTGCTCGCTAGGGGACGTAATTGACATGTTGGAAGGTCCCCTCTCCTTACGCTTCTGGATTAGGTATCCACACAGGTCAGGAGGAGTAGAGGAGGAAGACGACGGCTTGTTCCTTCTGTTCCCCTCAGTGGGTATGCGGAGGTTGGGCACCATGGTTCTCCCTATGCTACCTGTGTACAACAGGTTGGCCATCTGGGTGGCTGATAATCCCCGGGGAGGGTGCCTCCCTGCGACCTGAGCTTGCTTTACGTCGTGGAACTTTGCCTGGCGTAATTTGGAGATTTGCTCAGACTGGCGTAAAGCTGAAGAGGTCCTTAGTCGACCGTCGACTTTTCGCGTAATTCGGAGGGTAGGCAGATTGCTTCTTCGCTGGCGTAACGGCCGAGGAGTTGAGTACTCTGCTGCTTACTTCCCCTTGCGGAAATCACGGCGCTCATCTGGTTCCCCGTAGAGGTCAGATGTTGTCTTGTGCATGGAGCGTGATTTGTACTTCCGACTTGGTGCTGAGGCATCATCAGAAGTTTGGTCTGTACCGCGCGTAGCGGGAGACTGGTTTCTACGCGTAGAGCACAGTGGATACTTCTGGGTTAGCGCTGAGGCTTTGCCCGAAGTTTTGTCTGTACCGCGCGTAGCAGGAGACTGGTTCCTACGCGTAGATCGCAGTGGATACTTCTGGGTCAGCGCTGAGGCTTTGCCCGATGTTTCGTCTGTACCGCGCGTAGCGGGAGACTGAATTTTACGTGCAGGGCACGGAGGGAGCAATGCTACAACCTCATTGGTCGGAGAGGTCGGAGAGATCGGAGAGTCCACAGGAACGGTAGAGGATGTCTTGGGCATCCAGACCTTGCGCAGCTTCCTGTTGTCTTAGACGGAGAGAGGGCGAGAGCTACCCCCGGTTCGAAGCATGTCTTCGTAGGCAGACTGGTTGAACTGGACGACCAGTGTCTTCTTCACGGTTCCTATAGATACCGTATCATGTTGAACAATTGCTTCCTTGGCAGAAGAGAAAGATGTCCCCAGCAGAGTCGCCATCTTGTTTGTGGTATTAAACGAAAGAATGAAAATGTATTCAATATGGGGTTTACACAGAACCCGCCTTCTTTTGTTTACAAACAAACTTGTACAATTTGATCCTATACGAGGATATGGGAGTACAATTTATTTAATCTGGATAAATATTGCTATAGGTGTCTGATCTGCAGTCGATCACTTTAGGCCTTGGACCACACGATGTTGAAGAAGTGCCGTGGAAGACAGGAAGCAGCTTCGAAGGTTGCAGAAGAGGGTGGATGCACGATGCCAAAGTCGTCGATCCCTACTCTTTGCCTGAGCTCCGGATTCTTCTCTCTCTCTCTCTCTCTCCAATTTTCCGACCTTGGATCTGATATTGGTATTCTTGACCAATTTTCCGACCTTGGATCTGATATTGGTATGCTTGACCAATTTTCCGACCTTGGATCTGATATTGGTATTCTTGACCAATTTTTCGACCTTGTTCCTCATTGATAGAGGTCTCTATTTATAGAGTTTTAGTGACAGTAACCACTCCGTCGGTGTAAAAATCGAGGAGTAGAAAGTACAGCACCCTTTTACACAACGGTTAAAGTAACCAATGCCTGCGTATAGATGATCCTTTGAATGAGCGTGTGACGCTGGTCTAACTAAGGGATAAAATGCGTATAATCGCTACAAAGATCACGGCATAGAAGCTACGTAGGTAGGTATCCGTTGCGTAGAAGAGGTTGGCATAGAAGCCAAATGTCTGTCACCATGGCATAGAAGCCAAATAGTTATCAAACCGGCATAGAAACCGAACAGGCGTAGAAGCCGAATAGGCGTAGAAGCCAAACAGACGTAGAAGCCAAATAGGCGTAGAAGCCGAACAGTCGTAGAAGCCGAGTGGTCGTAGAGGCCGAACAGGCATAAAAGTCGAGTGGTCGTAGAGGTCGAACAGGCGTAGAAGCCAAATGAGCACAGACCCTGGATGGGCGTAGAAGCCGCTGCGTACCGTGCCACAGTGCTGATGTGGACGTCTTAGCCAGAATTACGGCTTTTGAAGATATAATCAAATCTCTTGCATTAAATGCCGAGATTTGCCACCATCCTGTGCATTAAATATGGAGGCGTGTTTTTGAAGGTCTGCAACCCCTTCTGCGCATCAGTCGCAGAGACGTGCCTTAAGAAACTGTCACCGCTCTGTGCATTAGACGAAGAGACGTGCCTTGAACCCCGTACGGAGTGCAGCTTTTGGCGTGGCAGGCGGTTTGTCTACTGTAGAACGTAAACAGCTCATGTTTTGCCTGTGTAAAATAAGGCAGCGTGTCCCTTCGTGCTTGTAAAAGCAGTTTACGCAAAGGGGATGGCGGTATTTGACAGCCTGGTCGCAGTGTTGTGCCATCATTATAGCCGTCGTCTGGGTAGTCGAGCCGTATCCCTTTGTCAGAAGTCCAGACGTCAGGTTCATCGCAGGCTCTGACAGGTTCACTTCGGAGAATACGAAGCGTCACTTGCACACCTCAATGCTAGTTTTACGCCCTGGAGGCGATGAAGCACCTTGTTTACGCTGAGGCGGCTTGGACGTACTGCCTTACGCGGATGGTCCTTTGAGCTTTTATGTTTCACGCTGCGTTTTAGCGAAAAAGGCTCTGTTGTACGCTTGATGGCTCTGAAGGCCTCTGCTTACGCCGCTCTACACCAATATGCCACGTATCGTCATCCGGCGTATTTTTCATACTTCTACAGCAGTATTGTTCACAAATATAAATCGACTCCTCGAAACATTAAAATTCAGTACTGATAGAGTATTACTCCACGAGTTGTGATTCTTGCTTTATTGACAAGATGCAATCCCCTGGGTCGGAAACAACCTTGGTGACTTAATGGTCCTGAATACTTTTAGGTTCATACTTGCACGGAACAACTATTCGATAGACTTCCAAAAAACTTAGATGAATGCAAGACAAGATAGTGTTACCTGGGGTCGTGGCTTAAAATTATGTGACAAACATTAAAATGAGACAAACGAGTATAAGTTACAAAAAAAGCAAGCTAGCATTTCATTTATTGGAAACGTAAGCATAAGGAAATATACCGTATAGTTACCTTAGAACATAAGCTTTTACGTTAGCACGGGTCTAAGGGGTAGTGCGAGGAGTAAAATCGTACAGGGACATATCGAGCGACATAATCTATGGGACGAGCAGTGTAAACATGCGAAATATTGTACTACGAAGAGTATATAATGATCTTACTCAAAGCATAAGAGGAGTCTACTAGCACGAAGCTAAGGTAGCATGCGAGGGTCCAACTATAAGTCAAGTTTCAGTTTCATGTTCTAACACAAGAAATACAAGATAGAATTATTCTCTTGGCTAGGTGCGTTGTATTCTTTATTAGCATGCAAGGAGTGATTCATCTAGCGACTAGCATGTATCATCCAAGTTTTATGTGTGCAGGCTAAGAAAATACAAGTTCATCGTAGCCACCCACCTTAGCGATGATTCGCCACGGTCGAAAGATACTCCGAGCGAGCCTTTGAAAGTCTAAGTATGAACTCCTGAAGGGCCTAATATAAAATATTTTGCCTCAAGCAAGTCTTCTCGCTGAGCAAAGCTGGTTGGGTCATCGTACTTGCACCGTTTGATTCGGTACTCCGCTTCAGCGAAACGAGTTGTTATATAAGCAATATGAAATAACAAGTGCTGAAAGTAAAGGTGATCATGTGAAGTCTAGACTAACCATCAACCATCAATCACGACAAATTATATAAGTACGGCTTGATACTTTAACTAACTAGGGTTATCATAATCCTTAATTACTAATATTTAAAATGCAACACGATGATAGAGTTCCTTCTGATCGTATGCCCCTGCAGTCCGTCCGGAATATTCATAGGCACAAACCAGTACCGGATACTCCTCAAGATACTCCACAATATAAACTACTGGATACTCCAAAATATAACTGCATGAATAACCAGGACTGCATGCAATCTAGGAAAATCCCTAGCTATGTACTAAGTAGATCTCTAGTTATTTAACCCCTAACAGTTTCTTGTATGAATCCAAGTATGGCATTACGCAGAATCCATCCTTAACATGATATAGACAAATTAAGTTCTAATAGTAATATAATCCAGTTTTAATATACATTGCATAAACGGACACATGTAAGCCACGACAACAACCAAGCCACGTGAAACCAAGTGAAGCTAGGTAAAGCCAAGTAAAGACATGTCAATCCAGGTGAAGCCAAGTGAAACCATGTCAATCCAGGTAAAACCAAGTGAAACCATGTCAAGTCAAGTCAAGTCAAGTCAATCATGTCACATGTAGCCGAACAAAGCTGGGTAAAACCGAGTAAAGACAAGTCAAGTTATCTGAAGCCATGTAAGTTCATGCCTTGACAGGTCAAGTCAATCACGTGTCCAAACAAAATATAGAAGAATCAACAAAATTACGAAAAACTAAAAATTCCTAAAGAAAGAGCAGGATCGGTATATCGTAGGTACAGTCCAGTACACCGTCGGTATACCAGTCAAAAGATAGGAAAATAACAGCAAGTTTTGGATTCCAAATAATCAGTATATCATCGGTATACTGGAGTATACCGTCAGTATGCTATTCTAAGTAGGCAAGAAAGCTACTGGAAAATAAAGTTCCATAAATCGGTATACCGTCGGCACAGCCCAGTGCACCGTCGGTATGCCGGCCAAGACAAATATCTAACAACGTCGGCAAGATCGGTATACCATCGGTACACTATAGTATACCGTCGATATGCTGATAAGGTTCATGAAAATATCTAGAAGTCGAAATCGGTATACCGATTTTTGAGAAAAAAATTGAGACGGGTAAGTCTCATATCACAATATGGACTAAAACTCACGGTCATAACTTCGATATCGTCACCGTTACCGAGTTACCAAAAAGAGACGGGACAGGATTCTACGAGAAATAAAAATTGAGACGGTCAAAAGACTAAAAATTATGAGAAAAATAAATATAGTAAAGCAAGTCTAAGCTAAAAATAACAACCAAAGCTCTAGGAAAGAAAATGACAGGAAGTAAAAAAAGTCCATTAAATCAGCAATGTGCACTTGTCTAAAGTAAGCTCCAAGCCTAAATCTTCTAGTCCACTACTTTGAAGGGGTTCAGAAACCATACTCCAGGTCTCAAGATCAAGATCTAAGCTCAAGAGAGAAAGGGGGAAGAGAAGAGAGAGAAAGAGAAAAATAAGAAAAGAATCAAGTACTATATATAGAGGAATCTTAAAAGTAAAACAAATATCTCCAGGATCGGTATACCGCCGGCATACCGGTCAGGTAGTAAAGTTTCAATTTTAGAGAATTTTGACCTGCCTCGAGAACCAACAAAATGCAATAAATCGAACAAAATACATATCCGCATAAAATACGAATATTATGAGACAAGTCTCACACATCTTTATGTTTCATTTGTCCATGACACATTCTTACACGAGATATGAGTCTCATGTAGGACACGAACTTGCGTATTCGGCTGACCACTGGTACGTATGGGATCTGTGATGGATAGGATATAGCTGCTAATAGAGATGCATATTAGAAGACTTAGCAGTTATTAGTAGTCTAGGAACATGGACTATCGTGGTATGGTGGTCCAATCCTTGTCCTTGTTTGGTTTTAGGGTTGGACTATTGTGTTGCAATAGGCTATGAACCAAAATTATGATGTCGATACTTGCACTCCGTCTTGGCGTAGTAGATGGATTATTTTATGGATACGATATGTATAGGAGCATAGGGTGGGGAGCACAACTGTTAGCGTAGAGACTTTCATTATTTATTTTATTTCCTTAAGATGGCCACGAGTGGCTCGATATAGCTCTACTTGTGTCGAGCATTTATTTACTTTTTCTCTAGATTGGCCACTAGTCACTCGGTTGAGTACTACATGTGTCGAGCACCTGTATGTGTCGAGAGCTTCTCATTAGGATATTATCCTCAAAAGTGTATTTCACATAGAATGGTTAGGGGACCTTTTTGGATGTTTATTTTTAGTATATTATGGCATACTTTTATGTATTTTGTTACGTCCCTCTGAGGACGTAATCCCTTGTCAGGTGTAGACGATCATGACTATTTGTATGAGCACGGATCAAGACTTGATACTTCTTTCTCTTTCGAGGAGGTCTTTCCTTCGAGTCTCTCTGATCACTAGATGGTGTACTTATTATATTTTCTTTTATATTCTAGTTTGGTAGTAGATTTATCTCCACCCAACTATTAGTTCTTCTTGACTATTTTATACTTGGTTCATTTTCATATTTAGTTATTTATTTCTATTTAGTTTTGTGGATGAGATTAGTATTGCATGTGACTTGTGACATTATATACCACTTGTGAATTATTATTCATAATATAGTGTACGCATGTGTTATAGTTTTCATATATTATAGTTGCCATATACATACGGCTGACATGTTTACGTATTCCTAGTCCTACGTATTTTGAGACTGGGACGTGACAGCCGGATACTATAGGAGATTTTTGGGAAAAAAATCGAGAATCGTAGAACCATTAACCCATCTAACCTAAAAGGAAGAAAACTTTAATTAGGCGGAGAAATGCCAGGCAGCTTTTGAAAAACTGAAAGAAAGAATAATTTCAACACATGAACAAGCATTACCGTCCGGGTCAGGAGGATACGAGATATATAGTGATGCGTCAGGCAAAGGGCTAGGTTGTGTATTAATGCAGCACGAAAGAGTTATAGCATATGCCTCTCGACAACTGAAGTCGCATGAGAGAAATTATCCAACTCATGATTTAGAACTTGCAGCTTGTAAACCCTACGACAAAATTTAGGATTATTTAGCTTTGATAGAGAGACTAGGATTAAATTGGTGACAATTAGAGTTGAATGCAGTAAATTAGATTATTATGCAATAATTATATTAATTAGTACCCCTTACCGTTGCTTCGATAGTTGGAGCACTACACTAATATTTACCTGAAAACAAATTTCATATACACTTCCTGGACATGCCAGACTACCATTCTGACCCTTGTGTAACTCTTAAATACTCTATATTGTGCTTCATTATAGCTGCACAATATTCGTTACAAACGTCCATCTATAAATCCCAAATAAATTCAACTTTTCATAATTTCCATTCCTATTTGAAATTAGAGACCAACCTAACCCAAAACTAGACCCAACCTAGCCCATGTACAACCTACACCCCTTCATATAGACATGTTCCCCACTCCAAGGAGAGGGCCGGCCCAATTCCCGAGGTTAAACCCCTCTTCTTCTCTCCTATATAAATGCTTTTCTCTCTCTTTAAAACCCTAGAATACCAAAGCCCTAACCTAATAAAACCCTAGACGATCACCCTCTTCTCCTTCCTCGACTCCATCATCACCTCCAGCCGCCACCACCTCAGCCACCTGACCGCCTACCCCTCCTTATCGACGTCTGACCACCGCCTCCCAACCGCCAGCACCACCGTCAGTCCCCGCAACCATCATCACCATCTTCAACACCATCACCTCCGCCTCCCTTCCCCGACAACCACTACCTCCAACCTCCTGACCACCGCCTGACCACCGCCCACCACCATCTCAGCCACCCAGCGCCACCCTGACCGACGTCCCCAACCGCCAGCACCCGCCAAGCCGTCGCTGCCACTGCTGTCGAGACAGCTGCTGCCGCTGCTGTAACTGCTTTCGAGGTTGATGCTGTCGTTGCTTCCCGTGCCACGCCGGAGGTCCGCCCAACGCCGGAGGAGTAGGCCGTCGACGAGCACAGACCCTCCCTCGGCCACGACCAGGTAATTGCATGTTATTTCTATTAAAACTTCACGTATCGTGGTATCGTCGTATCGTCAAACGGACACGAGAAATAGTAAAACCCTAAGTAAAATATGTATGTGTGTGTGTGTTTAATTAGATTAGTAATTAATAAGTAGTAATTGCTCAGTTAATATGACTTGTTAATAAGAACTTCAGGATTTACCTACAAATCTAGACATTGACCAAGTACACATTAACATGATAATTAAGGACTTGTATTTTATATAAACGTAACTAGTTTCGCAACTAGGACCTTGGTAATTTGCTGCCTTGAGGTACACGATAAATGAGCACGAAACAAGTGTACATCTTAGCTGCGTGCACACGCGACTCTGTAGTTGACCAGCTGTGACCCCTTACATCAGTGTCTAAGAGCAGCGTAGTGGTTCTATGTGTATTACTTTAGTGTTTGATGATCGAATTGCTATATTATATTATATGTATAGGGTCGTTGGACCAGTCAGGAGAGACTTCAGGAGCAGGCTATTGGCATTCGCAGCTTGAGGACCCAGGCAAGATATATTTCCAGATTTACTGTTTAATTTGAATTATGCAAATATTGTGTGATATCTTGTTGCAATCTTTTATACAACTGTGAGCGTCCGAGATTGACTCGGGTGCAGTCGACGAATGCGTCGATGAGTAGTGTACTTGACCTAGTCGCTAACAGACTCACCCCTAGTGGGAGGATACTCTGATATCTTCTGAGACCTGACACTCTTACACGTATCACGATGACAAACTTATATTGGGATACGTGTTCGCGTACCCGACTAGCTATCGGTGCGTATGACATGCATCATGGTTTAGTACGTAATCAGGATTATATAATTAGTAGAGACTTGGCATATAGATACGTCGTATGCACGTCGAGTATTCGACTTGTATATCTATATTGGGCGAGGAGGACAACTAGTAGGCGTATGGGTACACACATTGGAATTCGTAGTATCCAGAGGAGCCACGGATCCAATGACTTTCTTTATTCAGATGCCACGTTCTACGGAGCGATATGGACGATATACTATTCAGATGCCATGTTTTACGGAGCGATATGGACATTATACTATGCAGATGCCACGCTCTTCGGAGTGTGGACGTTATACCTACACCTACCCATACGTACCAAGATTGTCCTCACATTATATTCACATAGATGGTTGGCACACTCTTTATTTTATGTAGTATTTATATATGATATGCTTCTATGTATCTTGTTACGTCCCTCTGAGGACCTGGTTCCCTTCCAAATTTGGACGAGACATATTACCCTATATTGTACGGACCAGAACAGGGGACGAGGTACGCATCCGAGGAGGAGCTAGAGGTGCTACCGTAAGCGTTTTCATGATCATTTGGTAGGCCTTCCTCCTAGGATGGGAGCATCATTATCTAGCCAGCCGATGCCCTAGTCATTACTCTTTTTATCTGTCTTTTCAGTACTTTTATTTTGGCATAGTAGTGGGTTTGTTCCCACCAGACATTTGGGTTGTACTATGATATTTTGGACTAATGTATATTTTTAATATTTATTTTAGTACTTCTTGGTTATATTGTGGATGAGATTAGATTACCTGTTTTGATTTTAGTATTGGACTTGTTAGTATTTAGGACAGCGGAGTACACTTCGTAGGATCCATTAAATTGGAAAATCCCTCGAAGACGTATTAGCTGGCTATTGCCACGTAGCCTGGTCCCGTATATTTTGGGACTGGGGCGTGACATGGTTTTAGTGGTGGCCCATGCAGGTCATGTTTATCGCTTGCGGTATGGTAACCTGCCCAGCGAGCCTGCAATAGGATAGGAATTACTAGGTCTCATCCACTTTGATTACATCTTTGAACTTCCTTCGTATTAATTCTAAATATCTGTATCATGTTTGCCTGATTTTGTACTCTTTTAATAAAGTTCTATCTCTTGTAGTAAGATAAACTTGCGCAAGGAACAAGGAGCGCCCGGTGCCATGGTGCCAGCCAACACCACCCAGAGAGAGAAGATATCCCAGGGGCCACCTGGAGAGCAACCACCACTACAGGCCCCGGTAATTCTACAAGCCCCGCTGATACATTGGCGTGAGATATCTCAGGGTGATCCTACACAGCAGCACGAGGGACAGACTTCCCAGACGATCCCCACGCAGTATTTCGAGGGCCAGACTTCGGGGGCTACACCGATGCCACAAACCGAGAGACCGACATCTGAGGAGATACCTACCGCACAGCCGGAGGTCCCATTGCCAGCACCTCCATCCTGTCCACCTCAGATGCCACAATCAGATGGACATCCACAGATGCTTCAGTTCTTCCAGGCTATGATGCAGGCACAGTGGTTGTAAACCCCCTCGACCAAATTTAGGGTTATTTAGTTTAGATTTAGAGACTAAGATTTAATTTGGTGATAATTAGAGTGGAACACAGTACTTTAGAATTAATGTACAATAATTATATGACTTAATACACCTTACCGTTGTCTTGATGTTTGGAGCGCTATACTAGTAGTTACCTTCAAACAAATTAAATACACCTTTTCTAGACATGCCAGACTACCCATCTGACCCTTGTGTGAGTTTTAAATACTCAATATTGTGCTTTATTTTAGCTGCGCAATATGCGTTACAAACGTCCATGTATAATTCTAATAAACCCAATTTCTCATAATTGCCCATTCCTACTTGAATTTGGAGACACAACCTCAACATATTCCATATAATCCAAATATTGGGATTTACCTATTCTGAGCCTGGTACGCCCATTACACTTGCGTTCCACCCAAATTTGACTCCATGTATTTTAAATTGACAAAAGAGCGCATTGTATATTTGTTTTAATTAAATTAAATTAGAGGCCAAACTCACCCCAAAGCAAGACCTAACCAAGCCCATGAACACCATACACCCTTTCATGTAGACCAGATTCCCACCCCAAAGAGTCCAGGTCGATCCAAACTTCGAGGTCAGCCCATAATTCCCTCTCCTATAAATATACATTTTTCTATACATGAAACCCTAGAATCATAATCATCACCACCACCCCTCAACCCTAGCCGAACACCCCTACCCGACTTTCCCAACCCACCACCACCTCAGGCCGCCACCTCCACAACCTCTTCTGCCGCCTACCCCCATTGTCCATGCCGGACCACCCCCAAGTCGCCTGCACCGACCGCCTCTACCATCACCATCATCCGCAACAACACCTCCATCATCAACCGACCCCGATCATCCATTAGCCGACTACCCCAGCCTTGACCACCGCCTCCAGCACCATCAACCACCACTGCCAAGCGGAGCACCACCCTCCCCACGACCAGACCTCCATCCCAACACCGTCCCCAACCGACCAAGCCCCGCTGCCGCCGCTGCCAGGCTGCTGCTGCCGCTGCTGCGCCTGCTGCAGTTACTGCCGCCGCTGCCATTGACTACTGTACGAAGCCGGAGCTCCACCGACCGTCGGCGAGCGTACACGCCGACGAGCAGACCCCAGTTTAGCAGCGATTCGGTAATAGAGTATTGCCCTCTTTCCGTTATGTATCTTGTATCATCGAAACATTGTGTCGTGTCGTGTGTCGTAGCTTTGGACACAAACTAAATCATGTTAAACCAATATGTGTATGGATGTATGTTAATTAGATTAAAACAATCATTAATGAATAGTAGTTACCTTAAGGATATAACTTGTTATAAGGACTTGCACTTCACCTAAACGCCTGGACATAAACCAAGTACACTTAACATGGAAAATAAGGACATGTATTCATACAAAACATAAATAGTTTGGTAACCCATAACTTTGGTAATTTATTGTCGCGAGAGACAAGGTAACTAAGGGCAGGACACATGTGCACCTTAGCTACGTGTACACGTTACATTGTAGTCGACTAGCCATGATATTACGACAGTACCTAAGAGCAGCGTTGTAGTTTTGTGTATATCGCTTTAATATCTGATGTTAGAATTTATATATTATATTGTATGTTAGGGTCACTAGACCAGCCAGGAGATACTGCAGGAGCAGGATATTGGCATTTACAGCTTGAGGACCCAGGCAAGATACCTTGCCATATTTCCTGTTTAATTTAAATTATGCATATTTTGTATTGTTATCTTGTTGTTTTCTTTTATACAATTGTGCGCGTCCGAGATTGACTCGGGTGTAGTCAATGGATGCATCGATGAGTAGTGTACTTGACCTAGTCACTAGCAGACTCATCCCCATTGGGAGGATACTCTGATATCTTTTAAGACCTGACACTCTTACACGTTTTACGGTAATAAATTCATATTGGGATACGGGTTCGCGTACTCGACTAGCTATCGGTGCGTGTGACATGCATCACGGTTAGTACGTAATTCAGAATTTTATTTATTTATAGAGACTTGGCATATAGAAGCGTGGTATGCATGTCGTGTATTTGACTTGTATATCTACATTGGGCGGGGAGGACAACTAGTAGGCGTATAGGGTACACATATTAGAATACGTAGTATCCGGAGGAGCCACTGATCCAATGACTTCCTTTATTCAGATGCCATGTTCTTCGAAGCGATATGGACGATATACTATTCAGATGCCACGTTCTTCGGAGCGATATGGACGATATACTATTCAGATGCCATTTTCTTCGGAGCGATATGGACGATATATTATTCAGATGCCACGTTCTTCGGAGCGATATGGATGTTATACTATGCAGATGCCACTCTCTTCGGAGTATGGACGTTATATGCCTATGCCTACCCATATGTACCAACATTGTCCTCATATTGCATTCACTTAAATGGTTAGCACACTATTTATTTATTTTATTCAGTATTTATATATGGCATGCTTCTATGTATCTTGTTACGTCCCTCTGAGGACCTGGTCCCTTTCCAGATTTGGACGAGGCATATTACCCACAGTGTACGACCCCGGACAGGAGACGAGGTACGCAACTGCAGAGGAGCTAGAGGTGCTACCGTCAGAATTTTCGTGATTAGTTAGTAGGGCTTCTGCCTAGGATTGGAGCATCATTATCTAGTCAGCCGATGCCCTAGTCATTATTCTTTTTATCTGTCATTCAGTACTTTTATTTCGTCATAGTAGTAGGTTTGTTCCCACCAGACATTCTTGGTTGTACTATGATATTTGAGACTGGTATTTATTTTCCAGTATTTAGTCTAGTACTTTTTGGTTATATTTGTGGATGAGATTAGACTAACTGTTGATATTGGACTTGTTAGTATTTAGGACAGCGTAGCACACTTCGCCATAATCCATTAAATTAGGATATCCTCGGAGACGTGACAGCTGGCTATTGCCACGTGGCCTGGTCCCGTGTATTTTGGGACTGGCACGTGACATGGTTTTAGTGGTGGCCCATGCAGGTCAGACTTTATCGCTTGTGGTATGGTAACATGCCCAGCGAGCCAGCAATATGATAGAAATTACTAGGTCTCATCCACTTTGATTACGTCTTTGAACTTCCTTCGTATTACTTCTAAATATCGGCATCCTGTTTGTTTGATTCTGTACTCTTTTAATGAAGTCCTATCTCTTGCAGCAAGATAAACTTGAGCAGTGGACGAGGAGCACCCAGTGTCGTGGTTCCAGCCAACACTACCAAGAGAGAGGAGATACCCCAGGACTACCTGGAGAGCAACCACCACTACAGGCCCTACTGATATATTGGCAGGTGACTTCTCAGGGCGATCCTACACAGCAGCCCGAGGGACGAACTTCCCAAATGATCCCCACGCATCATTTTGAGGGCCAGACTTCAGGAGCTACACCGATGCCGCAAGAAGAGAGGCCGACATCTGAGGAGATACCTACCACACAGCCAGAGGTTCCATTACCACCACCTCCACCTTATCCACCCCAGATGCCACAATCAGATGGACAGCCACAGTTGCTTCAGTTCTTCCAGACTATGAAGCAGGCACAGTGGCATCAGACTGAGACGTTGAGACAGAGTTTGATGGCAGTACTAGAGAGGACACCTGTCACAGCACCCATACCAGCACCTTCACCATCACTGGTAGGATTCTATAGAGCGCAGTATAGGAAAGACCCAGACATGGGAGCAGTTCTTAGAGTACTTCAATGTAAAGTATTTCCAGGCTACGGTTAGAAATGTCCTGTACTCCCAGTTCCTGCATCTAGAACAAGGGAATATGATCGTAGACGCATACGATCCAGAGTTTAGTCGTCTTAGCAGATTTTATGCCATCTTGATACCCAACGATCTAGAGAAGGACTAGAGATTCCATCATGACCTCACTTTTGAGCTGCAAAGGTATACCACCACTCAGGTGAGGATTTCTTATGAGAAGGTTCTTTCAGAGGCGAGGATCCAGGAGGCCATCGGCATAGGAGCAAGATGTTCCAGCACGACCGCACCTGCCAAAGCCCAGCTCAGAGCAGAAGGACTGATTTGTCATCCCAGAGCACAGACACAGCAGAGGATAGCACCATACCAGCAAAAGGAGATTTCGACTTGCCACCACTGTGGTAAGAGAGGATATTTCCAGAAGGACTGCCGAAAGAGACTTGGGACATGCATCATTTGTGGAGCGAGCCAGCACCAAGCCCGAGACTGTCCATACACCACAGACCGGACAGAGGCCAGCAGCACCAGTCCAGAGGATACTACCCCCGATAGGAGGCCAGCGTCCACCAGCACCGGAAGGATTTCAGAGGGGACCACTCTTGGCCCCACAGGAGGTACAGTTTGATCGAGCCAGACAGCAAACCGGAGGGCAGAGGCATGGACAAGCCTTTGCACTAGCAGCTACTGAGGAGAAAACAGAAGGGGAAGCTATCACAGGTACCATTTTAGTTGCATCATTACCTGCGACTGCATTATTTGATTCTAGTTCTACACTATCTTTCATATCTAGTAGATTCGTAGTTATGCATAAAGTAGCTACTTCCCCCTTACCTAAGAGTTGGAAGTTTCTTACCGGAGGAGGCATCATGCCGATTACCAGCACTATTAGAACATGCTCGGTAGTCGTGTGTGGTAGAGAGATGAGAGCATGATTTTTGGTATTTCCCATGCTACACTTTGACGTTTTGCTAGACATGGGCTGGTTAAGCCAGTATAATGCCGTACTGGATTATCAGAAGGGTAGAGTCACTTTTAGACCGCCAGATCAACCGGAGTTCGAGTACATACGAGGGACCGTCGAGCAAGGAGTAGGACAGACAGCTGGAGCTTACATGGCTATGGTGACGGTATCCCCACCGATAGTTGCAGAATTCGAGGATATTTTCGCGGAGGAGTTGCCAGTCTTACCGTGGGATAAAGACGTGGAGTTCACTATTGAGCTAGTACCCGGAGCAGCACCGGTATCTTTAAATGTTTACCGATTGGCGAAGAAGGAACTAGATGAGCTGAAGCTACAATTAGAGGAGTTATAAATCAAGGGATTTATCCGTCCTAGTGCATCACCCTGAAGAGCACCAGTGTTGTTTGTACCTAAGAAAGATGGGATAGTCCGTATGTGCATTGATTACAGAGTCCTTAATGCCTTGACTATCAAGAACAAGTACCTCCTGCCGCGGATTGATGATTTGTTCGACCAACTGACAGGAGCAGTGGTGTTCACGAATATCGACTTGAGATTAGGTTATCATCAGGTAAAGGTGCAAAGAGAAGACATTCCAAAGACAGCATCCAGGACTCGTTATGGTCACTACGAGTTCTTGGTGATGCCTTTTGGACTGACGAATGCGCCTACCGTATTTATGAACTTGATGAACAGAGTCTTCCACCAATACCTAGACCAGTTCATGGTAGTCTTCATCGACGACATCTTATTGTACTCAAAGAGCCACGAGGAGCACGAAGAGCACTTGAGAAAAGTATTAGAAACGCTGAGGCGTGAGAGGCTTTATGCCAAGCTGAGCAAGTGTGAGTTTCTCCTAGATCATGTCGCGTTCCTTGGACACGTTATCTCAGGAGATGGCATTTCGGTAGATCTAGCGAAGATTTTGTCATTAGAGACATGGCCGACCCCTACCAACGCCTCGGAGGTATGAAGTTTCGTAAGACTTGTCGGATATTATCGGAGGTTCATAGAGAACTTCACAAGGATCGCAGAGCTGATGACCCGCTTGACCTGTAAGGAACAGGAGTTCACCTGGACAGAAGAGTGTCAGACGGCGTTCGATGAACTGAAGAAGCGTCTGACTACGGCACCTATCTTGACTATACCTTCTGGACCTGGAGGGTTCGTGATCTATAGAGATGCGTCCGGGAAAGGATTAGGATGCGTCTTGATGTAGCATGGAAAGGTTGTGGCCTATGCCTCTAGGCAGTTAAGGACCTATGAGAAGAACTATCCCACTCACGACTTGGAGCTTGCCACCGTCATCTTTGCTTTGAAGCTTTGGAGGCACTACCTATACGGAGAAAGAGTGGAGATATTCACTGATCACAAAAGCCTATAGTACGTCTATACCCAGAAGGACCTGAACCAGAGACAAAGACGTTGGCTCGAGATGATGACAGACTTTGAGATTGAGCTACAGTACCATCCGGGAAAGGCCAACGCTGTAGCTGACGCATTGAGCAGAAGACCCATGGCTTTCTTTTTGACGACCCAGCAACATCTGTTGAGAGATCTAGAGCAGATGGGTATATAGGTCATTATGCCCAAAATAGACGGATAATTATCGAGTTTTTAGTTGCAATCGATATTAGTTAAGAGGATCAAGAGTGCTTTACCAACAGATGCCAAATTCCAAAGGCTTCGACAGAGGACAGAGGCCAAAATACAGACAGGATTGTGCATACATGAAGACGGGACTTTGAGATATGGAGATCGTCTCTATATTCCAAATGGAGAACTTCATCAGGAGCTGATATCGGAGGCACACAGTTCAACATACTCTATTCATCCAGGAGGTACGAATATGTACAGAGACTTAAGGCAGTACTATTGGTGGCATAGAATAAAGAGGGAGATAGCCCGCTTTATGGCAAAGTGCCTGGTGTATCAGCAAGTCAAGGCTGAACGTCAAAGGTCTGCAGGATTACTTCAACCGTTCCCGATACCTGAGTGGAAATGGGAGCACATCACTATGGACTTTGTTACGGGCTTCCCGAGGAGTCCTAGTGGTCGTAATGCAGTATGGGTGATCGTGGATCGAGTCACCAAGTCCGCTTATTTTTTACCTTTTAGAGTTGGACAGTCTATAGAGGTCTTAGCAGATATGTATATGAGGAAGATCGTGCGACTGCATGGAGTGCCAGTCAGTATAGTGTCTGACAGGGATACGAGGTTCACTTCTTACTTTTGGCGAAGTATGCAAGAGAGTCTCGGCACCCGCCTAAAGTTCAGCATATCGTATCACTCGCAGACAGATGGCCAGTCCTAGCGCACCATTCAGACCCTGGAAGACATGTTGAGGGCGTGCATGCTGGATTTCGGTGGATCATGGGAGGACCATTTACATTTGGTCAAATTTTTCTAAAATAATAGCTATCAAGCGAGCATTCAGGTGGCTCCCTATGAAGCATTGTATGGTAGAAAGTGTCGTTCTCCAGTATGTTAGAGCGATGTGGGCGAAGGCAGTTCTTGGACCAGAATTGGTTGTTCATACAGTGGAGAAGGTAAAGAAGATCTAAGGGCACCTACGAGCAGCACAGGACAGACAGAAGCATTGGGCAAATGCACATCGACGACCCCTAGAGTTCCAAGTTGGAGATCATGTGTTTCTAAAAATCCTACATACTCGAGGGACTATCAGGTTTGGAGGCAGAGAAAATCTGAGTCCGAGGTACATCGGACCATTCGATGTGTTGGAATGCATCAGAGAGGTTGCTTACAGACCTCAGCCTTTAGAAGGAGTTCATAATGTCTTCCATGTATCTCAGCTAAGGAGGTACATGCCGGATCTGAGTCATGTGCTCGACCATTCAGAGATCACAATCGGCCCGAGTTTGTCATACCAGGAGGAGCTTGTAGAGATTCTGGACAGAAGCGAGAAGGTATTGCGAGGTCAAACTATCCCTCTAGTTCGTGTCGCATTGAGGCATCATGCACCAGGCGAGTCGACCTGGGAACGCGAGGATGATATTCGACAGCGTTATCCCCATCTCTTCGAAGGCCTAGGTATGTAGTAGCATTTAAATTCAGTCAGTAGTTCTTACCATATGTATGTTTTAATTTCGAGGATAAAATGCTCTAATGAGGGTAGATTATAAACTCCATCGACCAAATTTAGGTTTATTTAGCTTAGATAGAGAGACTAGGATTATATTTGTGACAATTAGAGTTGAATACAGTAAATTAGATTATTGTACAATAATTATATAAATTAGTACCCCTTACCGTTGCTTCAATAGTTGGAGCGCTACACTAGCATTTACCTGCAAACAAATTTTATATACACTTTCTAGACATGCCAAACTACCATTCTGACCCTTGTGTAACTCTTAAATACTTTATTTATGCTTCATTCTAGCTGCACAATATTCGTTACAAACGTCCATGTATAAATCCCAAATAAATTCAACTTTTCATAATTTCCCATTCCTATTTGAAATTGGAGACCAACCTCACCCAAAGCTAGACCCAACCTAGCCTATGTACAACCTACACCCCTTTATGTGGACATGTTCCCCACCCCAAGGAGAGAGCCGGCCCAATTCCCGAGGTCAAATGCCACTTCCTCTCTCCTATATAAATGATTTTCTTTCTCTTTAAAACCCTAGAATACCAAAGCCCTAACCTAATAAAACCTAGCTGATCACCTTCTTCTCCTTCCCCGACTCCATCATCACATCCAGCTGCCACCACCTCAGCCACCTGACCGCCTACCCCTCCCTGTCGATGTCTGATCACGGCCTCCCAACCGCCAGCACCACCGTCAGTCCCTGCAACCATCATCACCATCTTCAACACCATCACCTCCGCCTTCCTTTCCCGACAACCACTACCTCCAACCTCCTGACCACCGCCTGACCACCGCCCACCACCATCTCAGCCACCCAGCGCCACCCTGACCGACGTCCCCAACCGCCAGCACCCACCAAGCTGCCGCTGGCACTGCTGCCGAGGCTGCTGCTGCCGCTGCTACAACTGCTGCTGAGGTTGCTGCTGTTTTTGCTTCCTGTGCCACACTGGAGCTCCGCCCAACGCCGGAGGAGCAGGCCGTCAACGAGCACAGACCCCCCTCGGCCACGACTAGGTAATTGCATGTTGTTTCTATTAAAACTTCATGTATCGTAGTGTCGTCGTATCGTCAAACGGACACGAGAAACAGTAAAACCTTAAGTAAAATATATGTGTGTGTGTGTGTTTTTAATTAGATTAGTAATTAATAAGTAGTAATTGCTCAGTTAATATGACTTGTTAATAAGAACTTCGAGATTTACCTAAAAACCTAGACATTGACCAAGTACACATTAACATGATAATTAAGGACTTGTATTTTATACAAACGTAACTAGATTCGTAACCAGGACCTTGGTAATTTGTTGTCTCGAGGTACATGATAAGTGAGGACAGAACAAGTGTACGTCTTAGCTGCGTGCATACGCGACTCTGTAGTTGACCAGCTGTGACCCCTTACATCAGTGTCTAAGAGTAGCGTAGTGGTTCTATATGTATTACTTTAGTGTCTGATGATTGAATTGCTATATTATATTATATGTATAGGGTCGCTGGACCAGTCAGGAGAGACTTCAGGAGTAGGCTATTGTCATTCGCAGCTTGAGGACTCAGGCAAGATACCTTGCCATATTTACTGTTTAATTTGAATTATGCAAATGTTGTGTGATATCATGTTGCATTCTTTTATACAACTGTGCGCGTCCGAGATTGACTCGGGTGCAGTCGACGAATACGTCGATGAGTAGTGTACTTGACCTAGTCGCTAGCAGACTCACCCCCCATTGGAAGGATACTCTGATATCTTCCAAGACCTGACACTCTTACACGCATCATGGTGACAAACTCATATTGGGATGCGTGTTCGCGTACCCGACTAGCTATCGGTGCGTATGACATGCATCACGGTTTAGTACGTAATCAGGATTATATAATTAGTAGAGACTTGGCATATAGATACGTGGTATGCACGTTGAGTATTCTACTTTTATATCTACATTTGGCGGGGAGGACAACTAGTAGGCGTATGGGGTACACATATTGGAATCCGTAGTATCCGGAGGAACCACGGATCCAATGACTTCCTTTATTCATATGCCACGTTCTACGGAGCGATATGGATAATATACTATTCAGATACCATGTTTTACGGAGCAATATGGACGTTATACTATGCAGATGCTACGCTCTTCGGAGTGTGGACGTTATACCAACACCTACACATACGTACCAAGGTTGTCATCATATTACATTTACTTTGATGGTTAGCACACCCTTTATCTTATTCAGTATTTATATATGGCATGCTTCTATGTATCTTGTTATGTCCCTCAGAGGACCTGGTTTCCTTTCAGATTTGGACGAGGCATATTACCCTACAGTGTACAGACCAGAACAGTGGACGAGGTACGCATCCGAGGAGGAGCTAGAGGTGCTATCGTCAGAGTTTCCGTGATCACTTGGTAGGCCTTCCGCCTAGGATGGGAGCATCATTATCTAGTCAGTCGATGCCCTAGTCATTACTCTTTTTATCTGTCTTTTCAGTACTTTTATTTTGTCATAGTAGTGGGTTTGTTCCCACCAGACATTTGGGTTATACTATGATATTTCGGACTGATGTATATTTTTTATTATTTATTTTAGTACTTCTTGGTTATATTGTGGATGAGATTAGATTACCTATTTTGATGTTAGTATTGGACTTGTTAGTATTTTAGGACAGCGGAGTACACTTCGTAGGATCCATTAAATTGGGAAATCCTTTGGAGACGTATTAGCTGGTTATTGCCACGTGGCCTGGTCCCGTGTATTTTGGGACTGGGGCGTGACACAGCTATAGTATTAGTGTAAACCCCTGATTTTTCCTAATTATTAAATCTTGGATTTTTCCCAATTTTCTGGATTTTTTTCGGGAATTTTCTGTAATTAAAATCAAGGTTTTCAATTAATAAAGGATTTTTAATTGTTAATAAATAATATTAAAATATCATGAAAATAACATTTTTGGGTGTAAAATAGAAAACCGGACTTAGGGTAATTTTCTGGGATTTTATTGGGCCTCAGACCTATTTTTAAAAGCCTAAAAACTATTTTTATAATTAATTAATTAATTCTGTTAATTATTATTATTATTATTATTATTATTATTATTATTTATTTATTTTTATTTTTCTCGTTTAGGGCCCGGCCCGGCCCAGTGGGCCGAGCCCATTGGCTCAACCGGCCCAGCCCTACGCTTAGCGGGTCGGGCGGGTCGGCCTGACCGGATCCGCGCCCGACCCGGACCCGCTTCACCCTCACCCTCTCCCACGACTCCCTCTCCCCGGAAATCCGCCGGCCGCCGCGATTTCCGGCTAACCGCCCCCACGTCGACCGCGCCTCTCCGGATCCCGCGGCCACGACGCCCGGCCTCGCCCCAGCCAAACCCCTATAAATCCCCCTCTCTTTCACCTCCGCCTCGTCCCCTAAACCCTAGTCCTAACTCCCCACCGTGCCCTAGCTCCGGCAGCCACCTCCGTCCCCTTCCCCAGCGCCGGCGAACCCCTCCTCCTCTCCTCCGGACGACGCCGCTCCACCCGCCGAGAGCTTCCCCTTTCCTCTCCTCTCTCCTCCTCACAGTAAACCACTCCGGCCGCCCCTCGAATCCACTCCCCGCCGTGCACGCCAGGCCGACGACCGCCGCCGGCCAACTCACCCTCTGGCCGCCTCCGCCGGCTCGCCAGAAGCCCCTAGGCCGGACACCGCCAGCAGGACACGCGTCCAAGACGCGATACGGACGCAGAATCGCGTATCGGACTCGAAATACCCCGATCCCGAGTCCGAGGCCTCCCCTCGGTGCTCCTCCATCAGCTTCCCGGTAGGTACCCCTATCAGATGTACTGTCCCTTCCAAAACCGCTACCCTGTCCGACCGGGACTGACAGAATAAAGCTCTGTCAATCCCGGGATAGCTTAGAATTTGATAGTTTATAGTTAATTAGTAGATTAATGATTGTTAGTTTTGATTGTTAACTAATTTATGATTTAATACAACGATCCTCAATACGTATATTAATTATATATATATATTTATATAATAAAAACCTTATTAAATATTACGTAAATTAGTCATTACTTAATAGATAATTTCCGAAATGATTTTTAGTATTTAAATACTAATTAGTAATTATTTAATATATAATTCTGAAATGATTTTCAGTATTCAAAATATAATATGTTTTCCAAAATATTGTTTCTCTTATAAATTAATTGCTAAAAACAAACGATATTATTTTTTATTAAAATCGTTCTTTCCTATTATCCTATCAGAAACAAAACGACATTTTACCATAAAATATTTTTCTACGATAAAATAAATAAAGTTTCATTATTATTAAAAAGGGTTTTGTTTTACTAAATCACTAATATAAATTATTATTATTATTTTAATCGATCGTTGGATTTAAATCATTAACTTAGTTAACTAATCAAGACAGATTAAAACCCTTTGTTTAATTCTAAAACCAGATTATTAATAATTGTAGGTCCCTGTAACTAAGGTTGAGACCGTCGCGACTTCTCACTCGCGTCACCAACCAACTCCAGGCAAGTTTCATATAATTCAAAACCGGTATTTTAGTTGTAATTAAATATGTTGCATGTCATATAGATATATTGGGACGACACTTGATTTCACGGAACCGACTGATTGACTGATTGATTGACTCATTGACTCATTGACTCATTGACTATTGCCTTGGGAACTGGGGAGAAAAGTTAGCACCCGTGGTCAAAGCCCCCTTATTGCCTCATTGTGGATAGCTGAAGTCCAACCTCACTGGACTGACGCCGCACCGTGTTCACGCGAACACAGATTGCCTCCAACCCCAGCCGGCCACGGGATGCTACCTTTCTCAAAACACTTTAGTGATTGTAGTTTGTCATCATTGCTTCATCGACATTTACTGTTCTTGTCTCATATTTGTTGCATACAAAAATATAAATATTGTTCAAAACTATTTCATTGCATCATTTTAATTATTATTAAGATGCTGGAATTGGATATATGTTCTTGCTCCCTCCTGACTGGAGATTAACAATTTTAGGTGATTGCGGTGACGATGATGAGTATGATACCTTTTATGGTCCGGACCAGAGTACTGAAGCCCTAGCGGAACCTAGCCAGGAGGCCGATGTTTAGTTGTTCCCCTTTCATTTCCAAATTGTAATAATCAGGGTTGAAGTAATAACCCTGGACCATGTTTTGTTTGATCTTTGATTGTAAATGAATTTCTCTCTCAGACTTAGCAATAAAAAATTGAATTTCCTTCATGTGTTCTGGATGTCTGTGTGTTACTACGAATTGATACAGCTTACTGCCGCCGTCTCACAACGGTGCAGGCTGGGCATGATCCGACTGGACCCAGATTATTGGGATCGGGTCGTGACATGTTTTCAGTGGTGGCCCATGCAGGTCCAGTTTACAACCTTTGGTCTCGTCAACTTAGGCTGGCCAAACAAACCGACTTGCCTTTGACTTTAGGTTTAGTATGACTTTAGGAAAACAGACTCTAGAAACAATTAAGAACACTTAGAATTCTTGAGAAAAATTTCTACCTGTCACATCATAGGACCAAAATTCTTCTATCTATACATATATATAATTATTTTTGCTTGCTTATAGAACATAGGTTACATTGCTTATGCTTGCTTCCTAAACCTTCCAGAAGATGGCACGAGGAAAGACAACCCGTTCCGGCCCAGCCGAAGAAGAGGCTTCGTCTTCTGAGCACACCCCGAATCAAGCTCAGTCCGACCCCTCTCCGTTGCAGCTCACAGATCGCCCCCATGCTGCAAGAGCTCCCCGAGCTGCCTACACTTCAGTAGTGCATGCAGCTCCACCCATTCCTCCCAGGACCACATCGATTCCAGCCGATGTGACTCCTCCTGTTGCACCACCTGTGCCAGTGGACCCCGCTGAGCTCGTAGGCCTGCTACGAGGAGTTCTTGAAGCCCAGAGGGCCCAAGCTGAAGCAAATCGCGAGCAGACCGCGATTATGAGAGAGGGCATGGAGAACGCCCATAATGTAGCCATGGCAGCGCTAGGAACATCCCGGTCAGAACAGGAGCCTGCCAAGGTAATTAAGGATTTAAAAGCTTGGATTCCACTAATGAATTTCTAGTCTAACCACAAACCTGTTATCCAGGTAAAGGTTGGAACTGTAGAAAACTTTAAGAAGTTGGACCCGCGTCCCTTCAAGGGGACCGAAGGCATCATCTACGCAGACGAGTGGCTAGATGATATGGAGCGACTCCTCAGCGTCGCTCGACTCCCAGACGACCTCATGGTTGAGGCCGTAGCACTCCAGCTGAGAGATTTGGCTAACATTTGGTACCGCAACGAGCCAAGATTTCGAGCTGGAGGGATTTCCTGGCGGCTATTCAAGAAGCAGTTCAAGCGGAAGTTCTTTCCAGAGGCTGCCCTCGAAGCTATGGGAAGACAGTTTCAAGATCTGAAGCAAGGAGACCGCTCAATTGAAGAATATGCGGCTGAGTTCAACAGGCTTGGCAGGTTTGCAAGCCACCTGGTGGACAACCCTGTAGAACGTGCTAAGAAGTTCCGGCACGGACTACGTGAAGAGATCCGCACCTTAGTAGCTGCTAACGGTGCGAAGACTTATGACAAGATGTTGAAGGTGGCCCAAGATGTAGAGGCCAGTGCACCTGCTCGACCCAAGAGGGAGCATCCAGGGTCAAGCAACAGCTATCAGGGCAACAACAAGAGGCACAGCAACAACAACAATAGGCCCTCCTATCCCCAGCAGTCCCAGCAACAACAGCCAGCAGCGGCCAACAAAGCGCATCAGTACAACCAACCAAAGGCGGTCAACTGCGTCTACTGCAAAAGGCCAGGTCATACCGCAGAGATCTGCAGGAAGAAATTGGGACACTGCCTTGCTTGTGGGTCTGCCACCCATCAAGTGAAGGACTGCCCCACGGCATACAACAAAACTGGAGCTGGACCGCAGAGAGGTCCACTGCCTACCCAGCAGCAGCGCTACAACCAGCACAGAGCCGGGCAAGCTTTTGCCTTGACTGTGGAAGAGCCAGAAGCTGAACCCGAGACGGAAGGAGATGTCATCGCAGGTTCCATTCTACTTCATTCGCACCCTGCCTTAGCATTATTTGATTCTGGAGCATCACACAGTTTTATATCTGCAAACTTCATTTCTGCACACCATCTAGTTACTGGCATAAGTAAGATAATCTGTAGAGTTATGACTGGTGGAGGACCAATACCCATTAGTGAGACGTGTAGCTGCCCAGTCACTATCTCAGGACATGAGTTTCAGACTCAGTTCCTAATAATGCCTCTGCCAAATTATGACGTAGTCTTGGGCATGGATTGGCTTAGTCAACATCATGCTCTGATAGACTGTCGAGAAGGCTGCGTAACTCTAGATCCACCTGGAGGACCTAAACTCAAAGTGATTCGAGCACCTGAAGGAGTGGAGTGTGTGTCTTACACATCCATCACTGAAGAAACCGGACCCCCTCATCCTCTCATAGCGGAGTTTATAGACGTCTTCCCAGACAATCTTCCAGGGCTACCCCCTGATCGAGATGTGGAATTCTCGATCGATCTTATACCTGGCGCAGCACCAATCTCCCAACGCTGCTACCGAGTGAATCCCAAGGAGTCCAAGGAAATGAAAGACCAGATTGACGAGCTTCAGGCGCAAGGATTCATCAGGACCGGTGTCTCACCCTGGGGTGCACCAGTCTTGTTTGTACCCAAGAAGGATGGGACAGTCAGAATGTGCATAGACTACCGGGCATTGAACAACATCACTATCAAGAACAAGTACCCTCATCTGTTTTAAGGCATGTTTACCCTTGTTTCTCCCTTCAATTGTAGTAAATTTCGAGGACGAAATTTCTATAAGTTGGGTAGGTTGTAAACCCCTGATTTTTCCTAATTATTAAATCTTGGATTTTTCCCAATTTTCTGGATTTTTTTCGGGAATTTTCTGTAATTAAAATCAAAGTTTTCAATTAATAAAGGATTTTTAATTGTTAATAAATAATATTAAAATATCATGAAAATAATATTTTTGGGTGTAAAATAGAAAACCGGACTTAGGGTAATTTTCTGGGATTTTATTGGGCCTCAGACCTATTTTTAAAAGCCTAAAAACTATTTTTATAATTAATTAATTAATTCTGTTAATTATTATTATTATTATTATTATTATTATTATTTATTTATTTTTATTTTTCTCGTTTAGGGCCCGGCCCGGCCCAGTGGGCCGAGCCCATTGGCTCAACCGGCCCAGCCCTACGCTTAGCGGGTCGGGCGGGTCGGCCTGACCGGATCCGCGCCCGACCCGGACCCGCTTCACCCTCACCCTCTCCCACGACTCCCTCTCCCCGGAAATCCGTCGGCCGCCGCGATTTCCGGCTAACCGCCCCCACGTCGACCGCGCCTCTCCGGATCCCGCGGCCACGACGCCCGGCCTCGCCCCAGCCAAACCCCTATAAATCCCCCTCTCTTTCACCTCCGCCTCGTCCCCTAAACCCTAGCCCTAACTCCCCACCGTGCCCTAGCTCCGGCAGCCACCTCCGTCCCCTTCCCCAGCGCCGGCGAACCCCTCCTCCTCTCCTCCGGACGACGCCGCTCCACCCGCCGAGAGCTTCCCCTTTCCTCTCCTCTCTCCTCCTCACAGTAAACCACTCCGGCCGCCCCTCGAATCCACTCCCCGCCGTGCACGCCAGGCCGACGACCGCCGCCGGCCAACTCACCCTCTGGCCGCCTCCGCCGGCTCGCCAGAAGCCCCTAGGCCGGACACCGCCAGCAGGACACGCGTCCAAGACGCGATACGGACGCAGAATCGCGTATCGGACTCGAAATACCCCGATCCCGAGTCCGAGGCCTCCCCTCGGTGCTCCTCCATCAGCTTCCCGGTAGGTACCCCTATCAGATGTACTGTCCCTTCCAAAACCGCTACCCTGTCCGACCGGGACTGACAGAATAAAGCTCTGTCAATCCCGGGATAGCTTAGAATTTGATAGTTTATAGTTAATTAGTAGATTAATGATTGTTAGTTTTGATTGTTAACTAATTTACGATTTAATACAACGATCCTCAATACGTATATTAATTATATATATATATTTATATAATAAAAACCTTATTAAATATTACGTAAATTAGTCATTACTTAATAGATAATTTCCGAAATGATTTTTAGTATTTAAATACTAATTAGTAATTATTTAATATATAATTCTGAAATGATTTTCAGTATTCAAAATATAATATGTTTTCCAAAATATTGTTTCTCTTATAAATTAATTGCTAAAAACAAACGATATTATTTTTTATTAAAATCGTTCTTTCCTATTATCCTATCAGAAACAAAACGATATTTTACCATAAAATATTTTTCTACGATAAAATAAATAAAGTTTCATTATTATTAAAAAGGGTTTTGTTTTACTAAATCACTAATACAAATTATTATTATTATTTTAATCGATCGTTGGATTTAAATCATTAACTTAGTTAACTAATCAAGACAGATTAAAACCCTTTGTTTAATTCTAAAACCAGATTATTAATAATTGTAGGTCCCTGTAACTAAGGTTGAGACCGTCGCGACTTCTCACTCGCGTCACCAACCAACTCCAGGCAAGTTTCATATAATTCAAAACCGGTATTTTGTTGTAATTAAATATGTTGCATGTCATATAGATATATTGGGACGACACTTGATTTCACGGAACCGACTGATTGACTGATTGATTGACTCATTGACTCATTGACTCATTGACTATTGCCTTGGGAACTGGGGAGAAAAGTTAGCACCCGTGGTCAAAGCCCCCTTATTGCCTCATTGTGGATAGCTGAAGTCCAACCTCACTGGACTGACGCCGCACCGTGTTCACGCGAACACAGATTGCCTCCAACCCCAGCCGGCCACGGGATGCTACCTTTCTCAAAACACTTTAGTGATTGTAGTTTGTCATCATTGCTTCATCGACATTTACTGTTCTTGTCTCATATTTGTTGCATACAAAAATATAAATATTGTTCAAAACTATTTCATTGCATCATTTTAATTATTATTAAGATGCTGGAATTGGATATATGTTCTTGCTCCCTCCTGACTGGAGATTAACAATTTTAGGTGATTGCGGTGACGATGATGAGTATGATACCTTTTATGGTCCGGACCAGAGTACTGAAGCCCTAGCGGAACCTAGCCAGGAGGCCGATGTTTAGTTGTTCCCCTTTCATTTCCAAATTGTAATAATCAGGGTTGAAGTAATAACCCTGGACCATGTTTTGTTTGATCTTTGATTGTAAATGAATTTCTCTCTCAGACTTAGCAATAAAAAATTGAATTTCCTTCATGTGTTCTGGATGTCTGTGTGTTACTACGAATTGATACAGCTTACTGCCGCCGTCTCACAACGGTGCAGGCTGGGCATGATCCGACTGGACCCAGATTATTGGGATCGGGTCGTGACAATTAGCACTTAAATTATGGAGATATTACATATATAGAGAAAGAATCAAAATATATATAGATCACAAAAGTTTGAAATATGTATTTACTCATAAGATAATTAATATGAGGCAAAGAAGATGGTTGAAATTACTTAAAGATTTTGATATAGAATTAGAATATCATCCTGGTAAAGCAAATAAAGTAGCGGATGCTCTGAGTAGGAAACCAATGGCATTCTTTATGAATACTCCAAAGAAAATCCTGGAAGATTTAAGAAAAATGGGAATCGAAGTGATATGTCCAATATCAAAAGGTTTGTGAAAAAATTTACAAGTACAGTCTTCTCTTCTCTCATAGACAGAATCAAAGGAGCTCAATAAGTAGATGCAAAGCTGCAGAAAATTTAGGGACAAACAAAGAAGAACTTTAAACTGGGATAAGAAAACATCATGATGGATCATTAAGGTTTGGAGAACGATTGTGTGTGCCTAGTGGGATCTAAGGACAAAAGTAATGACAGAAGATCATAACTCTTAATACTCTATTCATCCGGGCAGTACCAAAATATATAAGGATTTGAAACAAACATTTTGGTGGCATGGAATAAAATGTGTCACGTCCCAGTCCCAAAATATAATGAGACCGACACGCGACTAGGCCAACTGATACAAACTAGATTAGGTTTCCAATTTAATGGCCTTTTCTAGGTGTACTACACTGTATAAATAGACTAAGTCCATAACTAATACTAAATATGCAACAGGTAAATATCTAATCTCATCCACATAAAATAAACAACAAGTGCTGAAATAAATACTGGAATAAAGTATGGAGTCTGAATGTCATAATACAACCCAAATAAGTCTGATGGGAACAAACCCACTGAATATAATACCTAAATGAAAGTACAGAAGGATAGATAAGATAACTAGACTAGAACATCGACTAACTAGATAAAGATGCTCCAGCCCTAGGCGAAAGGCCTACCAGTGATCAGGGAAACTCCGAAGGTAACACCTCAAGTTTCTCACCAGTCGCGTACCTCGTCTCATGTTCGGGCCTGTACACGGTCGGGTAGTACGTCTCGTCCAAATCTGGAAGGGAACCAAATCCTCAGAAGGACGTAACAAGATACAAAATACATGCCGAATATAAATACTGAATAAAGTATAGAGGGTGTGTTATCCATCTAAGTGTATACAATCTGAGGACAACCTTGATATGTATGGGTAGGTGTAGGCATAACGTCCAACACTCCGACGAGTGTGGTATCTTCACATATAACGTCCATCATTCTGAAGAATGAGGTATATATATATATATATATATATATATATATATATATATATATATATATATATATATATATATATATATATATATATATATATATGTATGTAACGCTCCAAAGAATGCGATATCTGAATAAAGGGGGTCATTAGATCCGTGGCTCCTCTGGACACTACGGATATCAATATGTGTATCCCATATGCATACCAGTTGTCCTTCTCTCCCAATGCAAATATACAAGTCGAATACACGATGTGCATACTTCATAACTAACATGACAGGTCTCAAATAACTAGACTAACCTGACTATGCACTAAACCGTGATGCATGTCGCACGCACCGATAGCTAGTCGGTTACGCCAACTCGTATCCAAACATGAGTTTGTTATTGTAATGAGTGTAAGAAGTGTCATGGTCTTAGATGATATCAGAATATCTCCACAACATTAGGTGAGTCGGCTAGAGACTAAGTCACTGCACTACTCATCGACGAAATCGCCAACTACACCCAAGTCATTCTCGGGGGCACGCAGTTATAAATAATATTTGCAACAACTTATACAACATTTAATAACATGAATTTAACAGTAAATAAGGCAAGGTATATTTTCTGATTCCTTAAGCTGCGAATGCCAAAGTCCTGCTCCCGAATCCTCTTCCGAACGATCCAACGGGCCTATAATATAAAAATAATATATTAGCATCTACGCTACGATTTACTAACCATACATTAGTGTACACCTATGTATTAGTATCAAAATAAGAGTCTGGGATACAAGGGAACGGTAACTAGGTAGGTGACTAGGTAAGCGTCAGGAAAAGTGTACAAGTATCAAGTCCTCTAATCGCCTCAATATATTTACCGAACAAAATATACTTGGTCTACCATCAACAAATGTACACATGCAATTATTCAAATCTGAATTTTAATACTAACTATGGCATATATTATTTTCTAACTCATCACTACAATTTTATATATATATATATATATATATATATATATATATATATATATATATATATAACAACTAACCTAACTAGCTAAGCAATCAACACAACTTGTTAGTATAATCACTAACTAACCTTCATTCATGCAATAATCAACTCCAACCCATATTCTAACATGGTATAGATTCTGAAATTAAATCACTCACACAATATTTGTCAAAGCAAAAATTAAATGCCTCAAATGCAATGGCATAAACATCTATCAATACTTATCAAAATCTGAGATTATGAGGTCGTAAACATGGATAAAAAATCAGGTTCGAACAAGTGTTTGGAAGAGATTATCATGGTATATATATGTGGATGTGTTAATCTCAATCGGACACAAGTGTATTCATAGTTACAAGAAGAAGAAACACATGGTGATGATTCATGAAGAACAAGATGAAGAAAGAGGAGGGAGGAGGTTCGTTACCTAGAACACGATGAGAGGGAGTAAAGCTCTCACGTATTAGGCTAGTCCACTCGGCCAAGGAAAACTCGGGTGGGGTGCACAGTCGAGTGTATAGTGCTGCGGTCGGGATGGAGTGGCTGCTCCTTGGCCGGAGTTATGGTGGTGCTCGGTGGGGGGTAGTGGCTGCAGCTAAAGCTGCAGTTGCAGCAACTAAAGCCATGGCGATAGCAACCTTAAATTGAAGCAGTGATAACAGCTAATGCAGCATGGTGGCAAGGGAAATGGGGTGCAGGTGGAGGTGGTCATGGTCGTGGTAGTGGTGGAGGTGGTTGTCGTGGAGGTGAGAGGACAGTGGTGGTGGTGGCAGGTTGAGGAGAAAATAAGGAAGGAGAGGGAGGGGGTCATAAAGATGATGGTGGTGGTGATGGTGGTGGTGGTTATGGTGGTGATGTTGGTTTCGGGTTAAGAGAGGAGGAGGTGGTGGTGATATAGGCTGATGGTGGTGGCTGTCATGGAGGAGGAGGGGACAGTGGTGGTGGTGGTGGAGCGTTCTCGTGAAGGTGGAGGAGGAGGAGGATGGTGATGGGTGTGTGGTGATGTTTTGGAGAAGGTGGTGGTAACCGAATATATAAGGGAGAAGGAAAAAGAAGTTGCAATAAATAAAGAGAGAGGGGGGAGGTATTAAATAAATAAGGAGGGGATGGCCTTCCTAGGGATTAGGGTCGGCTGGAATTTCCTCTCCCTAGGTGTGTGTGAGGGTTGGTTGTGAGGGAATGAGGGGTGGAGATGTGTTGTAATTGAATGGAGGGTGGTGATGTATTGTAGAATAAAGTTTATACATAGAACCACACAAAAATAGGGGACAAATAGAGGGATTATGATCCATCAAAAATTTAAACTAGGCTTTCTTTATTGCTTTACTCCAATGGGAGGTGGACACCTAGTTTATTTGTACAAAGGCCCCAACAGTTTAAAAATTGCACAAGAAAAGGATAATTGGGATTAGATGAGAAAAAATACCATGTTTGGTGTGTTGTAGTAGAGAAAATTGGTGTATGATGTTTTGTACGAACCATGAGAGTGTGAATGTGGATTTACGTTGGTGTTCGGTCTAGTTTTGGGTTAGGTTGAGTCATTGCACCATATTAGTTAAAATTAGAGTAATAGGTGTTCTTTAATTAATTGGAAGTGTATGGGATCTCAATTTGGAGTAACACAAGTATCATGGACGTAGAAGACTCGGAATAGATTATTGTCATAAACTGGATAACAAAAAATGGGTCAAGGTTGTGTCTCCAATTTCGATTAGAACGGACAAAGATGCAAAGTTTGGATTTAAAAAATACATATTGTCTGACGATTATTGTGCGATTAAAATAAAGCAAAAGAGAGGATATTTATGAGTGACAACAAAGGTCAAAATGAAAGACTGGCATGTCTAGGTCAAGAGTATAAAATTTGTTTGAAAGCAAAAGCTAGAGTAGCGCTCCAAATATCGAAACAATGGCAAGGTGCACCAAGTGATACAAAATTTTGTACAGTTATTTAGAACACCATGTTCTAATTCTAAATGGCTCCAAACTAACCATAATCTCTCTCTAAGCCAAGTAGACCTAAATTTGGTCGAGAGAGTTTACAATCTACCCTCCTTAGAGTACTTTGTCCTCGAAATTAGAATAGACATATGGTATAAACTATTGACTGAAAATAAATGCTACTACATTCCTAGACCCCCAAAGAGATGGGGGAAACGTTGTCGAATATCATCCTCTCATTCCCAGATTGACTGGCCTGTTGTATGATGCCTCCATGCAACACAAACTAGAGGGATAGTCTAACCTCACAACACCTTCTCGCTCCTGTCCAGAATCTTTGCAGACTCCTTCTGATATGACAAACTCGGCCCGACAGTGATCTCCGAATGGTCATGCACATGACTCGGATCTGACATGCACCTTCTCATCTGAGATACATGAAAAATGTCATGAACGCCCTCCAATGTCTGTGGCAATGCTAACATGTAGGCAACCTCTCCGATGTACTCCAATACTTCGAATGGTTTGATGTACCTCAAACTCAGCTTTTCTCTGCCTCCAAACCTGATGGTCCCTCGGGTAGGTGAGATTTTCAGAAACACATGATCTATAGCCTGAAACTCTAGGGGTCATCTGTGCGCGTTTGCCCAATGCTTCTACCTGTGTTGTGCTTCTCATAGGTGCCCATGTATCTGCTTTACCTTCTCCACTGTACGAACAACCAACTCTGGTCCAAGAATCTGTCTCTCGTCCACATCACTCCAGCACACTGGGAAACAACACTTCCTGTCATACAATGCCTCAAAGGGAAACATCTAAATGCTCGCTTGATAGATATTATTGTAGGAAAACTCGACCAAATATAAATGGTCCTCCCATGATCCACCAAAATCAAGCATGCACGCCCTCAATATGTCCTCCAGTGTCTAAATGGTGCATTCGGACTGGCTATCCGTCTGCGGGTGATACGATGTGCTGAACATCAAGCAGGTTCCGAGACTCTATTGCATGCTCCGCCAAAAGTAAGATATGAACCTCGTATCCCTATCAGACACTATGCTGACTGGCACCCCATGTTGTCGTACGATCTTCCTCATAAACATCTCTGCTAAGACCTCTATAGACTGCCCAACTCTGAAAGGTAGAAAGTGAGAGGACTTGGTGAGTCGATCCACGATCACCCACACCGCATTGCAACCAATAGGACTCCTCGAAAAGCCCATAACGAAGTCCATAGTGATGTGCTCCCATTTCCACTTAGGTATCAGGAGCGGCTGAAGTTAGCCTGCAAATCTCTGATGCTCAGCCTTGACCTGCTGACACACCAGGTACTTCGCCATAAAGCGGGCGATCTTCCTCTTCATTTTATGCCACCAATAGTCCTGCCTCAAGTCTCTGTACATCTTTGTGCCCCTGGATGAATAGAGTATGTTAAACTGTGTGCCTCTGCCATCAGCTCCTGATAAAGCTCTCCGTTCAGAACATAGAGACGATCTCCATATCTCAAAGTTTTGTCCTCATGTATACGCAATCTTGTCTGCATCTCGGCTACTGTCCTCTGTCAAAATATCTGAAATCTGGCATATGTCGGCAAGGTAGCCTTGATCCTCTCAACCAATATCGATTGCACCTGAAAACTCAACAACTGGCCGTCTACTCCGGGCATAATAACATCTATACCCAACTTCTCCAGATCTCTCAATAGGTGTTGCTGGGTAGTCAAAAAGAATGCCATATGCCTCCTGCTCAATGCGTCAACTACCATGTTGGCCTTTTTCGGGTGGTACTGTAGCTCAATCTCAAAGTCTGTCATCATCTCGAGCCAACTTATTTGTCTCTGATTCAAGTCCTTCTGAGAATAGACGTACTTTAGGCTTTTGTGATCTGTGAAGATCTTTACCTGCTCTCCGTATAGGTAGTGCCTCCAAAGCTTCAGGGCAAAGATTACTGCGGTAAACTCTAAATCATGTATGGGGTAGTTCTTCTTATGGGTCTTCAACTGCCCAGAGGCATAGGCCACAACCTTCCCATGCTGCATCAAAAAACCTCCAAGTCCCTTCCCGGATGTATCACTATAGATCATGAATCCTCCCGGTCCAGAAGGTATAGTCAAAATAGGTGTCATAGTCAGACGCTTCTTCAGCTCATCGAACGCCGTCTGACACTCCTCTAACCAAATGAACTCCTGGTCCTTGTGGGTCAAGCGGTTTATCAGCTCTGCGATCCTCACAAAATTCTCTATGAACCTCTGGTAATATCCGGCAAGTCCTATGAAACTCCTCACCTCCGAGATGTTGGTAGGGGTCGGCCACGTCTCTACTGCTGAGATCTTCTCTGGATCAACTGAGATACCATCTCCAGATATGACATGTCCAAGGAAAGACACATGATTCAGAAAGAACTCACATTTATTCAAATTGGCGTAGAGCCTCTCACGCTTCAGCGTCTCCAATACTGTTCTCAAATGGTCATCGTGCTTCTCGTGGCTCTTCGAATACATCAGAATATCGTCGAAAAAAACTACCACGAACTAGTCCAAGTACTTATGGAAGACTCTGTTCATCAGGTTCATGAATACAGTAGGCACATTCGTCAATCCAAATGGCATCACTAAGAACTCGTAATAACCATAACGAGTCCTGAATGCCATTTTGGAAATATCTTCTATCTGCACCTTCACCTGGTGGTATCCCGACCTTAAGTCGATCTTCGTAAACACCCTGGCTCATGTCAGCTGGTCGAATAAGTCATCAATCTGCGGTAGGGGGTACTTGTTCTTGATAGTCAAAGCATTAAGGGTTCTGTAATCAATACACATGCGGACCATTCGGTCTTTCTTTGGTACAAATAGCACTGGTGCGCCCCAGGGTGATGCACTCGGGCAAGAAAATCCCTTATTCAGTAACTCCTCTAACTGTAGCTTCAGCTCATCCAGTTCCTTCTTTGCCAACCGGTACACATTTGAAGATATCGACGTTGTTCCCGGTACCAACTTAATGGTGAACTCTACCTCTCTGTCCGACGGTAGGTCTGGCAACTCCCCCAAAAAGACATCCTCGAACTCCGCAACTATCGGTGGGGGTATTGTCTCCATAGCCATGTAAACTCCAGCTGTCTAGCCTACTCCCTGCTCGATGGTCCCCCGCATGAACTTGAACTCCGAGCGATCTGGCGGTCTGAAAGTGACGCTACCCCTCCGGCAATCCAGTATAGCATGGTACTGGCTCAACCAGTCCATCCCCAATACTATGTCAAAGTTTGGCATTGGGAATACCAAAAGTCGATCTCACATCTCCCGACCATACATGGCTACCGAGCACGTTCTAATAGTACTAATAGTACTGGTGTAATACCAAAAGTCGACTGTCGATTCAAACGATAAAAGTACAACGTCCCGACCCATTTTGCTTCAGCGAGAATACTCGTTGAGGCAAGAGGATTCCCAGACTTGGTTCTTCAGGAGTTCCGGCTTAGGCTTTCAGAGGCTCGCTCGGAGTATCGCTCAACCGAGGCAAATCATCGCTAAAGTGGGTGGCAATGATGAACTTATCTTTGCTTAGCCAGCACACTTAATATATGGATGTTTTATGCTTATCGCTAGGTGAATCACCCCCTGCATGCTAATAAGAATACAACACACCTATCTAAGGAGTAATCCCAATTTGTATTGCTTGTGTTAGAACATAGAAATGAAACATTGCTTATATTATACAGACCCTCGTATGCTATATTTGCCTTGTGCAACGAAACTCTGCTATGCCTCGAGTAGAACGATATGTATATGCTCTTCTTAGTGCACTATTTACTTTTTTACACTGCACGACCCTAGGTTACGTTGCTCAGTAAGTCCCTTTACGGTTTCACTCCTCGGCTTACCTTCGGGTCCGAGCTAATGTGAATGCCTATGTTTACACGAATGCATGCTTGCCTGCTTATATGTTAACTTATAATGTTGCCTCGATTCATTGCTTGTCATATAAACTGCATGCCAGTATCAAGTAAATATTTCTTGCCTTGTTTTCATCCATACCACCGAAAGACTATCTAATAGTCGTTCCGTACAAGTATAAACATTGAAATTATTCGGGACCGTTAGGTCGTCAAGGTATTTCTCGAACTAGGGGACTGCGTCAAGGACAGTCAAGCAAATAACATCGTAACACTTCAAAAAAGTGATACTCGTCTTATACTCAATCTAATGGCTCAGGAAGACTATGCAAAGACAGATCATTATATGTAATTGTCTCATGCTCGTATTGCCTTAGATTGCATCAAGTCAAGTGGAACACTGAACGAGAATTATGTTAAGTAAAAAATAAAATTATAGCTCGTGAAGCAATGCTCGTTCAGTAAAGAAATAAGAATTATCGTTATGAATCTGGATTGACCCAAAGACTTGCATGTCGTGGACAACTTGGGCACAAGGTTTATGTGGTTTTTGCGGTGGGTTGCCAGGGCGCTGGGACCGGTCCAATCCGGATGGAAATATTATGTATGGTCGTATGTTATCGACGGAGTATTATGTAGCGGGGCTCGCCACCTGCATTGTATATCATTTTTAGCCTCGAGACTGTAAACCCGTCCTTTATGGCTATGCCAGCGACTTATGTCATATAGATAAGTCATTCTCGCTTAGCGGCTATCCGCGTGCGAGTCATTGCATCACATCAAAGAGTAACCTGAATAAGCAAAACAATATGAATAAGAAACACTTGTGAGTATTAGAAACATTGAGCATCCAAAGAAACACTTTCGGATAACCTGTATAATAATGTACCGAGACATAATCTCGCTCAGCACACTCGTATTTGCATATGCTACTACTTGGAATCCATTATATGTTCATGCTTGAATTAACTTGGTTTGCCTTGGATAGGGAAGGATAATAGGTAAGTTAGTAAGTTTCATCGTGTTTTCTCTTATATCACACGGCGCACTGCCACACGAGTTAGGATATTCATCATATGCCATGAAACTAATCCTAAGACAAAACTAGTAAGATAACTGAATAGATGGTGCACGGAACCTATATTACGTGTTTGAATTTGTCGAGCGGACGAGCCATCCTCCCCACCAGTGCATTCATGTACTGATAATCCACCAGATTGCTTGTAAGGTACGGAAGAACCTCGTTCAGTGTGGATGCCTCCTTCGTGTGTGCTAAAGCGTGGAGTTCACTCATGAGCCTTGGAGTGCTGCGTCCGAAACTGAAGCACATATACAAGACATAATATTGGAACATCGCCTGTACATTCCATAAATGTAGCCACTTGGCACAATTTTACTGTTTCAGAGAGAGAGGCTTGAGCGACTTATAATCTCGGCTATACGCCGCCTGTAACACTTGATTAAATATCAATAAAGAGTTTGTTTTACTTTAACTTATCTTATTCAATGCTTTCGCTATTGACGACCCAGTGAACTTGTTACCAATCGCATATGCATTTATAATTCTGCTGCACTCGGACAATCTGTGTGACTATGTGGCTTAGACCTCTTACCGCCAGCCAATGAACCACGACCTTGTACGGGCACGGTTCACGCTCGTGCAGCATCACGCCCAGATGGGTCAAGCGATCGACCCGCGGGAGCGCTGATACGGTGATTCTCGCCTAGCGGGGACGGCCGATTAGCCTGTAGGAGATCAGGGAGTGACAGATTAGTATCAAAGCTTGGCTATACGCCTTTGGACTTCATTTCAATTTTCTCAGTTTTGAAAGCTCGTTTGTGGGTTATGTGCACACACTCTCTCAATGTCCCAAACAGAATATTCCGACAATGAGTCCAAAAACTTTTAAAATATGTATTTAAATAATGTGATTGCTTGTACAAAATTATGTTCCAAAGGCCTTTGTGCCGACCTATGCTAGATTTATGGAATTAGACTCGTGCTAGAATCATAACTTATGTGCAAACCCAAAATACCTATACATGTTTGCCCAACTGGTTAGTATGAAATCGAATATTGCCCGAACGGTTAGCTTCGCAAACAGCATTTCAGCTAAGTTGTGTTAAGTACCACGCGCCAAAAGCTAGTTGTAAACGAGTAAGGATGTCATTCAGGAATAAGATAAGTCGGACTTAGAATGTCAACCGATAGAAATATTCTCAAATTTATCGCTTAGGCGAATATAGAGAATCGTACTTGAATTTTTGAAAAATAGCTCGAACGGTATTTCGTGTCGGGAGATGCAAATCGATTAAGGATTTGATCGGATGACTCAATTCCGAGTGGTGTATGGATCATTTAGAAATATCCTAATGGATTCATAGGTCACGTGCGATAGTCGGATTGAACGAAATTAAGAATATCTTGAATAAATGATAAGGTTTGTATCGAATTGGGGTTTACGAAAATGAAAATCGATATCTTGGTTAAGAAAACTTGTTGTAAACTTGAGGATTGTGCAAGCAATTTTGGATTGAAACAAACGAAATAAAACTTGAATACAATATCATTCAAATTTTAGCTCGAGAATGAATATTGTACTTCGATGAAAGAGATAAGCGATAATAGAATTGGCTTGGAGTTTGGAAGAACGATCTTGAAAATCTAGTTCAAAATGATAACTCTCGAAATCAGTCTCAACGAGAACGGTTATCCTGCGGGAGCGCCGGCGTGGTGATTTCACGTACGGCGGGGATGATCGACCTCACGGGAACATATTCGATAATTATTCCAAACGAACTCGATGAATGGAACTTATCAAGATGGAATAGACTTGGGCTTAAGGAATGGAAGAAGTAGACTATGGATTTACCAAACGGTAACATTAAAGTTGGATAATTTTTACTAGACGAATTAAAATCACTACATGAACGGACTTGACTCGACGGGTATATAACTTGGATAAAGCAAAGTAAAATTTTAAGATATCTCGATTATGCCGAAGATAACCACAACGTTCAAACGTTCTTGTCTTGTGCGAGCGTAACTCTATGTCGTCCATGTATCACGCTTGGATTAGAACGATTATCCAACGGAAGCGTTGTTGTGGTAATCTCACGTCCAACGAGGGTAATCGAACTTGAGGAAGACCGGAGCGTGACAACTTATGGATCATCTTGACTTTTGGTTCGATACGATAAGACAAATTTGGAATGCAAGTGGTCAGAATATTTCGATGGATGAGTTAGCCTAGAACCTGGAATAAATCATGTTTGATGGTTTCGTGAATGGATACGTGAATCAGGTTGGATGTCTTGGAGTTATAACTAAAGGCTTAAAATTGAATCTTGGCTTGGTGGTCTAAACTTGGAATGGATATAGATTCTATCAAAACATGTTTGGAGAGATAGACTATGCAAATCACTAGGCCTATCCTGCATCTTGGATATATTATGGATTTTACTTAACGGACATATCCCCTGTACAAACGAACGTGTTATTGAGAGTTAGAAAATCTGTGCTCGATGTTTAAAAATCTGAGTAAAATGATCTTGTGTAGAATATCCCGTACAAATGAACAATAGTTTGACCCTAGGAATTGGGACGAGCATCATGCGACAAATTTATACGATAAATCGTAATATGCTTGAACTTGTACTTATGACCTTGTGAGCTGACCTAGCAATTAGGCAGACGACCCTGCACCGAGTGAATAAACCTATATTGCCGACTTTAGCATATTGCTTGAACAAGCTATATAACTGGGGCAGCAAGACTTAGGGTTAGACTTGGAACAATAACATATGCTACGTTTGACCCGAATGGATGGATGTTAGTCGGTAAACCGAATAGATCGTGCTTAACGGTAGTATAAAATGCTTGAATTGAGTCGGAATAGAAAAATGATATGGATTTGATTGAACCTATCGGAAGTATCTTTGTGATCCATAAAACGAGAACCCTTGAGATTTTTGTAAGTAGCTTGTCCGATTTCACGGTCTTTAAGTTTGGTTGAATGCATATGTTTGAGGGATGCCTTGAATGCGTGCACGATCCAAGACTAAATAATATGTTAAACTCGAGTGCTAAGACTTCGTTATCGCTAAGTTGGTTGACATGCATGTGTTTGAATGACGCTTTGAATATGTGTACGATCCAGACTCGCGATATGTTGATCTCGATGTTTGTGTAAGTGAATATCAAAACGAACAAGCATAACAACTTGTATAAGTTTCCTTCAGCCCTGGATCATTATTCATGATGGATTGAAATGTACTCTGCGTTAAGCAATATGTCCCGCGCTAAGGCGCAAATGAGACCGACTCAGCCTACTCGCGACACGATGTAAAGAACGAGTAGGAGATTTTATTCGAACGAATCTAGTGGTACTGATTGCTATGCTTGGGATAGATTCCATAATACGATAGAACATCCTGGCCTCAGTAAGTCTCGAGGACGAGACTTTTTCTAAGTGATGTATGATGTAACGACCCATTCCGCTCAAGCGGACTGCCGATTCAAATGGCAAAAGTGCAACATCCTGACCTATTTTGCTTTAGCGAGAATACTCGTTGAGGCAAGAGGATTCCCAGACTTGGTTCTTCAGGAGTTTCGGCTTAGGCTTTCAGAGGCTCGTTCGAAGTATCGCTCAACCGAGGCGAATCATCGCTAAGGTGGGTGGCTACGATGAACTTGTCTTTGCTTAGCCAGCACACTTAAAATATGGATGTTTCATGCTTGTCGCTAGGTGAATCACCCCCTGCATGCTAATAAGAATACAACGCACCTAGCTAAGGGAGTAATCCTAATTTATATTGTTTGTGTTAGAACATGTAAATGAAATATTGCTTATATTATACAGACCCTCGCATGCTACCTTTGCCTTGTGCAACGAGGTCCCGTTATGACTCGAGTAGAACGATATATATATGCTCTTCTTAGTGCATAGTTTACTTGTTTATACTGCACGACCCGAGGTTATGTCGCTCAGTAAGTCCCTTTACGGTTTTACTCCTTGGCTTACCTTCGGGCCCGAGCCAATGTGAATGCTTATGTTTGCACGAATGCATGCTTGCCTGCTTATATGTTAACTTATAATATTGCCTTGATTCAATGCTTGTCATATAAACTGCATGCCAGTATCAAGTAAATATTTCTTGCCTTATTTTCATCCAAACCACCGGAAGACTATCTAATAGTCGTTCCATGCAAGTATGAACATTGAAAGTATTCGGGACCGTTAGGTCGCCAAGGCATTTCCCGAACTAAGGGACTGCGTCAAGGACAGTCAAGCAAGATAATATCGCAATACTTCAGAAAAGTAATACTCATCGTGTACTCAATCTAATGGCTCAGGAAGACTATGCAAAGACATATCATGATATATGATTGTCTCATGCTTGACTTTGATTGCATCAAGTCAAGTGGAACACTGAACGAGAATCGTGTTAAGTAAAGAAATGAAATTACAGCTCGTGGAGCAATGCTCGATCAGTAAAGAAATAAGAATTATCATTATGAATCTAGATTGACCCAAAGACTTGTATGTCGCGGACAACTTGTGCACAAGGTTTATGTGGTTTCTGTGGTCGTTTGCCAGGGCGCTGGGATCGGTCCTATCCGGACAGAAATATTATGTATGGTCGTATGTTATGGATGGAGTGTTATGTAGCAGGGCTTACCACTTGTGTTGCATATCATTTTTAGTCTCAAGACTGTAACCCATCCTTTATGGCTATGCCAGCGACTTATGTCATATAGATAAGTCATTCTCGCTTAGCGGCTATCCACGTGCGAGTCATTGTATCGCATCAAAGAGTAACCTGAATAAGCAAAATGATATGAATATAAGACACTTGTGAGTAATAGAAACATTGAGCATCCAAAGAAACAGTTTCGGATAACCTGTATAATCATGTACTGAGACATAATCTCGCTCAGCACACTCGTGTTTGTATATGCTACTACTTGGAATCTATTATATGTCCGTGCTTGAATTAACTTGGTTTGCCTTGGACAGGGAAGGACAATTGGTAAGTTGGTAAGTTTCGCCGTATTTTCTCTTATATCGTACGGCGCACTGCCACATGAGTTAGGATATTCATCATATGCCATGAAACTGGTCCTATGGCAAAACTAGCAAAATAACTGAATAGATTATGCACGGGACCTATATTAGGTGTTTGGATTTTTCGAGCGGGCGAGTAGCTCTCCACCAGTGCATTCATGTACTGATAATCTACCAGGTTGCTTGCAGGGTACGGGAGAACCTCGTTCGGTGCAGATGCCTCCTTCGTGCATGCTAAGGTGTGGAGTTCACGCTGGAGCCTTGGAGCGTTGCGTCCGAAACTGAAGCACATATACAAGACATAATATTGAAATATCGCCTGTACATCATTCCATAAATATAGCCACTTGGCACGATTTTACTATTTCAGAGAGAAAGGCTTGAGTGACTTGTAATCTCGGCTAAAGAGTTTGTTTTACTTTAACTTATGTTATTCAATGCTTCCGCTATTGATGACTCAGTGAACTTGTCACCAATCGTATATGCATTTATAATTCTACTGTACTCGGACAATCTGTGCGACTTTGTGGCTTAGACCTCTTACCGCTAGACAATGAACCACGGTCTTGCACGGGAGAGGTTCACGCTCATGTGGCATCACACCCAGATGGGTCAAGCGATCGACCCACGGGAGCACTGGTGCGGTGATTCTCGCCTAGCGGGGACGGACGATTAGCCTGCGGAAGATCGGGGTGTGATAACTGGTAACCGATACGATACCTCCTCCTGTAAGAATCTTCCAAATCTTAGGTAAGAAAAAAGTAGCTTCTCTATGCATAGCTATAAAACTACTATATATGAAAGATAGTGTAGCACCAGAATCAAATAATCCAATTACAGGTAATGATGCAACTAAAATGGTACATGTGATAGCCTTCCCTTCTGGTTTCTCCTCTGTCGCTGCTAGTACAAAGGCCTACCCACGCCTCTACCCTCCTGCCTGTTGTCTGGCTCTATCAAACTGTCTCTCCTTTGGGGCTAATTGTGGTCTAACTTGGTATATGCCAGGTGCAGGTGGACACTGACCTCCAGCCTGGAATGGTGCTTTCTGGGCTGATGTCGCTGGCCTATATCCTATAGGTGGTGATATATCACTGCATTGTGGGCAATCTCGGGCAAGGTGTTGATTCGCTCCACAGATCATGCACAATCCCAACTTCTTCCGGTAATCTCTGATAACATGTCCCTTCTTGCCATAATAGTGACAAGTCGGAAGCTCCTTGTGCTGGTATGGTGCTGGTCTCTGCTTTTTTTGCACTCCTGGATGATTAATCGTTTCTTCCACTCTGGGCTGAACTTTGGCTTGTACGGCCACCTGGGATGCCTCGATCCTCTGCCAATAGCCTCCTGGATCCTGGCCTCTGTCAGCACCTCCTCGTAAGAGATTCTCGCCTGTGAGCTAGTAAACATCTGGAGCTTGCAAGTCAGTCCGGCGTGGAACCACTTGGCCTTCTCTAAATCATTTGGAACCTCTTGGCCTTCTCTAAATTATTTGGTATCAGGACGATACTAAATCTGCTAAGATGACTGATCTCCGCGTCATTCACGTCTTCAGTCATGTTCCCTTATTCTAGGTGCAGGAACTGAGAGTAGAGTGCATTCTTGACCGTAGTCGGAAAGTACTTCCCATTAAAGTAATCTAGAAACTGCTTCCATGTCTGCTTCTTGCCGATGCTATGCTCTATAGAGTCCCACCAGTGATGGGCATTACCTTTCAACTGGGCCCTCACTGCGGTCATCCAAAGGTTCGGAGGTAGGTGAAAAGCCTCCAATAGCATCTCCGTATTGGCCATCCAATTGGAGATCTCCTCTGCGGTCTCGCTGCCCGAAAAGTATCCGGTCCTATCTGACGAAACCCTCGAACCATGCCAGCTGGCTGAACAGGTGCAGGTGCAGGTGCTGGTGCTGGTGTAGGTGGCCTCTCCATAACTGCCATCAAGCTCTGTCTCATAGTCTCAGACTAATGCTACTGCGCCTGCATCATGGCTTGGAAGAACTGGAATATCTGTAGTTGTCCCTTCGGCTGCGGCATCTGAGGTAGAAAGGCTCCGTACGACATCTGAGGTGGGAAGGGTGGAGGTGGTGGCAACGGCACCTACGGCTGCGCTGGCGGTGCCTGCTGAGACGTCGATCCCTCGGGCTGCATCGTCGGTGTAGCCCTCGAAGTCTGGCCCTCAAGCTGCTGTGTCGGAACAGCCTGCGAAGTCTATCCCTCATACTGCTGGGTCAGATCAGCCTGTGCAGTCTGATGCCAGTGTATCAACGGGGTCGGAGGTATCGCCGGGACTTGTGGTGGTGGTTGCTCTCCAGGTGGTCCCAGGGATGTACCTACCCTCTATGCGATGTTAGATGGCAAATGGCACTGTATGTCTCGCGTCCGCTACACAAGTTCATCTCTCTGCAAGAGATAGAACTACATTAAAAAAGTATGGAAACAAACAAACATGATATAGATTTTTAAATATTTAAATACGAAGGAGTTTCAAAGATGGTAATAAAAGTAGATGAGATATAAAAAAAATTATCCTATAGCAGGCTTGCTGGGCATGATACACACCACAAGCGTAGGTCAGTTGACCTGTATGGGCTACCACTAAAACTATGTCACGCCCCAGTCCAAAAATATAATAGGACCGACACGCGACTAGGCCAGCTGATACAAACTAGATTAGGTTTCCAATTTAATAGCCTTATCTAGGTGTACTACGCTGTATAAATGGACTAAGTCCTTAACTAATACTAAATATGCAGCAGATAAATATCTAATCTCATCCATAGAATATAAACAACAAGTGCTGAAATAAATACTGGAATAAAGTACGGAGTATGAATGTCATAATACAAACCAAATAAGTCTGATGGGAACAAACCCACTGAATACAATACTGAAATAAAAGTATGGAAGGACAGATAAGATAACTAGACTAGAACATCGACTAACTAGATAAAGATGCTCCAGCCCTAGGCGAAAGGCCTACCAGTGATCAGGAAAACTCTGAAGGTAACACCTCAAGTTTTTCCTCAGTCGCGTACCTCATCTCATATCCGGGCCCGTACACAGTCGGGTAGTACGCCTCATCCAAATCTGGAAGGGAACTAAGGTCCTCAGAATAACATAACAAGATAAAAAAATACATGCCGAATATAAATACTGAATAAAGTAAAGAGGGTGTGTTATCCATCTAAGTGTATGTAATCTGAGGGCAACCTTGGTACGTATGGGTAGGTGTAGGCATAATATCCAATATTCCGAAGAGTGTGGTATCTGCACATGTAACATTCATCCTTCTGAAGAATAAGGTATCTGTATATATATATATACGTCTGTAACGCTTCGAAGAACGCGGTATCTGAATAAAGGGGGTCATTGGATCTGTGGCTCCTCTGGACACTACGGATATCAATGTGTGTATCCCATACGCCTACCAGTTGTCCTCCCCGTCTAAAGCAAATATACAAGTCGAATACACGACGTACACACTTCGTAACTAATATGCCAGGTCTCAAATAACTAGACTAACCTGACTACGTACTAAACTATGATGCATGTCGCACGTACTAATAGCTAGTCGGTTATGCCAATTCGCATCCCAACATGAGTTTGTTTTCATAATGAGTGTAAGAAGTGTCAGGATCTTGAAAGATATTAGAATATCTCCACAACATTAGGTGAGTTCGCTAGATACTAAGTCGCTGTACTACTCATTGACAAAATCGTCGACTGCATCCGAGTCATTCTCGGGCGCACACAGTTATAAATAATATTTACAACAACTCATACAATATTTAATAACTTGAATTTAACAGTAAATAAGGCAAGGTATACTTGCCTGATTCCTCAAGCTGCGAATGCCAAAGTCCTGCTCCTGAAGCCTCACCCGAACGATCCAACGGGCCTATAATATAATAATACTACATTAGCATCTACGCTACGGTTTACTAACCATGCATTAGTGTACACCTACGTATTAGTATCAAATTAAGAGTTCGGGATACAAGAGAATGCTAACTACGTAGGTGACTAGGTAAGCGTCAGGGAAAGTGCACACGTATCAAGTCTTCTAATTGCCTCAATACATTTACCTAACAAAATGTACTTTGTCTACCATCAACAAATATACACATGCAATTATTCAAATCTGAATTTTAATACTAACTATGGAATATATTATTTTCTAACTCATCACTACAATTATATATATATATATATATATATATATATATATATATATATATATATATATATATATATATATATATATATATATATATATATATATATATATAATAACTAACCTAACTAGCTATGCAATCAACACAACTTGTTAGTATAATCACTAACAAACCTTCATTCATGCAATAATTAACTCTAATCCATATTCTATCATGGTATAGATTCTGAAAATAAATCACTCACACAACATTCGTCAAAGCAAAAAATCAAACTCATTTATATCATGCCTCAAATGCAATGGCATAAACACCTATAAATACATATCAAAATCTGAGATTATGAGGTCTTAAACATGGATAAAAAATCAGGTTCCAACAGGTGTTTGGAAGAGATTATCATAGTATATATATGTGAATGTGTCAACCTCAATAGGTTACAAGTGTATTCATAATTACAAGAAGAAAAAACACATAGTGATGATTCATGAAGAATAAGATGAAGAAAGAGGAGGGAGGAGGTTCGTTCCTAGAACACGATGAGAGGGAGTGAAGCTTTCGGGTATTAGGCTAGTCCAGTCGGCCAAGGGAAGCTTGGGTGGGGTGCACAGTCGGGTGCACAGTGCTACGGTAGTGATGGGGTGGCTGCTCCTTGGCCGGAGTTATGGTGGTGCCCGGTGGGGGGTGGCCGGAGGTGAAAGGGAAGAAGAGGGCAGCAGTGGCAGCAGCTAAAGCCGCAGTAGCAGCAGCCTTAGATTGAAGCAGTGGCAGCAGCTATTGCAGCATGGTGGCAAGGGAAGAGGGGTACAGGTGGAGGTGGAGGTGGTGGTGGTCGTGGTAGTGATGGAGGTGGTTGTCGTGGAGGTGAGGGGATTGTGGTGGTGGTGGCTGGTTGAGGAGAAGAGGAGGAAGGATAGGGAGGGGGTCGTGAACATGATGCTGATGGTGGTGGGTGATGGTGGTGGTGATGTTGGTTTCAGGTTGGGAGAGGAAGAGGTGGTAGTAATGTAGGCTGATAGTGGTAGCTGTCATGGAGGAGGAGGGGACAGTGGTGGTGGTGGCGGGTTGTCGTGAAGGAGGAGGAGGAGGATGGTGATGGGTATGTGGTGATGTTTTGGAGAGGGTGGTGGTAGTCGAATGTATGAGGGAGGAGGAAGAAGAAGTTACAATAAATAAAGGGAGAGGGGGGAGGTATTAAATAAAAGAGGAGGGGATGGCCTTCCTAGATATTTGGGCTGGCTGGAATTTCCTCTCCCTAGGTGTGTATGAAGGTTGGTTGTGAGGGAATGAGGGGTGGAGATGTGTTATAGTTGAATGAAGGTGGAGACGTATTATAGAATGAAGTTAGTACATAGTACCATACAAAAATGGGGGGAAAATAGAGGTTTTATGACTGGTCAACAATTTAAAGTAGGCTTTCTTCATTCCTCTGATCCAATGGGAGGTAGACACCTAGTTGTTTATTTGTACAAAGGCCCCAACAGTTTGAAAATTACACAAGAAAAGGAGAATTGGGATTGGATGAGTAAAAATACCATGTTTGGTGTGTTGTAGTAGAAAAAATTAGTGTGTGGTATTTTGTATGAACCATGAGGGTGTGAGTGTGGGTTTGGGTTAGTGTTGGGTCTAGTTTTGGGTTAGGTTGAGTCATTGCACCAAATTAGTTAAAATTAGTGTCATAGGTGTTCTTTAATTAATTGGAAGTGCATGGGGTCTCAATTTTGGAGTGACACAAGTGTCATGGACGTAGAAGACTCGGAATAGATTATTGTCATAAATTGGGTTACAAGAAATGAGTCAATAGTGTATCTCCAATTTCGATTGGAACGGACAAAGATACAAAGTTTGGATTAAAAAAAGATATTGTCTGACAATTATTGTGCGATTAAAATAAATCACAAGAGAGGATATTTATGAGTGACACAATGGTCAAAATGGAAGACTGGCACGTCTAGGTCAAGAGTGTAAAATTTATTTGAAAGCAAAAGCTAGAGTAGCGCTCTCCAAATATCGAAACAATGACAAGTGCACCAAATGATACAAAATTTTGTACAGTTATTTAAAATACCATGTTCTAATTCTAAATGGCTTCAAACTAACCCTAATCTCTCCCTAAGCCATGTGGACCTAAATTTGGTCGAGAGGATTTACAAAATGAGAGATTGCTAGATTTGTGTCCAGATGTCTCGTTTGTCAGCAAGTGAAAGCAGAACAACAGAGGACAGCAGGACTTCTTTAACCTTTACCAATACCCTTATGAAAATGGGAGCATATCATAATAAATTTTGTGACAGGGATACCTAAAACACAAAAGGGTAATAATGTCATCTGGGTTATCATAGACATGCTCACTAAGTCAGCTCAATTTTTACCATTCCGGGTTGGGCAGACAACAGAAGTACTGGCAGATACGTATATGAAACAGATTATCAGTCAATATGGGATACCAGTAAGTATCATTTCAGATAGAGACATCAGATTTACTTCACACTTTTGGAAAAGTTTGTAAGAGAACCTTGGTATTCAGTTGAAATTCAGCTCTGCTTATCATCCCCAAACAGACGGTCAGTCAAAAAGGATAATTCAAACACTAGAGGACATGATAAGGGCATGTACATTAGATTTTGGAGGATCATGGGACGATCACTTACATTTGATAGAGTTTTCTTATAATAATAGCTATCAGGCCAGTATTAAGATGGCATATTTTGAAGTACTTTATGGAAGAAAGTGTAGATCACCAGTATGTTGGACAGATGTAGGAGAAAGGCAATTAGTGGGTCCGGAACTAATAACACAGACATTAGACAAGGTCAAAGTAATAAGAAGTCATTTGCAAGAAACTCAAGATAGATAGAAGATATGGGCCGACAAGTATTGATATTGAAATTTTAATCTGGTGATCATGTATTCTTAAATATTTCACCAACAAGGGGAACAATCAGATTTGGGACTCGAGGGAAGTTAAGTCCAAGATATATTGGACCATTTGATGTATTAGAGAAAATAAAAATTGTATCTTACAAGCTAGCCCTACCACTGACACTAGATGGAGTATATAATATATTACATATGTCACAACTTCGAAGGTATATACCTGATCCAAATCATGTACTAGATCATTCAGAAATTATTGTTGGACCAACTCTACGTATCGAGAAAAGACCTGTTGAAATCCTGGATCGTGGAGACAAGATACTCCAAATCGGATCATTTTATTAGTTCGTGTAGCTTGGAGCAAGAACTTTCTAGGAGAATCAACTTGGGAGAAAGAAGATGATATGAGGAATCAGTATCCTTATTTGTTCATTGATTAAGGTTAGTTATCCTTTAAGACTTGTACTAGTTGTTAATTCAAATTTCGATGACGAAATTTTTCTAAGGAGGGTAGAGTGTCATAACTGTATTTTATTTTATTTTATTTTATTTTAATTGGATTCACATATATATTTAAGTATATTTATAAGTATGGATATATAAGTTATAGAGAGAAAATAATTGATTAATTTATTTCCAAGTGAGGGGGTACATATATATAGGTGGAGGCTAGCCTCCTCTTTATTTTTTATCCGACGTGGGACTAAATAAGTCTCCCATAACTCAATACTCTCCCTCAAGATGGGAGATAGATATCAATCATCCCCATCTTGTTATAAAAGGTATCAAACTCTCTAGGACCTAAACCTTTAGTTAAATAATCAGCTAACTGCTCCGCTGATTTTACATAGCTCAAAGCCAAAACTTTTCTATTCAGCTGCTCCTTGATGAAGAACCGATCAATCTCTACATGTTTGGTGCAATCATGCTGAACTGGATTATTTGTAATATCAATTACTGATTTGTTGTCACACAAAAGTTGCAGGGAGTCTCCTTTAAACAAATGCATCTCATCCAACAAGCTCTTCACCCACACCATCTCACACAGGCTAACTGTCATAGGCCTGTATTTGTCCTCAGTTGAAAACCTAGCCACTACATCTTGCTTCTTGCTACGCCAAGATACAAGATTGCCTCCAACAAAAATACAGTAATCTGTAGTGGACCTGCGATCATCCATACAACCCGCCCAATCGGCATTACAGTAGCCCTCAACTCTCATATGTCCAGAACTTCTAAACCATAACCCATTTCTTGGGCTTCCTTTAATATTCTTGAGAATTCTGTGAACTACCTCCATATTATGCTCTCTGGGATCATACATATATCTACTCACCATACTTACGACATAAGTAATATCAGATCTCGTATGACATAGATATATGAGCCGACCAACTAATCTTTGATATTGCTCCTTACTCACTGGATCACCACCCTCAATACACAACTTGTGATTCTGCTCGATAGGAGTAGAAGCAACCATGCAACCCAGCATTCCTATTTCTGAAAGAATGTCTAGAGCGTACTTTCGCTGAAAAAGTACTATATCCTTTTATGACCTTACAATTTTAATTCCGAGAAAGTACTTCAACTGCCCCAGATCCTTAATTTCACATTTCTCTCCAAGCCTTTTCTTCAATCGTAGGATATCCTCAGTATCGTCTCCAGTAATTACAATATCATCAATATAGACTGCAAGAACAGATATACGAGTCTTGGAGTGCCTGTAAACATAATATGATCTCCATTATACTACCTATACCCCATACCACAGATTGCAAGCCTGAATCTATCAAACAATGCTCTCGGAGACTGCTTTAGCCCATACAAAGACTTCTTCAATTTGTATACCTTTCTCGTTGCTTGTGAATTAGCAAAGCCTGGTAGAATCTCCATATATACCTCTCATGTAGATCCTCATACAAAAATGCGTTCTTGACATCTAGCTGATGTAGTTTCCAATTGAAGTTGGCAGCACATGATACCAACACTCTCACAGTGCTCATCTTTGCGACTGGAGCAAAGGTCTCGTCATAGTCGATACAATGAGTTTGGCTATAGCCTTTAAAAACTAATCTGGCCTTGTACCTGTCAATCTTGCCCTCTAGAGTCTGCTTAACAGTATAAACCCATTTACATCCAACAGCACGCTTTCCAGCTGGTAGTGGTACCAGCACCCATGGGTCGTTCTTCTTCAAGGCCTGAAGTTCCTCCTACATGGCACTCAACCACCTATGATCTTGCTTAGGTACCTGCCAGTTGTTAGGTACAAGCACTGAATCTAATGATGCAAGGAAGGACTTATATGTAGGTGGAGTGAATGTATATGAAATATAATATGCAATATTAGTATCCCAACTATCAAACTTAGCAGAAGATTTTCCAGAGAAGTTCTACGAAGCAAGACAGGAGAATTAGAAGTATCAGGGAAGGAATTATTACCAGGTGACTTAGGTGGAAGGGCCAAAGAAGGTCATGGAGAAGAGGGACTTGGGACATCAGCATTTGTGGATACTAGCATAGGGACATCAGGAGGAAGCTCATGCTGCTCATGCTGCTGCTGCTCATGCTGCTCATGCTGTTGTTGCTCATAATCCATATATACTCTCAGCTCCCCCTGACTGTCGGCTCCCCTTGAGACATCATAACTCCTCGGTGACTCAAAAGGACATAGAATTGTACCAACCACGATGCCACTCTCATTCTTCTTCTCTCTACTAGCATCAGTAGAGCCATCCTCGAATAAGGAACTTAACTCTGTCTTCTCCCCATAAAATGGTTTAAACTTTCGGAAGGTCACGTCTATACTGACAAAAAACCTTCTTTTAGTGGGACATCAATATTTGTATCATTTCTGACTCTGTGAGTAGCCCACAAAGATACATTTAACTGCTTGTGGATCCAGCTTGCTCACCATCATTCTGTGATCTTGCACAAAATATGTACGGTTAAACACTCTGGGAGAAAAAATAAAAATAGTAGAGCCCAAGAGCATCTCACATGGTGTCTTCATCCCTAATACTTTTAACGGCATCATGTTGATTAGATAAGCTACTGTCATAACAGCCTCACTCTACAAGAATTTTGGCACATTCATTGTCAGCATCAAAGAACATGTCAATTCTAGTATATGTCAGTTCTTGCGTTCAGCCACCCCCATTCTGAGCAGGAGTATCTGGACAAATGGTTTGATGAAGAATTTTCTGACTAGAGATAAAATTAGCAAACTCCTTGTTGGTGTACTCGGTCCCATTATCTGTTCGAAGAATCTTCACATGTACTCCAAACTGGGTCTTTACATATGCCGAGAAGTCTTAAAAACATTTGTACACCTTAGATTTTTACTTCATCATGTAGATCCAGGTCATACGTGAGTAGCAATGAATGAAGGTAACAAACCATCTGAATCCACTGATAGAAGTAGTATAACACGGTCCCCAAATATCAGAATGAACAAGTGCAAATGGCTCAAAACTTCGAAGATCAACCATTTTATAAGTAGAACGTGTATGCTTTCCAAGTTCACAAGCATTATAAAATAATCTGTTTGTCTACTTTATTCATTATCTCAAGTTCTAACTTATTCAAACTATCAAAAGATAAATGTCCCAATCTGCAGTGTTGGAGCATTGCTTCTGTCTCTGGACATCCATAAGTAGTAGCAGCAAGCATTGTAGCCTCCCTGTCCAGGTACCAAAGACCATCAGGCCTGATACCAGTCCCAAGCCTCTTTTCCGTGGCCTTCTCCTGGAAAGAAAACATATCCCGATCAAAAAGAATAGTATAATTCAATTGATCAATGAGAGAGCTAATAGAAATAAGTTGACCGAAAATGAAGAAACATGCAATAAAGATGAGAGGATAACAGATAAAGTACAATGGACCGAGCCAATACCCCTGATGGCTTAGGATGTCCCATCAGCGGTCTGAACTATCTCGGGATGCATATGCTTGCTTGGATAATATAATACAAACTCACTAGATGCACCTGTGATATGCCTAGATGCACCTGAGTCTATGATCCAACCAGTATGAGATTTAGTGGATGCAAATGCCTGAACCGGAATACCTTTGCCCATATGAGAAGCGTAACCAGTAAATTTACCAAGGTAGGTAGTGTTATCCAGATCCTAAGTGGCCGTCCCTTGCCCTTAGAACTCTCAACCTAAATCTTGAACTGAAGTAGTTTCTCCAGTTCTATCATCTCAGCTCCAGTCATTTCGGTAGTGGTCACCTCCGTCACAGCTAGGTGAGCAACTCCCCGGCCTCCGCGTCCCCTGTCTCTTTAACCTGCACGTCCACCTCTCTGTCCTCTGCCTCCTCGGCCACGACCAGAATTACGGGGTTGAGGGCAGTTGTAGCTGAGGTACCTTTTATTCCCGCAATTGTAGCACTCTCTGTCATCGCTACTGGAAGCACTAGGAACCACCAATGCAGAACGGACAGCTAGTGAGGTCTAACCTTTCATCACCTTCTGTCGAATCTCCTCTTGCTCCATCGATGCAACAGCCTCATTCAGGGACAGAAAAGATGGCAGATGACATATTGCTGCCCTCCTAGCCTCAAACTACGGGTTCAGACCCTTGAGAAAATGAGCCACACTTCTACGCTCAAGGTACTATTTTCCAAGAAGCACATCTGCCTAATTTTGCAATGATAGTGGATCATAGTAGTCCAAGTCCACCCATAAGCGACGTAGCTCCGCTGTATATTGGAGTACTGTCTTCTTCCCATGTGTGGTAGCATCAAACTTCTCCTCAACTTCCATCATCATCATGGCACTCCCAGCTCCAGAGTATATCCTAACCAATGTCGACATCAACTGCACTGCAGATCGACTCCACCATCCCAGCTATGAATAGAGACATAGAAGTCAGCAGCCAAGAAACCACTAGAGAATTAAGATGACTCCATATGCTCTACTCAGCACTCGTTTTGTCCTTTGGCTCAGTGCATTCTCCCTTCACATATTTTTCAAGCCCCTTGCTCCGAAGGTTTAGCAGCGCCCTCCTAGACCAACTTAGGTAGTTTCTCGTCCCCTCAAGTTTAATTTCATTGGGCAGAACTATATCTTCTTTATCACCTGCGACGATTCTGGTGCTGGAACGACTGCCCTACTAGATGAGATATCCTCTAATTTGGCCTGAAATACCCTGGCCACCCTCTCCAGTATCTCTTTCAACTCATGACTAGTCACAGGTGTTTCCATCTCCACAGTTACACACAGGGACGAGGTCAAACGCAACTCAAACACGTGTCATGCGTCTACATGAGATCACGACTTTCTCCATCTATCTGTAGACCCCCAAACTGATGCGGCATGAGAAATGCATAATGGATAGAACATGCAGGAACAAGGGCTAGAAATAGAGATTTGTGCAAAACTTTCCAGGAAGTATGCTCTCTAATCTCAAAACCCACGTTGAGATCGAAATCAGAGGATCACACAAGAGTTTCTCTCTGATTATCCACGATCTAACGACGGGTTTGACGACACCCACAGGCAAACCCGCAGGGAACGTTGATGACACCCGAGGGTGGGGGGGGCTTCCACGCACAGAGAAAAGCGGAGGGGGAGGGGGCTTCCACCCGGGTAAAGGAAGGCGGCAGGGGGGATCGGGTGAGAGACGAATTCTCCTTTTTTTGGAAATTTTTTTTTAAAGAAAGGATTCAGAACTTTGACTCTGATACCATGTAGAGAGAAAATAATTGATTTATTTATTTTCAAGATTGAGGATACATATATATAGGAGGAGGCTAGCCTCCTCCTTATTTTTTTATCCGATGTGGGACTAAATAAGTCCCCCATAACTCAACAAAGACCATTTATCACGAGGGAAAGGTGGCATAAAATGTTTGACGCTAGGTTCAAATCTTGAATTATGGTGCCATATATTTTTTATTTTTTTAGTCTGTGGTTAGTTGCACTGGCGCCAGATCCCTTTCACTACAAATTCTCGAAAAATAAATGTTCTGCGCAAATTAAGAGAACTTCTTCACCTCATATGAATTTTTCTGTAGAAATAAATGTCTCCGGCATTATTGAAAATTTATATTAAAAAAAATTATATTAAAAAAAATTTATATTAAAATAGTTCAAATATGATTTTAAAAAAATTATTAAAATTTGTTTGTAGTATTTTAGTTATATGTTTAGATAATACTAGATTTTTAGTTTAAATATTGAATATATTTTAATTTAAATTTGTTGTGTGTATATATATATATATATATATATATATATATATATATATATATATATATATATGAATTTGGAAAGTAAGTTTTCTTTTCTTTTTTGAATGTCCTTTAAATTATGTAATTTTTAAATATATGTTTGTAGAACTTCCGGTTTTGCGGAAGAAAATATAGAAAGTTAGTTTTAGAATTCTTATTTTCTGTAAAAAAAAAGTTTAATAATCAATGGAGGATTTACAAAGTTCGGCTCAATTTTAAACCGTTTCCAAGACTCTTTATAAAGAATTAGTAAATTTAAGTTCGTTGCACATAAGATAAATTTTTTCTAGTATTATTGTAAAATAGTTTAAATATTTAAATATATTTGGATTAAGATTTGTTATATATATATTTATATTTTAATTATAATTTATTATATATTTGATCATATTTTAATTATAATTTTTTATGCATATATCTCTATTTTTTTTATAAAGAGTCTTGAATACGACTATCCGTTTAAACCGTACGTATATTCTCACATAATTAGAAATTAAAAAAAATTGTTTGATTACGTAATATTATCTAACTATAGCCAAACAACTCTTCTAACTCATATGGTTAAGGTGAGTGGTATTCTCCTTGGTTGCTAAGGTTCAACTTCCAATGGCGTTATTTATAACAAATTTAAATTTTTTCCAACAATTTGTTTACATAATATTAATTTTTTTTAATAAATGGTGGAGGATTTACAAACGGCTTATACGGCTCAATTTTGAGTTGTTTCTAAGCCTCATTATATGGGTATAGATAGAAATATTTATATTTTAATTATAATTTATTATAGATTTGATTATATTTTAATTATATTTTTTATATATCTCTACTTTTTATAAAGAGTCTTGAAAACAGCTAGTTGTTTAAACGGTACGAATGTCCTCATAAAACTAAAAAAAAAATATTTCACTAATTATTTAATTACGTAATATTATTTTACTATAGCCAACCACCTCTTCTAACCCATGTGGTTAAAGTGGATGGTATTCTTCTTGGCTGCTTAGGTTTGATTTCTCATGACGTTTTTTAAAAAAAATTAATTTTTTCAATTAATTTTTTTACATAATATTTTTTTTAATAAATAATACAAAATTCACAAATGACTTCGATTATTTAATTTTAAATTTTTGAGTTATTTCCAATTCTCATTACAAAGGTAGAGATAGTTATTAGTCCACTTACTACAGGAGTTCAAAACAATTATAGGCTTTTCTAACGCTAGAAGATTTATAATTTCTCCTCATAAATAACCAAAGGATGCATGGCTTCTCATCGTCCAAATTTTGTTTCTAAACAGCTTTTCGAATTGCTTTCAAAAATAAATAAGAAAGAAATCTAAAAGATTAAACGAAAATTCTTTTTGGCACGCGCATGGACAGCCGGTGCACGCGCACGGCCGAGAACTTACGAAACGTATGTCGGAGCCGTCATCGACCCCCCTCCGCTGTCTTCCTCGCCGCCGCCTTCTACATTGACGCCGTCGACAACTCCCCCTTCCCCTCCCCTACGGTTCCGTCGTTTACAATCGCACGCGTACACCGGATGTGCACAACTGTGCAGTTAATTTATTTGCATGCGACGGTGTTGGGTGGGCCGGGTCCGGCCAACCTAGCCCACTTTTTACCAAATTAATGCTAGATCGGGCCAGCCTGGTTAAAAATCCAGTCCAAGTAGAACTAGGCTTTGATCCAAATATAAAACTCAGTTCAAACTCAAGATGGGGATAGAACTGGTTCTATATATACTAGTAACGTACACGTACACGTACACGCACGTTGCATGTATATTTAATGCCAAGTATTGTTTGTCAAGAATATTTATCTTGGACTTTTTATTTCGTAATTATAAAAAAAATTAAAATTAAATTAGTTGAGTATTTACTTACGGTTTTGATAGATAAGAGAAAAGTTGGTTTAAGTTTTTATTTATCTCTGGTAATTTTTTTTAAATTAAATTGGTTGAATATTTACTTACGGTTTAAAAAAATTTAATCTCGCGTAAGTTTTTTTTAAAAATTAAATTGGTTGAGTATTTACTTACGATTTTAGATATTTTATTCTCGTAAAAAAAAATTTAAAAATTAAATTTGTTGAGTATTTACTTACGACTTTCACGAATAAGAGAAAAGTCGGTTTAAATTTTTATTTATCTGCAGTAAAAAAAAAAAATTTTAATATAAATTGATTAAGTATTTACTTACTGTTTGGACGATTCAATTTTGAGTCAATTCTAAGCCGCATTATAAGATTGAAAGTTAGAATTTATTATTAGGGAGGTTAAAAGGCCTATGTGCGGGACCATGCCCACCAAAAAACTTGACTTCTATGGTGTACCCATCGCCACTCCACTTTATTACAAGATTCCAAAAAGGTTGCCTTTGGCAGAGGCGTACCAAAATTTTCTAATGATTTGGTAATAAATTTCTAACCAATTTCCTCCGACTGCAATTGCAGCCAAGAGTTATTATGTAGAACACTGATTTCTACAAGAGAACAATGTATCGAACTCATCGATAACAACAATTATAAACAAGTTGTCCTAAAGAACTTGCAACCCTATGACTCCAAACTCCAAATGCAGATGATAGATAAATGCCACATCAATAATCAAGTTACTAGTAATTAAGGATTTATGATTTCGTATGGCAGTCATCTAAGTCCAGATATGTATATGAAATATCAGAAATTTTCATATTAAGCATCAAATTTTTTTTAATTACATTAAAAGCATACAAGTTGGAAAAATTATAAACTCTGTTCCAATATATCCTACAGAAAAACATAATTTATTTATTTTTTGAAATTGACGTTCTTCTTAATAACTTATATTTTGTATTTATATTTATTGATTTCAAGTGAAGATTAATATTTTAGTGACGAAATTTGTTTTTCATGGAAAGATATTGAATTTTCGCTTGGACTTTTAGTGACAAAATTTTTTTATACTGACAAATTATTTTTTAATATTATTTATGTTATTGAAAATATTGTTTCAGACAAAAAAAAAATATATATATATATATATATATATATATATATATAATTTATTACATGACGGCATATATTGGAACTGCTCCAAACTTTATACTTTTGGTGCAATTTAAAAAAAATTTGATGCTTAATATGCAATTTTCCAACTACCAGTAACTATCGATCTATACTGTACAAGAAACATAAGGTTATTATACCACATGTAAAAATAAGAAGAACAAAAAAAAATAGATGCCTACCTATGGCTATGGCCGACACTGTTAGAAAGAAAAGAAAAAAAAAACTTTGACAATCAAGAAAAATAACACATTCCTATTATTATCCTACTCTGCCCTGTCTTCCAAATCCACCTAAAGTGGAGTTCCCACCATTCCCACTTCCCCCAAAGCTGCTCTTCCCACTTCCCCCCATCTGTTGATGATGGGACGACGACGATGATGTTGTCGGTGGCCCATACATCTGCTGCCCCATCATCATCCCCCCATAAATACCCACATTCCCCACCATATTTACAACACTGCCACCACCGCCACCACCATTACCATTCCCACTTCCGCCGCCACCTCCCTCCCTGGAAGTGGAGGAAGTCGCCCCCTTCTCCCCCTCCACCTCCCGAAACTTCTGCAAGTACACCTTCAGCGGCTCGACGTACTCCTCGAACCCGAGGGTGGTCATGGCCCAGAGCAGGTCGTCCCCGTTGATGGTCTTCCTCTTCTCCCGCTGGCACTTGTCGGAGGCCTCGCCGGTGATGAAGCTGATGAACTCGGAAACGCACTCCTGCACCGTCTCCTTCGCGTCCTTCGAGATCTTCGCGTTCGCCGGAAGCGCCTTCTTCATGATCCGGCTCACGTTAGCGATCGGCAGGAACCGGTCCTGCTCCCGCGGCGACGAGTACTCGCCGCCTCCGCCGAGCGCGTTCCCTCCTCCCGAGTCGTTGTCGGAGTCGGCCATTAGGGTTCCGGCAGAGAAGGAAAGGAGGGATTTTTTTTTGGGGTTTGGGGGGGGGGGGGGGGGGGGGGGGAATTAGGGTTGGGACGGGGTCCGCTGGCTGGATCATGGTCCTAATATCGAATCGCGGAGGAGACGTGGAGGAACCAGAGCCGTTTGTTTCTCGATAAGATTCGAGCTGTGCGGGGTCACCGCGGCCGTCAACTGGGTGAAGAGAGTTTTAATCTGAACCGTTGGTTCTTTCTGGGCCCCCGCGGTCGGTAGCACGCGGATTACCGGTGGGGAAAGGGGGTGTGGGTCACTGATGGGACGCTTGTGGGAGCTGTGACCGTTGGATCTTTGGGTTCGTTGCGTAAAAACCGTCGGATGAGCATAAGCGGTCGACAAGTGGTGTTGTATTCAAAGGGTTGTGTTGTTGAACAGTGGAATATTTTTGTTAAGTTCATTTTTTTTTTTCCTCCGTCGAAACTATGATATTTATTCAACCATTTACTAAAAAAAAGTGATATATATTAAATTAAAGATAAAAACTACTTTGATGGACAAAAGTACTCACAAAGTAATTTTATCTTAACTGAATTGACATGTATCATTTTTCTAGTGCAGGATAAATAAATAATGTGGTTTTGATGGGTGAATAAAAATGGAATTATTTTTTCTTTCTTTTTTTGAATTTCGGACATAATGCTCAGGATTCGACGTAATTTTTGAAACTTTGTAGACACTGTATTATATGTCTTTGGGTCCACTGTCTTTCAACTTCTATTTTTTATAAATAGAAGTTTTCATGATTCGATTCATTAATTTTCTGTCATACAGTCAGGATCTTATAACTTTTTTCGATAACCATAAAAGTCACTCAATTGTTGTTTATGGTTAGTAATATTTATGTTTATCTTCTTTCCTTAGTTATCATCATCATATTTATGGTTATGGTTAGTAATACTTATGGTTGGTTAGCAAGTATTTATGGTTAGTAAAGTTGTAGGCCAAACAATGGAGAAAATAAACATGCTTCGGACTTGGATAGGACATGTTGGCGTGTACCTTGTTGAAGTGCAAGAAAAAATGGGAGATTTGTAAACGAAAATTTATATCGAGAACATCCAAATTTATATAAATTTTATCTAAAGTACCAAAATTTGAAAAATTATAAAAATAGCATCAGAACGCTCATTGAAAGGACATTTTATATTTTTTAATATTATATTCTTATCGTTTATTTTCTCTCCGTTAACCGACGTTTGATGGAAAAAAAATAAAAACACGTTTTTTATTTAATTATTTTTTCCTGCCTCTTTTACGTCTTTCTCTGGTCTCTCCCTCTCTCGTCCCTCTCACTCTCTAGTCTCTCTCTCTCACTCTCTCACTCTCTCTCTCTTCTCTCGTCCCTCTCACTCTCTGGTCTCTCTCTCACTCTCTCTCTCTCCTCTCTCTCAACGTCTCTCTCTCACTCTCTCTCTCTCTCTCTCTCCTCTTTGTCTGCTCTTTCTCTCTCTCTCTTTTTCTTTCTCACCTCTCTCTTTATTAAATTTGAGGAATTTAATGAAATCCAAAAAAAATCTAGAATTATTTTTTTTTACTTTTGCTTACTAAAAATTTTGAGAAAAAAATATTCCGATCTTTTTTTAGAAAATTAAAATTATATTTTTTATGTATTCCAAACACCACTAGTGTCATGGTACACGCGTCCCGTGTGCAATACATTTTTTAGCACACGCGTCTCGTATGTCCAATTTATAATCCATACGAATTTATTAAAACATTTATACAAATAAAGTCTGTAAGATTCGTTAAGAAAATTTTAAGAACTCAATCGACCTCATAAAATCTAAAAGAATTTATTGAAATATTTATATAAATTAAGTCTTGTGATATTCGTTAAGAAAATTTTTTATTTATTTAAAATTTTTTAAAATCATAAGTGAATAATGTAGTGCCCCGCTCCGCGTTGGCACTATGTACAAGAGATGTCGGTTTGTTGACTCAAAAATAAAACCTTCTTGGAGAGCTCCTTGTTGAACCAGAAAATGACTGATCTAGGTGAGTGGGCAGAACTTCATTATCTGATTCTTGCACGCCTTAATAATGAATCTGAGTTTTTGAAATGCTTGTTTGCTTAATAAGATAACGTTTGTATGAATGATAGAACGAGAACCAGCTTGCCTAAAAAGAGATAGAACCATTGCCATGATAAGTATAGAAATAAATATTGCATGCTAGTTACACTGACACCGCTATCGAACGAACCTTGCCATGCTAAGGAAAGAGTAGAACTGCATGCTAACTTGAAGAGATAAATAGACTCGTGTCATGCTTACTTAAATTAAAGATCGTTCGTATGTTTGCTTGTCGTCGTGTTTATAATTGCTTGTCTTTGATGCAAAAGCTAGATTGAATATATGCTTGTTTTGCTATAAAGAGTAAATGGCTTGTCTTGTTAGAGAAGAGACTAGTAGCCAACCCTGATGTTCTGGTCCTACGGGATCTAGGGAGGTGCGACTATTAGATAAGAGATAGATGGATTGAAAGCTTGTATTGTTACGTTGCGTTATGCTTGTGATATGCTTGTTATCGAGGAGCTTGCGGGAGATGGAGGCTAAACGACAAGTTTGGAGACTAATAGTGCGCCATGATGTTCCGGTCCTATGGGATATAGGGGGCGTGGCTATTAGATGGGAGGCGGTGATAATGTTGGGAAGAATTTGAGTTTGAGTTAGAGAAGTTAGCATGTTCATGGAGATAACTGCATTCAGGTAGTTAGGGCTCATGCTTGGCTAGCCTTCTTGCATATCTAACTATTTGATGCAGAGACGGACAGGGAAAGAGAACCTTGTTTACATATGCATATGTTGTTAACTTGTATGTCTGTTGCAGGGATAACCGTTCGGCAAGGGGTAAGAATCACGAAGAGTATATATATAGCCTGCTTGTTCATGATCATGCGTATCATAGAGTTTATCTGATAGTGTTTCATGCATTTGCATCGGTCGGACAATGGCTATTAGTGCAGAGCTGAATCTTGGTCCCAGCTGCTATTTTGAATGTATTCTAGTGAAAAATAACCATGAGTCACAGCTGCTAATAACATCAGATAAAAGAGTCATTAGTTAGCTGGAGTACCGCTACTGATCCTGAGTTTCTTAGGGACCGACATCTTATAGATAGTTTATCTTGTTTGCTTGATAGAATGATAGTCCACTTGATGCTGCATTGTCCCTAGAGTCTTTGAGTATAGATCACGAGACACGCTGCGCACACCCTGATTGGTACATCGTGCTTGAACTGTTTGTCTTGTATGCATGGTTGTATTGAAATGAATTCTGATTTCAAAGATGTTTCCAAAAAGAAGTAATATGACTCCGTTCCTGTACTGCATGTAACGAACCTAGGTAAAAATAGAAATATCACTAGTAATGTAATATTTTATAACATAATTACTTAATGTTGGTTTTAGTGAATGTTGCTTCTGTTCGTTGATTTTATACTCACCAGTACTTTCTCCAAAGTGCTGACCCACCAACAGTTTGCTTTTTCGCATGTGCTGGATCGTCCGAGGAAGCGATAGCCGTGCCCCATCCTCAAGATTCAAAAATCTGGTTTCGATGCCTTGAGTCGTATCGAGATGTTTTGAGCTGCTTTTGTATAGAGGGATATAATGTATGGAACGATGCCATTGAATTCAGAGAACCTCGTGCCTTGATATTTGTTCCGTTTACTCAGATGGATTTGCAACACTGTCCCTCCGCTGCGTACTCGATCGGTTCGATGATAGCCAAAATTTTAACGTTGTTGCCTTGTGCGAGCGCAACCCCATGCTCGCACAATATCACGCCTCGATGGCAAACGATAATACGCCCCGCAGGAGCGTCGCGACGCGGTGATTCGCATCCGGCTGGGACATGGTCGGGACCTTCGGGATCGGGACGTGACAAATAATGTATTTTTTTAAATCTTAATTGAATAACCAATAGAATATGAGAGACATTTGTAATATTGGATAGAACCAATTTATAATATTAAAGAGACCATAATAATTATCGATTTCAATAAATTTCTTACCAACAAGAAGTTAATTCTTTTTTTTTTGTATTTCAGTAAACACAGATCGAAACACATATAATCTTATAGATAAAATCAAATAATCCTCTCCTTGTCTTTATAATTTTATTTCTCTTTTTTCTTTCTATATAATTTTATTTATCTAAAAAAATCGGAATATTTTGTTCTTGTAAAAAAATAAAATTTAAATTCTCTAAAAAAAATTGGAATTGTTTTTCTTAAACCTCTATAGTAAGCAAAAGTAAAAAAAAAAAGATTTCATTAAATTTCTCAAATTTAATAAAAAGAGGTGTGAGAGAGAGAGAGAGAGAGAGAGAGAGAGAGACGTGAGAGAGGCGAAAAAAATAAAAAATAGGAAACGCACTTAGGAATGGTGGGACGTTTTCTCTTCCTAAGGACGTTTTCTATTTTTTTTCGTTAAACATCTGTTAGCGAAAAAAAAATGAACGATGAAAATATTAAAAAATATGAAATGCCATTTCAATGGACGTTTTGATACTTTATTTGTAATTTTTCAAACTTCGATGCTTTAAATAAAATTTATATAAATTCGAATGCTCTGGATGAAAATTTTCAATTTGTAAACCAATATGTTCCTTTGTTTGCAATCTAGGACAATTTTGAATTTGGAATCGCTTTGTCCCATTTCATGTGTTTGGTTCCACAATTTACATACAAAATTTACTCTAAAATAACGTGAACAAGTAAATCTTACCTTCCGCTAATTTCTTATTTTGAAATCGATTTTTTTTTCCTTCGAAATGGTTTTTGTTATGCGAGATACTCGTTTTCACTTTTGCGTATTTAGTTGAAAGTCACCCCCTCTCTACTTTACACTTTCCAAATTATACAAAGATTTTCTGTTCATGCCGCTTGAACAAAAAGTTACACTTTTCAACTCATTTCAACAACAATATAAACACCAAATATTAGAATTATTCAAATCTAACCAACATTTCTCCAAAGTACCAAAAAAAAATAGCGTACATATAAGATTTGTACACAAAATATCAATTTTCGAATTTTTCGCTTCGCCGAACCAAATAGTCATCGAACAATCCATATACAATCTTTCAATATTCTACATCCCTACTCCAAACTTTGAATCTTCATTGGAAAGACTAAAAACTTGCAAAATTTATTCCACTGTTTCACAACAATTAGGCTGACAATAATTTTCAGGTGACTAATGAAAGTCGTATTTCAATAACATGCCATCTCAAAGCCTGAGGCAAAATAGCCAAACCTGTGAATCCACGAAGCTTAGAAAAACCACCACTTTCATACAAGTCTAGAAAACAAGGAGGAAACTGTCATCCCTCCTAAAACATTTTTCTCAAATCCCAACTTGCAATAGACAACCAGTAGCTCAGCAGCTAATCCACATTTCAACAATCAAGCATAATGCCATTTAAAAAGTGCAGGATCGTGTCCGCAGTTTGCCCTAGGTTCCTCAATTCAGACCAGAACGAAAACAAGATAACAATCTCATTTGGAGAGAGCACCAATGTTATAGGGCAGAAGCAAATGCAAAAACACAGTGCAGGCAGGCAGCATAACCCCAAAGCAAAGAATGTTGCAGAAACCATTATGTTATTACAAAAAAAAAAAAACTTCCACGAAATTGGAACTGAACAGGAAACTTTCACTACAGTCGGCTTCAACTAACTCAGCAGGAAATGCTAGTAGTTCAACATGCAAATTAACCTTGCAATACTAGAAAATCTGGAGCCTAGCATATATATCTGAGTCAGTAAAGTTGAGGTTTCATAGTACCTACAAAACTAAGTCATAAATACAGAGCCACAGGAAAGGCATTTTTGGTTAACAGGAGTACAAGATAAATAAGAGGGGACAGATCAAAAGGCAATACACAAGCATAACTTAGAAAAGTCATTAACACAATCAAGACTACAAATACCATTCTATGCCTCCTCTGTATAATCAAGCCTTGACCCCTTCACTTTTGGGCTTTGGTTTATCTTCCTGTTCGGCATCTTCATCTTCATCTTCATCATCCTCAGCAGCATCAGCAAGCTTGGTCAGCTCTTCTTTGATTATTTGTTTTATAGATGATTTTCTTGGTGTCAGATCCACCTTGTAATGGGTTGCTGAAAATGGTGAATTTCCGTAAGAAATAAAGGAAATACAAATAGAAGCAAAATAGTGTAATTGATCCAAGTTTGAGGGTACATACCAAGCCGTTTAAGAATGTCAGTGAATGTGGCCTGAAATATGAAATTCGCAACAGAAGATTATCAATAAGATAAAGTAGAGTGATTATAAAAATGATGGTAACAATTTGCATAAAAGCAGCTTGAAGGTCCTATATATATATATATATATATATATATATATATATATATATATATATATATATATATATAAGATAAAGTAGAGTGATTATAAAAATGATGGTAACAAATTGCATAAAAGCAGCTTAAAGGTCCTTTATATATATATATATATATATAGTGTGTGAACAAGTTTAGCATTTCTCATGAGACAGTTCTGCACTACAGATGCCTGTAAAAGAACTCACCGTATTGAAGTCAACTTTTGTGAGGATTTCACATATGGTCTTCCTCAGTTGCGCTGTCCTTGGACCATATTGCCCTCCCTCTTCTGACTTCAGCTCCTCTGACTTAGGCTTACCTTTGCTCGTCTTTTTACCTTGAAGACAGGACACTAGTGTCAGATAATGATCAATTCAAGTACATATCAATCATTGTGTAGCGGACTCATTAAAACAAGACATAATAGTATAATCCACTTTGGGATTAATCTCCAGTGTAAGCTTTTAAGAACAAGAGAATAAAAAAAAACTTGTTTATATGAAAAGAGGCATAAAAAAATATAATTATGGAAAAGAAGAAACAAAAATCACAGAATAACTCTCGAGGAAAATCAACCTTATATTAGACACCCACTATATCATTTAACTAATCAAGAATTTGCCTTTTCCCCGGAATTGATTTTATCTGTTTCCATCAATGCATCAGCTTTGATTTTCATTTTTATTGACTAGTTTCTATGGGTATGTCATTCTTTTACGCGCTTTGGCTTGTAGCATAGAGAAGTGTGCATTTCCAGTGTGCATTTCCCTACAGTAAACTGTATCATCTAACCTCTTTTTCCAGACTCTTGGTTGCACAAGCTTAAACCGTAAGACCAAAGTAGGTTGATTTGCCTAACCTGACAACTGGTTTTCTAGGTTTTATTCTAAGGCCTCACTTTCGCATAGCTGCCTTTGCAACGAATTTGACACCAATAAAGAGGCTCAAAGTCAGGTTGACAGCTGTTCATAAAAACTTCGTCAATTCTTTATAGAGCTTTCTCATCCTCCATAGAAGATCACAATCTGATGGGAGAGGGCTTGGAGGAGAAGAAAGAGGATGAGGATGAATAACCTGTTTCTCACAATGTCATTGTCAATGAAACTTCTAATTTCCAATAACCTTCGTTCCATACTCACCTCAATGTCTCTTAAAATTTGATTACAACACGCAAGAAAGCAAGGCAAATAGAAGTAGAAGAATATATGAATACCAATACAGTCAAAACTAAAAAAACTGATCAGGTGTTCTTATTACTGGTTGGAATTCTAGAAACATTAAGTAAAACTCGGTCACAATGGACTTGCGAGATGGAAGTTTGAGTCGCATTTTGCATTATAGGACAAAATATTGTATTGAGAGGATAACATAACAGAGAACTTCTTGGGATGGCATGTGACTGGCAGGCTATAAAAAGAAACATAATAAATAAGAAGCGAGTTTAACACCTCTTGAGAAACTATGATAGAAGAAAACCCAAAAGCTAGAAAAGACTTTGTAAGTTCTTAAACATTATAATTTAAATTACTTCAGACTATGCAAGCTCATTATCTCATGTCATTCATAGCTTTCCCTAGGAATATTTTACCTCTTTGGTTAACGATTGAGCGTAAAGGTCATCAAGTCAAATGCTTCATACTTGTAACTGCTATCTCACCATAGAACAGTAAAAGTTTATAGAAGATAGCGCATATAAAGCATGGTGTTCATATAAATCAGAAGCACGGCATATAAACATGGTACTCATACAAATTAGAAGCATACCACTCGATTTCTCCTTTATATCTGACTTTGAAGCTGACTTTCTCTTAGGTGAATCAATGTTTTTCTTCTTCCTAGAGAAAACCTTTTCACCTACATCATTGCCCTCATCAGACTTAGAAGAATGAGTAGATGTTGGTGTCTTTGTTGGGTTCTTTCCAGTTGATGGTGTCTTAATTGGATTCTTTCCCCTTGATGGTGTCTTCTTAGGGCTCTTTGCACTTGTTACTGAAGGGGCTTTCTCCTTCTTAGAGTTGCTTCCCACCTTCAGTTTCTCTTTCCCTGAGGAACCAGTTTGTTTTGAAGGAGCTTTTGTATTTTGTTTACCTTTTCCAGAGTCTCTGTAATCTTCTTCTTCTTCTTCTTCAGCAGCAGCTGCATCTTCAGATTTACTTTTCTTCTCACTCTCCGAATCCCCAAGTTCTTCATTCTCCTCAGGGAAACCATTCTCATTATCTTCTTCCTCATTTTCATCTTCTTCACTATCTTGTGCACCCTTCCCTTTGCTACTAAGTGTGCCCTCACTCCTTGTCCGTTTCTGCAAGATGTTAAATGACAAGAATCAAACTATGAATCCAAAATGATGGACAAATAATAAACTAAAACTCAAGTTTCAAATAGAAACCATATGCACAACAGCAACAATTCAAGAGATAATAATAGGTCACACGTGCCCTGACATGCCAACAAGCTTCCACATGCAACGATCCACATAAGTTATTGGAAAAAGTGTAAATAAAAAATAACATCAAGTACGTGAAACATACATTATTAGATTTCCTCGGAATCGTGTCTTCCCTAGACTTAGATGCACTTCCTTCAGTCGTTCTCTTGCGCTTCCTAGATTTTGGGGTTTGCTACAATAAATAGGAGAGAAGATAGATTAAAATATAATTCTCACAAAAACTGGTAATATATTGAGGACTTCTGTACGAATGCAATATCTAAAAGCCCACTTGTCCAGACACTTTCAGGCAGAAGAGAGTGCAAAATAGAACTCAAATGAGCCAAACCTGATCTTTCTCGTCAAGTATGACATCAGTTGCCACACAAGGGGCGGCAAGAAAGTCCAAAAGCTTAACCACAAGGTCCTCCTGTAAACATGTCGGTCACATGATGTGGTCAGCTACATGCTCCTTATGAAACCAGCTGAGATTACTCTCAACAGTGCCAAAATAACAAAATTCAACTGACCTTTTTACTAATAGTTTTTGAAACAGGTATATCACACAAATCACAGAGGTCCAACAAAGTATCTTTTACACATTTATCAAGTTTCTCCTTTATTTTAGCACGTTGTTTCTCCTACAAGCAATTGAAAAGGAAGATTCAACCTTGCAGATGAACTAATACAGGTAAAAGAAATAATAGGAGTACAAGATTGATAAAGTTATAACATCTGAAAGCCACAATACTTGTTAAGTATGAAGTAGAAGCTTACATCACTCTCATGCCACACAAATCCAGAAAATTGGAGAATATGATGTTTGAAATCAGCTGCCTGCAAATGCCAAAAGAACAAGAATCTTCCTTAGAGAATAAATTGGATAGCATTCAAATATATGGATGTAGAACCTTAATTTTCTGACTGGAACAAAACTCTCCAATTATAAGAAATATACATATGCATGCTACATTTCATATTTAACCTTCACATTTGCTTCTTCTCGTGCTGAAAGAGCTTTATTAATTTATTTATCATGCCCTACTCCAATTCTCTCTCCCTTATTGCTTTTCATTGTTATCCCATACAAGCTTTAAAACAGAAAGAATGAAATACATTTATTACGCTAGATTAAGATTTAAGCTGTCTTTACAGTTTGTTTCTTCTGGTTCTTGCAACTGCCAACTTTGTGCTGGTTGTGATCATTAAAGAGCAGAAACATAAAGATAAAGGTACATTACCACACGTTAAAGAAATACTTGTTATAAATAATCATGAATTATAAAAAATATATGAAGATATTGTGATATAAAAATGTTGCTCCCTTGCTTTCTTGATGGAGAAAACATGTGCTGACAGACTAAAGGTAGAGTGATGGAAAAATAACGGAAGGAGTAAAGAGAAAAAAAAGTATGATAGCTCAAAACCAAGAGAGATGATATCACAGCTAAATTGCAAGGATTCATCACTCTGCAACTAGAGGCATTAGGTCTTTAAAAAAAAAACCAGAAACTTTGTTCAATTTCAGAAAGCTATAAAGTTTAAACAACCCGGATCAAGACAACATTAAACTTGAGAACAGTAAAGCAATCAGGCCTCAAAGAGTATTAAATAATAAATAGAAATAACATTTCTATCTAAATCATTATGGATGCTTAAAATAAAAACATATGAATAAGGATGAAGTGGCAAAATTAACTGCAATCCAACTACAAGGGGTTATCGGTTGGGCTAGTTGAAGCCACAACATTCAAATATGCACTTTTTTTCACAGCTATAGCAACAACCATAAAAAGCATAGATAAACAAGAATATAGCATGATTCAGATTTCAGACACAGAAATTGGGTAATTCACACAGTCCTCGCGTATGTGTTTCGATTATAATTACCGGTTTCAGAGGAAGTACTATTTTAGTTCAAATTAAACAACATTTCTCGGAGAGAAAACCATCAGTCAATGCATATGCACCATAAACAACTGAGGCAGCAACAATAACTAGAAGTAACTAACTAAAGGACATGAAGACGATATATATTAAGTTATCAAGATAGAATTTATCAATATAAATCAGAAGAATAAACAAACGTGGAAATAATCTACCTTCCCTATCCTCCCAAACAGCGTCTGGTGAAGAAATCTAAGATCGCCAGGCTTCTTTCTTGCTAATTTGTGAGCAACTGAAAAATGGATTCGAAGAACAAGAGGTCAGGTCACTTAGCTTGTAACTATGATTTATATACTAAAATTGCAATTCAATAAACATCTATACATTTACTTAGATATACAATAAAGTGCAATATTGAAGGATATTTAGCTTCCTCTATATACAAGCCATCTAAATTGACATGAATCCCAGCAAGCATTTACAACCTCGTACTCGGTACAGCCAGTTGTTTTCTTCTGGATAGTCATGCTTCTAAATCATATGAAGTCCAAATAAATGGAACAGATAGAAAAGATGACCTCAGACAACTGAGATCTACAGCGTAAGGGAGCCAAGTGACTGTTTGTCTAGAGAACAGAAACTGTGTAAGTTAAAGTAGGTAACAGGAATAAATTTAGTTGGTCCAAGCTGATAAGAATTAAGCTCCTGAAATGTGAAGGAAATATATACAACAGTATATCGTGAGCTATGTTGCAGGAATACAGATAAGGACACAATAAGGGTATGGGAGACTGACATAGACAATGAGAAAGCTGCATACTACCACATTGCATAGTGCAATGTAACATAAGTTGTACAATAAAGAAAAAGATACAAAACTAAGTAGTTAACCACAATTCACCCATATTCATTACCTAGAAAGCACAAAAACTTAGGCTATGTGATGTCGGACACGTATCAGACACATCCCAGACACTTCAAAGATTAAAATACAATAGGATACACCAAAATAGGTGTAGTGTCAGTGTCATGGAGACCTTGTCGTAATGTCTTTATCGTGTCGTGCTGCATTTGTGTCCGTGCAACATAGTTCATTACACATAATGAGCAATAGAGACCATAAAATGAGTAAATAACTGGAACATGATTTTTAAATACAAGTTCCAAGTCTAAGAATGATAAACTACCTCAAACAATTATTATTTGAATATCACTAGTTAAAAAGAAACAATAGTTATTGAATATTTATAATAATTGGTTAGAATTATTTACATAGTAATGATCATTTTGATGTTATTGAACGTTTTCTGTTATATCTTTTGAGATGTGAGCATTTCGCTATACTCCCAATTTTTGGGTTAATTTATGGACCTGCAAGTGTTCTATTTGGTTCTTCATGAAGATATTGTTAATTTCAAACAAAGATTTGGGATCTACAGCTCTGGAGAGCTTTTTAACCTATATTGCACGACCACGGAAGTTTCAAAATATTTAGAAATATACCAACTTCTAGAAGTTTGTCATACTTCAGAACAGGGTTCAAAAAGTTGGGTTATTCGATGATTCACTAATTGATTAATATCAGATATTTAACCTGGTATAGTGGCCAGCAAATTAACAAGAATTTCCAAGTGGCTGCGGAACTGCAGTTCATTGGCCGCATAACCAGATTAATGGGGTAGCCAGCCCTGGAACAAAGAGCATAACATAACTGCCTAGTGTAACATCGTCTAGAACGGTGATACAGGAAACATGTCCCACCATATGTATGTATGCCTGAATACATGTACTATATAGTATATATATGTCCAAATGCCAATATGTGTATAGGCATCCAATATCCTGATTAGCTTACAAACAGAAATTCCAGGGGAAATCCAGTACATGCATCTTTTTAGGCTAATTTGTAAATAAATACCGTCAACTATCAGGGTTTCGCAAGTTAATACACTAAACATTCATAATTTAAATGTTAATACCTTCTGCAATTCTCTCTATATGCTGAATCTATGAAAGAAAAATTAACTAGTCTCTCTCCCCTGGATCACTACACAATTAGTTCTACAAGTTTAAAAAAACGGTGCTACAAGTAAAATGATGTCACATCAAAGTCAGTCACAAGCAAGGTAGTCAAAGGCGCAAGGCACACTCGAGGCGCAAAAGGTCCATATCGTCCAAGGCACAAGACGCACTAAAAGCATGAGCCCGAGTTAAGTGAAGCACAATAATAATAATAATAATAATAATAAATAAATAAATAAATCACTAATGTAAGAAATAAAATCAAATGACATATTAAAACCAAAATAACATATTAAAACCAAAATCAAGTTAATAATAGAACAAAAATAGCACTGACAATCAACAGAACTAACAAGAGTTTGTATTCTTCCTATCACATTTTTAGTAAAATTTAGTTTTTCTAGTTCAAATGTAACCAACTTTGATAACAAATTAAATGAAAAATTATGCGCATATAATGAATCAAATAATGATAGTGATTGAGTAGGGTGAATGACACATTTTTCAAGCACATGACGAGTAGACCCATCAACCAAGATAATATTATGTTTCATGGGACTACGATTATGAAAGAGAGGTTATACTAGACATGTGAGAGCTTGCTCCTGAGTCGATGACCCAAGAATTGAATGGTGATTGGATTGCCACAAAAGCAGGATTACCTATATGTGCCATGGTTGCAGTAGGTTGGGAGGTGGTACTAGCAAGCGCGTTCAACTTCTGGAGGATCTGTTCAAATGGAGATAAGGTATCGGAAGTTGAAGTCTAATTGAAACCCGAAGTATCATCTCTGGGAATAGAAGTGGTGACCTGGGACTGCATATTATTATCATACACTTGATGTGCATATTCTGATTTGCCACTTATCCCAACAATAGTCTTCGACATGACCGAGCATTCCACAATAGTTACACTTCCGTGGTTGACCACCGCCACCACGACCTCCTCCTCGACCAAAACTATGACCACCATCTCTATCGCCACGTCCACTACCACGTCCACCATCACAACCAACAGCACTAGAAACTAAGGCAGAAGAGTCAATACTCGACGCCACACAATTCTGTCCTAGAAAGGAACGATTGAGACGGAAGAAAGTATCTGCCACCGTAGGTAACTGCTCTCTAGCAATGATTTTAGCTTTATAAGGTTCGAGCGCAGGATCCAAGCCGGCTAGGATAAGTGAAACATGAAACTCTTTCTTCTGTCTCTGAGCTTCCTTCAAATCAGTAGTAACATGATGATATTGAAGCAGTTCCTCCCACAAAGCCTTCTTTGAAGCCAGATATTCATTCACAGGCTTCCCATTTTGCTTCGTATTAAACAATAACTCGTACAACTCATAGATACGGACAACGTTTCGCTTCTGCGAACATGATTCTTCCAGAGATGCTCAAATATATTTGCTTGATTCACACTACTGAACATTAGCAGCAATATGCTGCTCCATACTATGCCACAACCAAGACGTAACATATGCATCTGCACTCATCCAATCTTCGTACTCAGCGAAAGTTTCAGGCGGAGGTTCTTCCGTCAAAAACTTCAACTTCTTCTTCGCCCTTAACACCACTTTGATAGATTTGGACCAGGTAAGGTAGTTCGCACCATTGAGTTTCATCGCTGAAATCGACTTTCCGAATTCATCATTATGAATAACAGTAAAAGGAGAACCACCTCCGCTACCGCCACCACCACTATTAACCTCACCAGAAGATTCGGTCATCACCATACTTGCAGATGCAACAGAAAGATGAGATCTTTGAAACCCTAGATCTCACAACAAACCTCAACCGACGACGAACAACCAACGGAGATATGTAGAAACCCTAGATCTCATAAACGAACCACGAACGACCACGAACAACGAACGACGAATCATGAAAAGTAGATGAAATCGATCGGCCCTGTCGTGGATGGGATGTATAGTACTTTTAAAATATGCTCTGATACCAAGTGAAGTTTGGATATGGATTAGAGAAAAGGAGAAAAGTAGAAGAAGAGAGAATATGAGAAAGGAGATTGCAAGGGCATAAAACCCTTGGTTGCATCTCATGTCTATTTATATTGATATGCAATTATGCAATACACCCACAATTACTATTATACCCTTATATGATAAACAACAAAATAAAATAACTCAACATATATATATATATATATATATATATATATATATTATCCTACCCTCTGAAATTAGTAAAACAAAACAGACCAACCGTGCCCACATGACTAAGTTAACAACATACCAAACCAAAACCCACGTCTATATAACATAGACCAAACCAAAGCAAACTAACCAATAGTTTTTTAAGTACAGAGATTTTAAAAAAACTAAACCCTGTCAACCCCTACCAAACTATATTAGTTTACAGACACTGCTAATAGTCTCTTAATCATCAAATGTAGGTGACGGAGGGAATGTTGGCTGCCAAAACTGGAATGTTGACAATCAAACAGGTGCAGCTGCAAGTGCGGCTGTTGTAGCACCAAACATGCTTGTAAGGAACGAAGCACTTCAGTTGCATATATTACATGAATCTAGAAATCTATAAAACATTATAGATTGTCATAAACATGGTACAACATGCGGATAGAAATTCTAAGTGGCCACGGCTCCAAGTTGAGAAAAAAATTTAAATATTGTGGCTATACTTTGAAAAAGTGTTCTAAGAGTTGGGTTAATTGATGATTCATTGGTCAACTAATCATACACTTGACCTGATATACTATTTGGGGGGTGTTTGTGTGTGTTCGGGTGCGGGGTCACAATTAACTAGAATTCCCATGTGGCTGCGGATCTGTGGATCATTGGCCATGTAACCATATTAACGGGTAGCCAGCCCTGGAACAAAGTTCATAACGGAACCGGCTAATTGTAACATCGTTTAGAACCATGGCGCAATGGACATGTCCCTCTGTACGTTCTCATTCCTGCAAGTAATATACAAGGGCGTAGCCAGCTGGTGCCGAGGGTCCGCAGCTGCATCCCCTGGAATTTGAATTTGAAATTATATATATATATATATATATATATATATATATATATATAGAGAGAGAGAGAGAGAGAGGGGGGGGCGGCCCTGAGTTCATGGGGGCTCGAGACGAACTTTCAAAATAGAGCCCCATACATAATATTAAAAATATATTAAAAATCTAAAATAAAAGTAAACTAAAAAAATGTCACTACCAAGGATTGAACTAAGGACCTCCTGTACGAGGGTCTAACATAATTACAACTACACCACAACTATTTTCTATTAAAGGGGGTCCATGGCCCATACTGGTTCTATTTTAGATACAAGGTTATTCATATATTTTTTAAACTAATTTTTGGGGGTCCTCCTGGTCCGTAGGTCCTGGACGGTCGCCCTAGCTGTCCTGGGCCAGGACCAGCCCTGTATGTGTATATATATATATATATATATTACCAATTTCAGAAAGTTATGCACAAGGATTTCAATCAAGTGCCAATGTTTAGGCCAATTGGACTTTAGACAAACAACCATGTCTTAGGCAGATACTCATGCACAAATTGTTATAGCTAGATTATGTCGCTACCCTTGTTGCATGCTCGACCACCCACGTCACAAGCTCGCACACCGACCGCCCACGTCGCGAGCTCGCACACCCACACCCTGCCCCCTCACCATCAGGAGCCCCGACTCCCCTGCTCGACTCTCTATCAAAGCCTCCACCGCCAACTAAGTCACCGGGGTACAATCTGAGAAGAAACATAAAAGGAAGGAGAAAAGAGAGAACATGTACATCAAGAAAATTCAGCACCGAGATGCTGACTTAGCGCGAGCATGTCTCCGCAACTGCAGCCCAAAATTTCGCAAGAAATGTTATTCCTCGATCTTGGTAAACTATTCTCCCTTCACGTTAAATTTGAGCTACTTGAACATATCTGTTTTAATTAAAAATCGAGGGTTGGATATTGTCTCATTGATCCGGGCGATCCCAGTACAAACCATTGTACCGAGAGATGCGTACGGTCATTGTCGACATGTAGAAATAGACAGAACTCGAATTCATTGACTGTCCGTGACGAATTTGGCACGTATCCGTCGAATTTTACCGTATCGATGTTTTTCGAAAATTTGCAATTACTTTTTGTGCACTCTTTGGATCGCGACGAGACTTGCGTCATTGGATGCACAATGTTGAACTTGTCCTACGACATAAGTTTTATCCGGTTCTGATACCATCAACCAGATCGCCATTTTACGAGCCCGCGATTCGTCACAGACAGTGGCTACGCCGCTAGTAATATATATGTGTCCATATGCTAATATATAAGTGTATCAATATCTTGATTAACTTACAAAAAGAAATTCTTGGGAAAATCCAGTACAAGCATCATTTTATCTTATTACTTTAGATTGCAGTGACATAATAAAGTACAGGAGCCTGATTCATCTTATATACGCTCCAGAAATTCGACAAATAGTGTTCCAAATTTAGGATAATATCATAGTTTGAAATACCAGACGATATCGATACGGTTTGGCATGTCCCGATCCGATACTGGCCGATATCGATATTGACCGATATCGACACCAGAGGTCTCTTTTTCAATCAATTCGACAATAAAATTGAACAAAAAAGACCAATCAATAGGAGTATAAAAATATAGTAAGATTGTAAAAGCATGTAAAAGAAGACAACTTATCTATGGCAGGTAAACCAATCAACAAAAGTGACTAGTATTTCATTTAATTCCAAAATTACTAAAAAATCAAACAACACGAAAAATACTTAAAATTATGCCTAAATATATAAAATAATTTGTTCTAAAATTTTAATAATTATTTGCTTTCCAATACCAAAAACTCCGATACTCCGATCCGAAATCGGCGGTGCCGTCGATCATTATACTCATAGGAAGAATCTGATATCGATTTCGACACCGATATTGCGAACCATGGTATCAATAATATCTATAGAGAATGAGTAATAAAGGTAGGTGCTGTACACCATATCGTTGATGAAATGATACTCCAGAGTGCATGATATTACGATTATTATACATGAAATATAAAATTAAACGGAGCTGCGTATTTCCTTGATAAGAATAAGATGGTGAACATACCCAGCCAAAAACTATACTAGCTACTACAAATAGCATGGAGCTCACACAAAAGCATACCACCATGATCATAATGTTTTCAGTAGCTCTGATGTCAACAAGAAATATCCAAAGAAAGATTCAACTAGGACAACAAGACACCACGACCAGGCCAACTTAGGTTACATAAAAGGTTAGATTGAATAAGGTGACAATCTGAAACTGTACAGTCATTTCATGAACATTCAACATATGGCATAATAGATGCAAGAACGGGAATCGATGTCGTTTAGAACCATACCATTTGGGATATCCTTTAGAGGAATGCCACGACCCTACAGATACCAATATTGAAAAGAATGAGAAAAACAAAAACAATGCAAAGAACATGCTCTCAACCAGAAAGATAAAGGGAAAACTGCCTTAAAAGTACCTTTTCTATTATGACTCTCTTATTAGGCTCTTTCTCTATAACTTCTACCAGTCTCTCCACAGTTTTTCTCTCTCGCACAGGTCGATCGATAGTTGGTGTTGTAGGAGTGCGGGATGAATCTTTGGCCTTATCTTCACCCTTTTTTTTCTCCTTCTTCTCACCTACCTTCTTCTCCTTATTATCACCCCCTTCCTTCTCCTTCTCTTTCTCCTCCTCCCCCTCTTTCTTCTCTTTTGGTTCCCTTCTCCCACCAGACTTACCACGCTTACCTCTTTTCTTCTTTAACCCTTTTGTCACCTTTTCATCAACCTCCTCGGCGTTTGCACCCTCTTCTTCCTTCACATCATCCTTCTTCTCCACTTCCACTTCATCTTCTTCTGTTCCACCTGTGCCCAATTTTACTTCCTCTTCATCTTTTTCATCCTCAGCTTCTCCCATTTCTACATCCTCAGTTTCTTTCATCTCTAAGTCCTTGGTTTCCTTTTCCGCTTTTCCTTCTTCCTCGTCTTTCACCAGTCGCGCACTATCTTCCTCTTCATCAATCTTCTCCTCCCCCTGGTCTTTTTCTTCCATATTGCCCTTCTCTACCCCATTCTTTGTTTCTTCCGCACTGTCTTCCTCTTCCACACTGTCTTTCTCTTTCTCATTCTTCATTTCCTCCACAACCATTTTTTCTCCCTCGTCTTTTGTTTCTTCAACGGTATTGCTTTCTTTCTCTTCCTTCTCTACTTCCATGCCATTCTTTTCATCCATTTCCTTTGTTTCCTCCACCACAACATCCTTTGTATCTTCCTCGTCATTGTTTTCTTTCTCTTCCTTCTCTATTTCCATCTTGTTCTTTTCATCCATTTCCTTCGTTTCTTCCACGTCATCCTTTTCAGCCTCATCCTTCACTTCTTCCTTTTCAGTCTCATCCTTCACTTCTGAAGAAATCGTTTCTTTATCATCCTCCACTTCTTTCACATCATTCTTGTCTTCCTCAACATTTTCTCCTTCCACATCCTTCTCCTCTTCCACAATAGCAGCTGCTTTCCCAACCTTCACTTCTTCCACGCCATTCTTTTCTACTGCATCCTTCTTTTCACTAACGGCCTCTGCTCCAGAATCTTCCGGTGGTGGACCAGAACCATTAGCCACTACAGCCTCCTCCAATCCAAACTTTGGATCCGGTTCAGACATTTTGATGAGTCAAGCTGCAAGTACAACCTTTAATAAAAAAAAACTAACCATTTATAAGCCAAAACAATGCAGAGTATAGCAAAGATACAATCTTTAATATAAAAACATGAGCTTTAACTACTAGAAGTAAGAAATTGCAGAAGCGGAAGAATTTGTTACTGAATACCTAAAATCAAACTGAATCACAGAGAGCAAAGTGACAAACTTTATGCCAATAGAAAGGGTCAGAAAATTTAAGAACTATGAAAAAAAAAAATGTTAGGGTTCGCAAATGTTCTCAAAACCCTAGCTTTTCGAACTGAACATCTCGAAACACTAGCTCGACGAACACGACCCAATATGCAAAAAATGATAAATTTTCGGATCGATATGAGATAAATGGAGGGGGGAAAAAGTTACTTACGGGGGAAACCGATCGAAATCGAGATATTTTGAAGAAATTTCTCTCCTTTTTAGGGGGGCCTTTTTTTTTTAAGGGGAAATAGGAAAAAAATGGGCGCTTTCTTTTAGCCCTTTTCGAAGCCTATGCTAAAACTAATGCGGACGCGAAGCTCGGAATCCAATCGGGTTTTATTTTTGCTTGTCGGATCTGGGTTGGGTTGCGGCTTAAGTCAATCCGTAGGAAGCATACGCGGCAGGAAGATGCGAAAATGTGGCTCCCACTGTTTAGAGAGAGAGAGAGAGAGAGAGAGAGAGAGGGGGAGGGAGGAGGGTAGACCAGATCTGGTGTTCCATAATCTGTTCCAACTCTATTATATGTGTTCATTTTTTTGTTTTTTTTATTGATTAATCCACATATAATAGAATAAAATAGAATATAAAACAAAATATGTGGAACAGCAATCTGTTCTTAGAGGAGGATGGAATTTAACTTTTGAATAATGCTAAGTTTACAACCAAAGGCCTACAAGTCTCTCTTCTCCTGCTATATGGGTCCCACCGGATCCCTCCTCTCTCTATAGAAGTCAGCTGCGGGGGAGTCCGAAGCTTCACCGCGCCATGTAACGGTTGTAAGCTCTTACAACCATTTTTTGTTGTAAGAATGTCATTGTCTTTAACTTTTGGACAATACTATTCTTAGAGATTGTTTGGATAGAAATAATTTTTAAAAGAGTAAAAATAACACTTACAGTACGATGAATTGTAGTACATTTTCAGCAAATGTGTTTGGATATAATATTTTTATCTCTACCAGTGAGGAGGAAGATGAGTGTTTGAATGTCAGCGTTTTTTTACTGTTCATCTGAAAAATTCACTTAAAAAAAAAATTTGCACATAGCGGGTCATTTTTCCTCTCTACTGGCCATGTATGTCATGTACAACTTTCATTTCAAACAAAAAAATAGATCTAGATCTAGATCGATCCCCATACGGCCGTGTATGTCATATTTCCAAAAATCCCCAAATTTTCTATCAAGATCCACGATTTTTTTTTTTTTTTACTTTTCTGAATAGATCTAGATCCCCATGGCGCGGTGAAGCTTCGGACTCCCCCGCAGCTGCGGTGAAGCCAAACCCCGACCCCGCTTCTGCCGGTCGAGCACCATCTTCACTGCTCGAGCTTCCCTGCTGACGACGAGCTCGTTCCAGGAGACGACGACGCCGACGCTGACGACGAGCTCGTCGTGGTGACCGCTCAAGCTGTTTCCGCGTAGATGCGCTTCTGGCGGTCGAATAGCTGGCGGAAGCCGGTCATGCAGTCCATCTGCCGCTCCAGCTGCTTGTCGAGGCGAGATGGTTGAGGTGGTAATGGTGCCACAGTTTTTTTTTTTTTTTTTAGATGATGGGTGCCATAGTTGCAACCAACTTCCCCCTATTTTGAGCTGCAAGAACCCCTGGGTGAAAAGTAGGGAACAGAAGCTGAAACATGTCAGAAAAACAGTAGTTGCTGCTACGCACGCTCCCGGCCTAACTAAACACTGAAAGTAATACTTTCAATGGACAGTTTCACTTGCAGCACTTTTGCTGCCATACCAAACAGGTCCTTAAAGAAGTTGTAAGATACAACTGCTACGTCAAGGTGTGTAATGAATCGGATCGGACCTGTTCGCGACTCGGATTAACCAGAGTCTGGACCGGACTCAATTCGAAGAAAGCGGCAGATCGGACCGGTTCGATCCGATAAACAAATAATTCGATCCAGTCTGAACCCATGATCCGATCAGGATAGGATAGGATTGAACCTATCTGGGTTCGGACCGGCCCATGGACCGATCCGGTCCAATATTTTTTTATATAAAAAAATTATTACAAATTATTATTATTATTATTATTATATATATATATATATATATATATATATATATATATATATATATAAAAGTAAATAAAAAATTTGGATCGGTTCGGTCCAATCCGGAATCGGTCCGGACCTGCAAAGTTGCACACCGGGTCGGGCCGGACTTACGGGCCGATTTTCCGACACATTCCGGACTCGCGGAGGAGGTGGGCCGAGTCGGTCCGGATCATTGTCCGGGTCGACCTGGACCTGATTTGACTGGACCGAACCTGTGGCAGGTTCCGGACCGGCCTGTCCATTTAGACACCTTGACTGCTACGTGGCCGATCTTCATTGGAAAAGGGAGAAGAGCTGGGGTCCGATGGAATCCATGTAACAAAGGAAATTGTTGGATGTAAATGAGTTGTAGTAAGTTGGTTGTAAACATAGCATTTTCCCAACTTTTTCTTTTTGCCGGTATACGAAGAAATGCTGATGCTACGTGGACAATTGTGATTCAGCAATGATCGCAATGGTCATTTGCGGTCGGATCTCCAACTGGCTGATCGATGTGGGCTTGAAGAAGAAAATAAATACAAATTACTTTTGGAGGTTGTCGTATGCTTGATACGAGTACTAAAGTATTATATTCAGAAAAATTCTAAAAACATATTGAAAGATTGAAAAATAATAGATAAGGTAATGAGTTAGCAAAATTATTAAAATGATAACAAGTCACCAATATGGTTTTGTATGTAAAAAAAAGAAAAATTCGTCACTAAAAGTTCAATCTCATCACTAAAAGTTCTTTACGTCACTAAAAGCATAATTTTGTCACTAAATCTCGTCACTAAAATATTTTGTTAGCCCAATTCGCCAAAGTCCAAAAAAAAAAAATATTTACTTTCGTGTTGCCATTATTGTTGGCAACATGAGTGCATGTACTTATGTTGCCAACGCTTTTGGCGACACATTATTTTTTTGAAAATTTTACAAACTTATTACCTTATCTATTATTTTCCTATCTTTCGTTATCTCTTTAGAAATTTTCTGTATCATATTCATAATTGGCTAGGTTAGAAGGATAAAAAAAATTAAGAAGATAATTATGTAGCAGATGGTTTGGCTAGTATTGATGTTAGATGATGTTATTCTTACCGTCATGAATCTTGGATGATGAATTGGATTCGTTAAATGGACCTCTTTTTCAGATCAAAGAAACTTTATATGTCTACATGTCTTTTCTTTTACTTACACTAGTAAATTCACGTACGCTGCACATATAATATTATTAAAAAATAGTTATATTTAAATTAAGATTTGTTAAATAGTTTAAATATTTTGATAGTTTCCCTTTAAAATTAATTATTAACTTTAATTTTTAAATAATTTTAAATTTAGTTTTTAAATATATATATTTGTATGGAAGAAAAGAAAAAAAAATTGCCGTATTGTTTTTAAAATAAATAATAGAGGTTTTACAAATGGCTTCGATGGATCATTTTTTGAGCTGTTTCTATCTGTTTCCAAGCATCCTTATAAGAGTAGAGATACACGAGCAAAGTCGAGACATATTAATAATGGGGTGTCACTTGAACGCTCTAAGTTAAATTGAGAAAAATGTAAAATTTGACAGAATTTTAGGGTAGTGTCATGACCCATAGCCGGATGATCGGGCACGAGTATGTGGGTACATCCAGTCTACGCCGTAACATCGACGGTAGAACGCTGTTTAGGTCATCACTATCTAACTATCAATCATACTAATACAGCTAGTTCTATCATGTACTCAATCACAATAATCTAAAGAAAGAATGAACATGGAAGATAATCCAAATAAAATTCTAGAGAAAGGAAACTAGACAATATATGGAAAGGAACACTAAACTAGATCTCTACAGTTGTTACCTCAAGTCCACAGTGTAAGAGCAGTCATATCTATGATATCTCTTTAACATCCCGGAATAGAGAGCATAATACTCACTGAAAAATATTATCCAGTCAGGAATGAAGCGAAGTACGAAACTCTGAAAGCAGTTCCAAATATATGGTACAACATATATGACAAATAATAGAAAAAAATACAAGATAACTAGCAATAGAAAATGGAAATGAACTAGAGTAAACATGTGAAGTACTGGAATGAAAGAACAGTCAATATGGAATAACTGCAAGTAATGTAAATAGATAAAACTAGCAAATGTGCCTTAGAGTACAAGTTCGTTATGTGATCGGTTTGGGTTGAATACGAATATAATCACACTGAACACGAGCAGTGTGTGAACACGAGCAGTGTGTGAACACGAATATAATAAGTTAATTCGATTATACGTGTGATATATAGTCGACTTGTACACGAATACAAGGGGCTTGATCACATAACCAACTTTAACTCCCCCGTCCCCAACCAATAATCATGGATCCAATCACGACACATTACGAACACGAATATAAGCACACTGAACACGAGCAGTGTGTGAATACGAAGTACACGATAATCATTACCCGATACACACGATGAAACACATGTGAAGGAGTACCCGTTGAACACGGTAAGGGAATAACATCCCATGACAGGATCCATATAGTACCAGTCCGTGTGGTCATTGTATCGGAATCAAGTAAACAGTTCTAGAATATATAATATATATACTATCATGAAATAAAAACTAACAGAGAGATGTACTCGCCTAAAATCCATTGAGAAGAATCAACTGTATCCGAAAAAGTGCCTCGAAAACCTATATATAAAATATTATATCAATACAAGGTTTTAGAATAATAATAAGTTAAACTAGTCTATTTCTAGGTCATTAGGCCAATTCTAAGTCAAACTATGTCAAGTCTAGGTCAAAGTAGTCAAACTTGGTCAAACTAGCTATTTATAGGTGGTATGAGTCCATAACCCAGTTATTGGATCTATACCTTGCATACCTAGGCTATACTAGCTATTACAAGATACTAGAGTATCATAATACTAAGTATCAATACATATCACTTATATATATATATATATATATATATATATATATATATATATATATATATATATATATATATATATATATACACACACACACACACACACACACACACACACACACACACACACACACACACAAACACACATAAGTTACCCATAGCTAGTACTAACATAGTATCGATTACCTTGGCTTTGAGCCATCTTGGTATCACTACCTCGCTACCCATTTGGTATGCAATACCGTTACCCCGTGATATCTCAACTCTTATTACCTTGGTCCTACTCAAGGTAAACTAGAACTAGTATTACCCATCTCTAATATTTATACTAATTAGTATATATATACACTAATATATATATATATATATATATATATATATATATATATATATATATATATATATATATATATATATATATATATATATATTCCAATCCATATACATTAGCTCATATATAGCTACTAACTAACATGTATCTCTAACATATACAACTACATTGATATCAACTTATTAACATCTACATATAACAATAACATCTAACACTAAGCTAATATCTAATATATACTAAGATATCACTTAACTAATTGTGAACACTAACTTATATATATATAAACTAACTGTTAACATCAACTTGTATATACACTAACAACTAATCTAACACTCCTCTAGCATATATTAATAACAACCCTAACATCAATACTAACCTCTAACCCATCTAATATGTTGTCAAGCCAACCATGCATGGCTGCTCACATACATTACTGTCCCCAAGGCCCGACTGTGCATGTGTACAGCTTCACAGTTGCTCAATCATCTTCATGTGCACATCACACAGATCAGTCCCCCATTGATGTCCCTCTTATTCTAGTGTCTAGAACAACAACCCCCTCTTCAAGCCTATTTCTAAAGTTGTTGTTTCTTATTTCCTTCAGAGATGGGACAGAACCTGATCACCCCAACCAATACTTGGTTGCTCATAACTCACTGAAGTACAAAACTCTAAAAGCAGTTCCAAAGACATGGTAGTGCATATATGACAAATAATAGAAAAGAATACAAGATAACTAGAATAGAAAATAGAAATGAACTAGAGTAAACATGTGAAGTACTGAAATGAAAGAACTGGCAATATGGAATAACTGCAAGTAATGGAAATAGATAAAACTAGCTAATGTGCCTTAGAGTACAAATTTGTTAAGTGATCGGTTTGGGTTAAACACGAATATAAGCACACCGAACACGAGTAATGTGTGAACACAAATATAATAAGGTAACTTGATTACACGTGTGATATGTAATCGACATGTACACGAATATAATAGAGGCTTGATCACATAACCAACTCCTACTCCCCTGTCCCCAACCAATACTCATGGATCCAATCACGACATGTTACGAACACGAATATAAGCACACTGAACACGAGCAGTGTGTGAACACGAAGTATACAATAATCATTATCCGATACACACGATAAAATATATGTGAAGGAGTACCCACTGAACATGGTAAGGGAATAACATCCCATGACAGGATCCATATAGTACCAGTCCGTATGGCCACTGTATCGGAATCAAGTAAACAGTTCTAGAATATGTGATATATACTATTATGAAATAAAAACTAACAGATAACAGAGAGATGTACTCGCCTGAAATCCAGTGAGAAGAATCAACTGCATCCGGAACGGTGTCTCGAAGACCTATATATGGAATATTATATCAATACAAGGTTTTGGAATGATAACAAGTTAAACTAGTCCATTTCTAGGTCATTAGGCAAATTCTAAGTCAAAATAGTCAAACTAGGTCAACTCTAGGTCAAACTAGTCAAACTAGCTATTTCTAGGTGGTATGAGTCCATAACCCAGTTATTGGGTCCATACCTTGCTTACCTAGGCTATACTAGCTATTACAAGATTAGAGTATCATAATACTAAGTATCAATACATATCACTTATATATATATATATATATATATATATATATATATACACACACACACACACACACACACACACACACACACACACACACACACAAGTTACCCATAGCTAGTACTAACTTAGTATCGATTACCTTGGCTTTGACCCATCTTGGTATCACTACCTCGCTACCCATTTGGTATGCAATACTGTTACCCCGTGATATCTCAACTCTCATTACCTTGGTCCTACTCAAGGTAAACTAGAACTAGTATTACCCATCTCTAATATATATATATATATATATATATATATATATATATATATATATATATATATATATATATATATATATATATATATATTCCAATCCATATATATTAACTCATATATAGCTACTAACTAACATGTATCTCTAACATATACAACTACATAGATATCAACTTACTAACATCTACATATAATAATAATATCTAACACTAAGCTAATATCTAATATATACTAAGATATCACTTAACTAATTGTGAACACTAACTTATATATATAAACTAACTGTTAACATCAACTTACATATACACTAACAACTAATCTAACAGTCCTATAACATATATTAATAACAGCCCAAACATCAATACTAACCTCTAACCCATCTAACATGTCAAGCCAACCATGCATGGCTGCTCACATACATTGCTGTCCCCAAGGCTCGATTGTGCATGTGCACAACTGCACAGTTGCTCACTGATCTTCATGTGCACAACACACAGATCAGTCCCCCATTGTTGTCCTTCTTATTCTAGTGTCTACAACAGCACCCCCCCCTCTTCAAGCCTATTGCTAAAGTTGTTGTTTCTTATTTCCTTCAGAGATGGATAGAACTTGATCACCCCAACCAATACTTGGTTGCTCATAACCTACTGAAACACCAACTGTTCCCGATCCTCACATACACATGTATTCACTCTTGAACTTGTAAACACAATACTCAAATACTTACCATGCACATCACTATACTGCTGCTGATGAAAAAGGCAACAGTATAATACACTGTTGTGGCATCTGCCACCACAGTTGCCTTAGCCAACATCTGATACACAACCCCCCCCCCCACAGCACCAATTACTATATCTCCTTGTTAAGCACTCTTACAAGCCATACACAACACACAGCTACACCTTCACACCAACTGACAAGCATCACTAAATGTTAATATACTGCAAATCCAATACCTCCACATACCAAGTACAAGACACCAAACACCAACTCCTCTAGTGTATTGACTATTGTTGCTTTACTTCATTTGCTTCCCAGTTCTTTTCTCCATATCCAATCACAGTTCCTACACATCATTTTCCTCCCTAACATACTGCTATTGCTACTGCCTTATATTCCCTTCAAAACTGGGACATACCCGATCTAATGTCCTGTCTTGCTTGCAAGCTCTATCGTTTGCAAGTTGCTAATGTTGCAGCAGCTGCTAAGTTGCATCCACAGTGCAAAAACCTGATCACCATGCTCCCTAACTTATCTGCTAATGCAACCCATCCCAAGCACAGTACACTACAACACACACACACTTACACATATAAACACACACAAATATATATACACTCACGTCCATATATATATATATATATATATAAACACTTAAAACTTATATATACCTATTCTAATGAGTACATAAATATATAATCAAGAGTAAAACTGAGAATCAAGCAAAAAATGACCAACTTGTCATTTCAACAAATATGTGGTATGCATCCCATGATACGCTATGATACGCTCATGATACGCACCCCAAACCTATCCAAAATCAACCAAAATTCTATCCACTAGTTCTAAATAAAAATTAGAACATATTTTAAGTACTAACACATCAATTCAAGTGTCATGGCACAATTCTACATGTGTGTGGCACCCGTATTGAAGGAAAAACTTCTAAATCAACCCGTATCACTAAATTGCCATGATATGGCCTACACGTACCCAATTATGGATACGATATTAGGCTTATAATACTAGAACAAACATAAAACCATCAATCTCACCTATTGACAAACACTTGGTGTGCCAATCTCGGATTTCCCCCAAAATTGACACAAAATACATTATAACTTCTAAAATAGGGGTCTCTAGTAGTCCATTCTTCTTCCTATAAGTATTCCTAGTCCATAGGTGGGTTCCTAATGATTAAACTACATATTTAGAGTCTAATTAGAAGGGAAAAATTAATTTGTACCTATTGGGAGATAGATTCCCAATGCAAGTCTCCAAATGGACACAAAGAGCCTTCGAATTATGCTCTCTTCACCACCTTGTAGATCCTTGCATTCTCATTGCTCCTAGAGTCTCCAATGATGAATTAGGGATGAATTAGGATGATATTTGGTAGAGATTTGATGCAGGTTTAGTGGAGGAAATAGAGAATTTGGGGAAGAACACTTAGATTTAGAATTTTTGGAATAAAATAAAATAAGTAGAGAGAGGACTCCTCTCTATACATGCCCCCTGGCTTGGCTCCCAAGCAATGGTTAATGACTAATATGTCCCAACGGGATTGTCATGATGAATAATAATTAAGGGAGAAGCTTTCACTCCTAATGGTTGGCTAATTAATAACTTAACTTAATGAAATGGACTAACTATTGGGCTCAAGTCTAGTATAACTAATGTTGGTCCATGACAAGTCTAGTTAGGTCCAATTAGGCTCACTAACTACTAGTCTAACTATTGACTAACAACTAATATTAACCTTATACAAGATACAATATATAACTATACCAAATTTATTGTAAAATAAATTTAATCTAAATATTTCATTACTAATGATTGAAATAAAAATACCACTCAATACCATATTAATAATATTACCAATAATAGGAAAAGACAAAAATATCCCTCTTCGGGAAAGTGGTAGTGACAACTCTACCCCCCTGAAAAAATTTTGTCCTCGAAATTTAAGGCCTCGCTCCTCTCTCTGGGCCAATCATCACCATTTCATAAAAGTTTTACTACAGTCAAACCCCCCAACAATCATAGTCTAAGACACAATCCTGCAATTCTTCTGAAGAAACAACCATGCATGGGTATAATCTCTAACTATTGCAATCTCAATCATGGTCACTTTCTAACTATACCTTAGCTAAATTATTTAACATCATGGGTTACTACGTCCAATACTACTGGTATACTATGGTTCTAAGCCATGGACATACTTATCTCACTGGCACACACTATCCATAATACTATACTACACCTCTAAGATACTACCTTCCTTTATCTGTCTCGGTTCTTGCAATTACCTAAACTGCTTAACCATCATTCTTGCAAATGAACACTTGTGTACCCTATTGGCACATCCTTACCGATCTAGAATACACTCAATAGGATGCCTACCCAAGTCTTGACACCAACTATACAAGGCATTAGCTCTTAATTGGCACTTAGATGATACTCTCATACTAGGTTACTTATGTCTCTCGTCTATACTTAGTACACTTATCCACTAAAAATGCTTGTACTTAAACCTTCATAATATTTGAGGTACTCTAAATCTTTCCACTATGATACTCTTTCTATTCTGATACTTGGTGTAAACTCATACTCTAATACCTATTAATCACTCTAGGGTTCTCATCTATATTTAGTATTACAATACATACACAAATACCTCCTAGCCATTACAATATCAAGATATCTCACCGATATTCTTATATCCATCATACTATTTTCTGATACATACTGCTTTTATACTCCAAAATACTAGCAAGATACTATGCCTACTAAACTGACTTCTATATAGGTTACCCTCCTTACTTACTGCCTGGAATACTTGTATTCTTACTCATCACTATCCTTCATCTATACACAAGATATTTACTGATACTAGTACATTGTTCAACAAATTCCTGATATACCCTGGATACTATTAATCCCTATGCACTCTTGATATAGAAACACCGGCTTCCTAACTATACATAACATCTGTACTTAATGTTCTAGGACACTAACTTCTTAGCACTCACAACAGCTCATCGCATAGCCTACTCACTAGATCTCCCTATCATCTCACTAGAACTCCTGATTACATGCACCCAATGTGTCACATCTCGATCTCCCGCAAGGCTGTGTGCATAGCTAACCGTTCGGGCAATATTCGATTTCGTACACTAACGGGTTAGGTAATCATGTATAGGTATATCGGTTTGCACATAACTTGCAAATTCTAGCACGAGTCTAATCCCAAAAGGGTCTAGCACAGGTTGGCACAAAGGCCCTAGCATCACAATTTTGTAGAAGCAATCATATCATTCACATGCACTTTTCGAAAGTATTTAGACTTATTATTGGAATATTCCATTGGGACATTGAGATAGAGTATGCACATAACCCACGAATGAGCTTTCGAAACGGAGAAAATCGAAATAAAGTCCAAAGGCGTATAGCCAAGCTCTGATACCAATCTGTCATGTCCCGATATCCCCCAGGCTAATCGGCCATCCCTGCTAGGACAGAATCATCGCGCCAGCGCTCCCGCGGGATAATCGCTTGACCCATCTGGACGTGACGCCGCACGAGCGTGAGCCGCGCCTATGTAAGGCCTAGGTTCGTTGTTGGCGGTAAGAGGTCTAAGTCACAGAGTCGCACAGATTGTCCGAGTGCAGCAAAATCATAAATGCATAAGCGATTGGTAACAAGTTCACTGAGTCGTCAATAGCGGAAGCAATGAATAACATAAGTTAAAGTAAAACAAACTCTTTATTGATATTTCAACAAGTGTTACAAGCGGCGTATAGCCGAGATTACAAGTCGCTCAAGCCTCTCTCTCTCTCTCTGAAATAGTAAAAGCGTGCCAAATGTCTACATTTGTGGAATGATGTATAGGCGATATTCCAACATTATGTCTTGTATATGTGCTTCAGTTTCTGGACGCAGTGCTCCAAGGCTCCAGAGTGAACTCCACGCCTTATTACGTATGAAGGAGGCATCCGCACCGAACGAGGTTCTTTCGCACCCTGCAAACAATCTAGTGGGTTATCAGTACATGAATGCACTGGTGGGGAGACTACTCGCCCGCTCGACAAATCCAAACACGTTCAATAGGTTTCGTGCACCAACTATTAGGTTGTCTTTCTAGTTTTGCCTTATGATCAGTTTTATGGCAATATTGAATAGCCTATCTCGTGTGGCAGTGCACCGTGCGATATAAGAGAAAATACGGCGAGACTTACCAACTTACCATTTGTCCTTCCATGTCTAAGGCAAACATAGTTATTTCAAGCACAAGCAACATATATAGTAAAACTCAGGGGCAATAGCATGTGCAACACAAGTATATGAGCGAGACTATATTTCGGGTGCACGAGTATATAGGTTATCCAGAAGTGTTACAATGGATGTTTAAGTGTTTCAATAGATTGCTCGGGTTGCTCCATTTATATAGATGACTTATACTCATTTCGTTCAGGTGATTATGATGTCTTGGATGCTATGCAATGACTCGCACGCGGATTATCGCTAAGTGAGGATAATTTATCTATATGAACATGAGGTCACTGGCATAGCCATAAAGGATGCCGCATAGTCTCGGACGGAGATAAGACATAACAAAAGAGTCATTGGGCGTTAGCCATCGTCCCGACCAAATATGTGAGACTACCATTTTGATTCATGGAGTCAGTCGGATATCTTGTGAGTAGGATGCCCTACCGAGAGTCCGGCTGCTATATATTGCGCACCCCAAACCGGAAAGCATCCTGCAGATTTGGCCATGCAATACCATATTCCCCCTAGGACGGTACGATCCCAGTGCCCCGGTGATCGTCCGAGGAATCCATGTTATTACCTCGTGCATGAGTTGTCCGTGACCATGCAAACCTCGGGTCTTCTAATTTCATAACTTGATATGATAATCCATGATTCTTGTTCTGACACGAGTAATTTGCTCTACGAGCTGTGATTCTTGATTGCTTGATATGATTCTCGTTCAGAGGTAAACTTGATATGATTATCATTCCGATGTAAACTTGACAAAATCCTCGATCAGTGATCCACTTGCCTTGATGCATTCCCCTGGTTCGGGGACAGCCTTGGTGACCTAACAGTCTCGGATACTTTCAGGTTCATACATGCATGAAACGACTATTAGATAGTCTTCTGAGGAGAACTAGATGAATGCATGACATGCACAGTGTTACACGATTGAGGCATAGTTTATGCAACGAGCATTGAAACGAGGCAACAAGCACACGTTAACATATAAGCAGGCAAGCATTGCATTTATAAGAAAACTTAAGCAATCACGTTGGCTCGAGCCCGAAGGTAAGCCGAGGAGTAAAATCATAAAGGAACTTACCGAGCGACATAATCTAGGGTCGTGCAGTATAGCAACTAAAGCAATGCACTACGAAGAGTGTGATCTACTTGAGGGATAGCAGGGTCTAGTTGCACAAGGCAGATATAGCATGTGAGGGTCTAATCATAAGCAATGTTTCATTTTTATGTTCTAACACAAGCAATACAAGTTGGAATTATTCCCTTAGCTAGGTGCATTGTATTCTTATTAGCATGCAGGGGGTGATTCACCTAGCGACTAGCATGAAACTCCATATTTTAAGTGTGCTGGCTAAACAAAGATAAGTTTATCGTAGTCACCCACCTTAGCGATGATTCGCCTCGGTCGAGTGATACTCCGAGCGAGCCTCTGAAAGCCTAAGCCAAAACTCCTGAAGAGCCAAGTCTGGAAATCCTTTTTGCCTCAAACGAATATTCTCGTTGAGCAAAGGGGGTCGGAACGTTGCACTTTTGCCGTTTGAATCGGTAGTCTGCTTGAGCGGAATGGGTCGTTACATAATGCACTAGCTACTTACTTCTATAATACACATCTTTCACTTCATTCTCATAGGCAGACACATTAATATATATATATATATATATATATATATTATACCTGAACTTACAGACTGATACACTAATCAAGGGTACACTAACATATATTCCATGACCAATCTTGATACTTCTTAATCCATGACACACCATTGGTATTTTCTAATACCCAGACTCCCACTTTTTGATATTCATGAAACTCCCACACTGGTATTACACTTCACCATCATACTTTCATTCATCACCCACTGTGCATCCTGCTCATAATTTCAGTCACTATACTTCATTTTCTATCACATCTCACTCTCTAATACATCAACATCCTCAAGTACTAGATGATATATCCATCATACTTACTAACTCCATAACTATCCTTGACTCATGTACTTAATATTCTCTGCTACCTGCTTAACATCAACCTGCCCCACTGGCACACTATTGGTACCACTGATACTAAAACCCTACTTCATAATACTCATAAAACTGGTACTACTTTACTACTCTTGCTTTTCTCACACATCTCTATTAACACTTCAACACTCCCAAATACTATACGATACCCCAATACTAGACACATAACACATTTTTTATTACTGGCATAATATATTCTATCAGTATCACACTCATCTATATACTTATGGGTGCTACTCTATCATGGCACACTCATTAGTATCTCTCCTGAATACACCTTCTCTTCCTCACGACATAACCAAGCACCAAATAGTATATCATGCTCCATCGATATTCAAACACAAATTTCATGATACCTAACTCATACATGGATTACTCAACTATATGAATTTATGACTTTATAGAACATGCATGCTGACACTGATACCAACTCTTGGAAGCACCATTGATACTCTCTACTCTCCCACCATTGGTACCAATACTAACTATACTGACACCTACCATAGAACTATTGCTACAAAGGTACTACACTATGAGTTATCTCTAACCGATTCCTATAGCTCACCTGCCCAACCAGGAACCACTCCCAGACTCACAAGCTATACTCCCAACAATCAATACTGATACTAAAACACACAAACCTAATTACAAGTCACTAAACTATTACACTATCAAAAACCCCTATGAAATGAAGCTTTACAAGGAACTGGACTAAAGGAACTGAAGGTATCTCTACTTCTAAGCTAAAGAATGATGGAACAAAATCCTATAATAACAGGAGTGAAAAAGTATTGTGTTGTGATAATATTTTAAGAACCAATTTAAGATACAATATGATAATCATACGCATCTGTCCAAAATTATGATTCTCAGAATCCTCGCCACGCTCGTAAGCATAGCTGCGATAAACGACAGATTCCATAACTAAGGTATGCACCTCTATAATCATGTCATATAGAATCCTCGCTGTGCCGACTAGTATAGCTGCTAGAAATTTTAAATTTCATAACTAAGATATGTACATCCAAAGTCAGGTCCCTACGTTCTGCCACGCTTGCTAATATGGCTGCGATAAATTCTAGGCTCTATAACCAAAGTAGACGTTTTACCTTTCTCTCTGCCCTCATCATCATATGTTATCAGAAGATATCATAATTTTGTCCGTAAAATTCATCTCGATAAGAAATCAAACTCAACAACGAACACCATGAATTAAATTCAACAACTAATAATCAAGAATCAAATTCAATAACAACAAGTGAGAGTAAACATAAACAAGAGGAAGAGATTTGAATTGGAATTATAATAAGATTCTCAAGGGTCATCCGAGAAATCTCTCAAGAAATCCTAAATTTGTGAGTGAGTATTATCATCCTAGTATCCTATATCATATATCCTATAGCAAGCTCGCAGCAGTACAACTAAGTCGTCGTACTACCACGATATCGCACAACTTGCGAAGCCTGACAATAAAAATGTGTCACGACCCGCACCCGGATGATCGGACACGAGTACGTGGGTACGTCCAGCCTACGCCACAACATCGGCGGTAGAACGCTGTCTAGGCCATCACTATCTAACTATTATTCATACTAATATATCTAGATCTATCATGTACTCAATCACAATAATCTAAAGGAAGAATGAACATAAAAGATAATCCAAATAACATTCTAGAGAAAGAAAACTAGACAAGCTATAGAAAGGAACACTAAACTAGATCTTTATAGTTGTCACCTCAAGTCTATAATGTAAGAGCAGTCTTGTCTATGGCATCTCTCTGACATTCCGAAATGGAGAGCACAATACTCACTAAAAAATATTATCCAGTCAGGAATGGAGCGAAGTACGAAACTTTGAAAGCAGTTCCAAATATATGGTAGAACATATATGATAAATAATAGAAAAGAATACAAGCTAACTAGCAATAGAAAATGGAAATGAACTAGAGTAAACATGTGAAGTACTGGAATGAAAGAACAGTCATATGGAGTAACTGCAAGTAATGTAAATAGATAAAACTAGCAAATGTGCCTTAGAGTACAAGTTCGTTATATGATCGGTTTGGGTTGAACATGAATATAAGCACACTGAACACGAGCAGTGTGTGAACACGAATATAATAAGTTAATTCGATTATACGTGTGATATGTAGTCGACTTGTACACGAATACAAGGGGCTTAATCACATAACCAACTTCAACTCCCCCGTCCCCAACCAATAATCATGGATCCAATCACGACACGTTACGAACACGAATATAAGCACACTGAACACGAGCAATGTGTGAATACGAAGTACACGATAATCATTATCCGATACACACGATGAAACACATGTGAAGGAGTACCCGTTGAACACGGTAAGAAAATAACATCCCATAACAGGATCCATATAGTACCAGTCGTGTGGCCACTGTATCGGAATCAAGTAAACAGTTCTAGAACATGTGATATATATACTATCATCAAATAAAAACTAACAGAGAGATGTACTCGCCTAAAATCCATTGAGAAGAATCAACTGTATCCGGAAAGGTGCCTCGAAAACCTATATATGAAATATTACATCAATACAAGATTTTAGAATAATAACAAGTTAAATTAGTCCATTTCTAGGTTATTAGGTCAATTCTAAGTCAAAACAGTCAAACTATGTCAACTCTAAGTCAAACTAGTCAAACTTGGTCAAACTAGCTATTTCTAGGTGGAATGAGTCCATAACCCAGTTATTGGATCCATACCTTGCATACCTAGGCTATACTAGCTATTACAAGATACTAGAGTATCATAATACTAAGTATCAATACATATCACTTTTATATATATATATATATATATATATATATATATATATATATATATATATATATACACACACACACACACACACACACACACACACACACACACACAAACACACATAAGTTACCCATAGCTTGTACTAACTTAGTATCGATTACCTTGGCTTTGAGCCATCTTGGTATCACTACCTCGCTACCCATTTGGTATGCAATACCGTTACCCCGTGATATCTCAACTCTTATTACCTTGGTCCTACTCAAGGTAAACTAGAACTAGTATTACCCATCTCTAATATTTATACTAATTAGTATATATATACACTATAACACACACACACACACACACACACACACACACACACACACACACACACACACACACATATATATATATATATATATATATATATATATATATATATATATATATATATATATATATATTCTAATCCATATACATTAGCTCATATATAGCTACTAACTAACATGTATCTCTAACATATACAACTACATAGATATCAACTTATTAACATCTACATATAACAATAACATCTAACACTAAGCTAATATCTAATATATACTAAGATATCACTTAACTAATTGTGAACACTAACATATATATATAAACTAACTGTTAACATCAACTTACATATACACTAACAACTAATCTAACACTCCTCTAGCATATATTAATAACAACCCTAACATCAATACTAACCTCTAACCCATCTAACATGTTGTCAAGCCAACCATGCATGGCTGCTCACATACATTGCTGTCCCCAAGGCCCGACTGTGCATGTGCACAGCTGCACAGTTGCTCAATCATCTTCATGTGCACATCACACAGATCTGTCCCCCATTGATGTCCCTCTTATTCTAGTATCTAGAACAGCACCCCCATCTTCAAGCCTATTGCTAAAGAGGTTGTTTCTTATTTCCTTCAGAGATGGGACAAAACCTGATCACCCCAACCAATACTTGGTTGCTCATAACTCACTGAAACACCAAATGTTTTTGATCCTCACATACATAGGTATTCACTCTTGAACTTGTAAACACAACACTCAAATACTTACCATGCACATCACTATACTACTGTAAAACCCCTAATTTTAAAAATTGTATTAATTAATTAATTAATTAATTAATTAATTAATTAATTAATAGTAATTATTAGCTAATTAAAAGAAATAAAATTTACTGGATTTTTATTTTTAGGTGTTTGTGCATTTAGAGATTTTATGGAGCAATTGTAATTTTACCTTAATTATTTCCATGTAGGTGACCCTCTGAACAATTGATAACTTTATTGTATGCACTAAAATAAATTCCTCTCTCTCTCTCTCTCTCTCTCTCTATATATATATATATATATATATATATATATATAAAGTTATTAATAGGAATGAAAAAGAAAATAGAAAGAAAAGAATAAAAGAAAAAGAAAAGAAAATAAAATGGATCTAAACCCAAACCCTAACCCAATATCCACTAAACCTACCCAATGCCTAACCTACCCGCACCCGCATTTAACAAGCAGCAGCTGCAAACCCAGCAGCGCGCGCAGCTTAATCCCCCCCTCGCTATATATATATATATACCATATGAGAAACTCATAAACCCTAACCCTACTCTCATCTTCCTCTAACTCGACCGCCGATTTCCCAGCCCCGACGTCGACCTAGCGCCGCCGTTCACCGCAGAGCCACCGCCGTCCGCCGTTCGAACCGGCGTGACCGCGCACCGCGATAACAGTTTGAACAGCGACATACCCCTGTTCAGGTCTCGATTTTCGCTCCATTGTTCGACCAAACTCGACCCCGTCTTCACCGGTACATTCACGACCTATACCCCTTCCGATACTGTACATTAGTTTACCTCGAACAACACGTAACCTTAGGCAAAAACAGAGACCAAGTTGGCAAAAAATAACAACTTTTAGAACGCAAAAAACTGCGATAACCACCCAATTTTAAGGACTATTATCTCCCACCACAGAGATCCGAATTTAGTGTTTCTTTTTGGTATGCGAAGACCACCTAACCGAAAATAATTCCTGTCAAATATGATATTTTATTTGTTGCTGTAGGATGAGTTTAATCAGATTAAAAATTATAAAAACCTGCTTTTTCCAACTTCCAGAAATTGCGATACGGAGTGCGCCCCGCCAAACGGGATTGCCCCGTCGCGTAACAATTGCACCGAAAGGCACGTATGGTATGTCCAGACATGTGGTCTTTCGCGGAAACTGATTCGGATGCGTGTGCGCAACGAAATCAGCCCGTATCCACAAAAATTCTCCATATCGTGACTTTTACAAAATATCGCACCATTTAGTGTACGCTCGTCAAAATATGATAAAACTTGCACCATTGGACTCATGGTATCGCACTGGTCCTGTGACCCAAATTTCATGCAATTTCGATACAGTTGACCAAGTCGCCTATTGGCAGGCCCTATAGTTGACTTTTTGGGAGAATTTGTGTTCGGCTCACCGGAATCCAAAATTGGACGTACCGTTGAGTTCGTATTAACGTTTAGAATTGATTTGACCTATAATTTATTCCATTTAGAGACCTTTACCCCTGACACACTTTTCGGTACAAAGTGGGCCACTTGTGGACCCCGCTTTGACCCGAAATTATCGTTTTGCCCCTGTATTCAAATTGGGCGAAAGCATAGTGTTTTCTAGCTATCTCGCTTATTCTGGGAATGTTGGTGATATTTATTTTAGCTCCGGAGACGTTCATTCTGAGACCGTAGTTTCTGACTCTTGGTGTTTAACATCTGGACGTTATATTTTGCAGCTCTCTTGCCAGGCAAGTATACCTTGCCAAATTGTTTATAGTACTTTACATACTATTTATATTTATTGTATGTGTAGTTTCGTTCAGTCATTACTATATATTAGATATATTGACACACACTTGACACCTAGTATCATGAGAGGACAATCATTAGGCGTATGGGCTTTAACCACTCTGGTAAATCGTAGTATCTAGCTCGCACTACGATAGTGTGTCGCGCTGGTCGCTACCTCCACGGTATGTCGATTTCTGATGTTCTAGACGGGTGTGTGAGTTGTAAGATTTAGATCGAGTAGCCTACCCTTGCCCATACATCAAAAAGTTGTCCTCATTTGCATTCATATAGATTGTCTTGTACAGCGTACTTATATATTTTTAAACATTATGCATGTTTACTGTATTCAATTGTCTTGCTTCTATGTATCATGTTATGTCCCTCTGAGGACCTGGTCCCTTGTCAGGTATAGACGACCAGGAGTAGTTGCAGGAGTACGGACCCGGACCTGACGCATTACTTTCTGCCGAGGAGACCTTACCTACTGAGCATCTTTGATTATCTCTAGCGATGGATACTTTTAGCTGACACTTCATTACCTTATTTTATATTGGTGATTTTAGCCTTCTCTCTTATTTTAGTCTTGATATAGTCATTGGTAGTGGATTTGTCTCCACCCGACTATCATTTATGGATTATTCAGACTCTTTATTCTAGTTTAGTTATATTCTTTTCTGTGACTTGTTGTATGGATGAGATTAGTATTTCCGTGACTTATGATAATATAGATACCACATATGAGTATTATTCATATTACAGCGTACGTGTGTGTTATGGTATCCATATATTGGAGTTACCATATACATACGACTGGCATGCTTACGTGTCCTAGTCCTGCGTATTTTGGGACTGAGGCGTGACAACTGCTGCTGATGAAAAAGGTAGCAGTGTAATACACTGTTGTGACATCTGCCACCACTACTGCCTTGGCCAACATCTGATACACAAAATCTCTCCCCACAACACCAATTACTACATCTCTTTGTCAAGCACTCTTACAAACCATACACAACACACAGCTACACCTTCACACCAACTGACAAGCATCACTAAATGTTAATACTGCAAACCCAATACCTCCACATACCTAGTACAAGACACCAAACACCGACTCGTCTAGTGTATTAACTGTTGTTGCTTTACTTCCTTTGCTTCCCAGTTCTTTTCCCCATATCCAATCACAGTTCCTACACATCATTTCCCTCCCTAACATACTGCTACTACTACTGTCTTATATTTCCTTCAAAACTGGGACATACCCAATCTGATTGTAGGACCATGAGGCAACTCTAGAGGGGGTGAATAGAGTGCAGCAGAATAATCTACCCAATTTTATATTATCAGAATGAAGGCAGTTTCTAACTAAGAATGAATATAAAGACAGTAAAGTAAAGCAGTAAAGTAGAGAGAGAAAGCAAACACAAACACCCGGATATATACTGGTTTCCCTCTGAGAGGACTAGTCTAGTCTCAAGAACTCAAGCTCGGAGTTTCTCTACTATAATCACCAATAATGAATTACAAGCTTTGATCCGAAGGCTTGCCACTTCTTTACACCACGAGTTTTAATCCGAAGTCTCACAACTTCACAACTTAGAGAGAGAGTGAGAGAGAGAGAGAGTAATAGATCGAACAAAGCTCTTTACAATTCAGAAGAGTTCTAGACCGAGATCGCACTTGGAACTAGAAAGGCTAGGGAGTTGCTCTTTAGATGGGAAGGTTAAAGCTTAGGGAGTTTGCTCACAATAGGATAAAAGACTTAAGAATAGTTGAGTTGGTTGAGTGAGTAAGAATGAGAATTCCAATCCTATTTATAGGTTGTAGGAAAACATAATTCGGTTAGGGTTTATTCAAATTTCCAACCGTTGGGCCAAAAAATCAGGAGCTTATTGAACTGGTTAATTTTATACCAAAAGGGTAACCGAGTTCGACATAAGTTTGGCCCGAGTTCGGTTTCCTAGTATGGTAGACTTTGTAAATGAATGTGGCCTAATTTGGTGGATAGGTTCTTTGGTTTATTTGAGTAGACTAGGTATCTGGTTTATAGGTTCTTGATTTTGCTAGTGCGACTCAGCGTACATCAGTCCTAGACTCAAATAAATAAAGATT
>JAYESA010000002.1:155032687-155206706 GCA_036927795.1 Iris macrosiphon | reverse complement strand
ACAAGCCATCTAAATTGACATGAATCCCAGCAAGCATTTACAACCTCGTACTCGGTACAGCCAGTTGTTTTCTTCTGGATAGTCATGCTTCTAAATCATATGAAGTCCAAATAAATGGAACAGATAGAAAAGATGACCTCAGACAACTGAGATCTACAGCGTAAGGGAGCCAAGTGACTGTTTGTCTAGAGAACAGAAACTGTGTAAGTTAAAGTAGGTAACAGGAATAAATTTAGTTGGTCCAAGCTGATAAGAATTAAGCTCCTGAAATGTGAAGGAAATATATACAACAGTATATCGTGAGCTATGTTGCAGGAATACAGATAAGGACACAATAAGGGTATGGGAGACTGACATAGACAATGAGAAAGCTGCATACTACCACATTGCATAGTGCAATGTAACATAAGTTGTACAATAAAGAAAAAGATACAAAACTAAGTAGTTAACCACAATTCACCCATATTCATTACCTAGAAAGCACAAAAACTTAGGCTATGTGATGTCGGACACGTATCAGACACATCCCAGACACTTCAAAGATTAAAATACAATAGGATACACCAAAATAGGTGTAGTGTCAGTGTCATGGAGACCTTGTCGTAATGTCTTTATCGTGTCGTGCTGCATTTGTGTCCGTGCAACATAGTTCATTACACATAATGAGCAATAGAGACCATAAAATGAGTAAATAACTGGAACATGATTTTTAAATACAAGTTCCAAGTCTAAGAATGATAAACTACCTCAAACAATTATTATTTGAATATCACTAGTTAAAAAGAAACAATAGTTATTGAATATTTATAATAATTGGTTAGAATTATTTACATAGTAATGATCATTTTGATGTTATTGAACGTTTTCTGTTATATCTTTTGAGATGTGAGCATTTCGCTATACTCCCAATTTTTGGGTTAATTTATGGACCTGCAAGTGTTCTATTTGGTTCTTCATGAAGATATTGTTAATTTCAAACAAAGATTTGGGATCTACAGCTCTGGAGAGCTTTTTAACCTATATTGCACGACCACGGAAGTTTCAAAATATTTAGAAATATACCAACTTCTAGAAGTTTGTCATACTTCAGAACAGGGTTCAAAAAGTTGGGTTATTCGATGATTCACTAATTGATTAATATCAGATATTTAACCTGGTATAGTGGCCAGCAAATTAACAAGAATTTCCAAGTGGCTGCGGAACTGCAGTTCATTGGCCGCATAACCAGATTAATGGGGTAGCCATGGAACAAAGAGCATAACATAACTGCCTAGTGTAACATCGTCTAGAACGGTGATACAGGAAACATGTCCCACCATATGTATGTATGCCTGAATACATGTACTATATAGTATATATATGTCCAAATGCCAATATGTGTATAGGCATCCAATATCCTGATTAGCTTACAAACAGAAATTCCAGGGGAAATCCAGTACATGCATCTTTTTAGGCTAATTTGTAAATAAATACCGTCAACTATCAGGGTTTCGCAAGTTAATACACTAAACATTCATAATTTAAATGTTAATACCTTCTGCAATTCTCTCTATATGCTGAATCTATGAAAGAAAAATTAACTAGTCTCTCTCCCCTGGATCACTACACAATTAGTTCTACAAGTTTAAAAAAACGGTGCTACAAGTAAAATGATGTCACATCAAAGTCAGTCACAAGCAAGGTAGTCAAAGGCGCAAGGCACACTCGAGGCGCAAAAGGTCCATATCGTCCAAGGCACAAGACGCACTAAAAGCATGAGCCCGAGTTAAGTGAAGCACAATAATAATAATAATAATAATAATAATAATAATAATAATAATAATAATAATAAATAAATAAATAAATCACTAATGTAAGAAATAAAATCAAATGACATATTAAAACCAAAATAACATATTAAAACCAAAATCAAGTTAATAATAGAACAAAAATAGCACTGACAGTCAACAGAACTAACAAGAGTTTGTATTCTTCCTATCACATTTTTAGTAAAATTTAGTTTTTCTAGTTCAAATGTAACCAACTTTGATAACAAATTAAATGAAAAATTATGCGCATATAATGAATCAAATAATGATAGTGATTGAGTAGGGTGAATGACACATTTTTCAAGCACATGACGAGTAGACCCATCAGCCAAGATAATATTATGTTTCATGGGACTACGATTATGAAAGAGAGGTTATACTAGACATGTGAGAGCTTGCTCCTGAGTCGATGACCCAAGAGGTGAATGGTGATTGGGTTGCCACAAAAGCAGGATTACCTATATGTGCCATGGTTGCAGTAGGTTGGGAGGTGGTACTAGCAAGCGCGTTCAACTTCTGGAGGATCTGTTCAAATGGAGATAAGGTATCGGAAGTTGAAGTCTAATTGAAACCCGAAGTATCATCTCTGGGAATAGAAGTGGTGACCTGGGACTGCATATTATTATCATACACTTGATGTGCATATTCTGATTTGCCACTTATCCCAACAATAGTCTTCGACATGACCGAGCATTCCACAATAGTTACACTTCCGTGGTTGACCACCGCCACCACAACCACCACGACCTCCTCCTCGACCAAAACTATGACCACCATCTCTATCGCCACGTCCACTACCACGTCCACCATCACAACCAGCAGCACTAGAAACTAAGGCAGAAGAGTCAATACTCGACGCCACACAATTCTGTCCTAGAAAGGAACGATTGAGACGGAAGAAAGTATCTGCCACCGTAGGTAACTGCTCTCTAGCAATGATTTTAGCTTTATAAGGTTCGAGCGCAGGATCCAAGCCGGCTAGGATAAGTGAAACATGAAACTCTTTCTTCTGTCTCTGAGCTTCCTTTAAATCAGTAGTAACATGATGATATTGAAGCAGTTCCTCCCACAAAGCCTTCTTTGAAGCCAGATATTCATTCACAGGCTTCCCATTTTGCTTCGTATTAAACAATAACTCGTACAACTCATAGATACGGACAACGTTTCGCTTCTGCGAACATGATTCTTCCAGAGATGCTCAAATATATTTGCTTGATTCACACTACTGAACATTAGCAGCAATATGCTGCTCCATACTATGCCACAACCACGACGTAACATATGCATCTGCACTCATCCAATCTTCGTACTCAGCGAAAGTTTCAGGCGGAGGTTCTTCCGTCAAAAACTTCAACTTCTTCTTCGCCCTTAACACCACTTTGATAGATTTGGACCAGGTAAGGTAGTTCGCACCATTGAGTTTCATCGCTGAAATCGACTTTCCGAATTCATCATTATGAATAACAGTAAAAGGAGAACCACCTCCGCTACCACCACCACCACTATTAACCTCACCAGAAGATTCGGTCATCACCATACTTGCAGATGCAACAGAAAGATGAGATCTTTGAAACCCTAGATCTCACAACAAACCTCAACCGACGACGAACAACCAACGGAGATATGTAGAAACCCTAGATCTCATAAACGAACCACGAACGACCACGAACAACGAACGACGAATCATGAAAAGTAGATGAAATCGATCGGCCCTGTCGTGGATGGGATGTATAGTACTTTTAAAATATGCTCTGATACCAAGTGAAGTTTGGATATGGATTAGAGAAAAGGAGAAAAGTAGAAGAAGAGAGAATATGAGAAAGGAGATTGCAAGGGCATAAAATCCTTGGTTGCATCTCATGTCTATTTATATTGATATGCAATTATGCAATACACCCACAATTACTATTATACCCTTATATGATAAATAACAAAATAAAATAACTCAACATATATATATATATATATATATATATATATATATATATTATCCTACCCTCTGAAATTTGTAAAACAAAACAGACCAACCGTGCCCACATGACTAAGTTAACAACATACCAAACCAAAACCCACGTCTATATAACATAGACCAAACCAAAGCAAACTAACCAATAGTTTTTAAGTACAGAGATTTTAAAAAAACTAAACCCTGTCAACCCCTACCAAACTATATTAGTTTACAGACACTGCTAATAGTCTCTTAATCATCAAATGTAGGTGACGGAGGGAATGTTGGCTGCCAAAACTGGAATGTTGACAATCAAACAGGTGCAGCTGCAAGTGCGGCTGTTGTAGCACCAAACATGCTTGTAAGGAACGAAGCACTTCAGTTGCATATATTACATGAATCTAGAAATCTATAAAACATTATAGATTGTCATAAACATGGTACAACATGCGGATAGAAATTCTAAGTGGCCACGGCTCCAAGTTGAGAAAAAAATTTAAATATTGTGGCTGTACTTTGAAAAAGTGTTCTAAGAGTTGGGTTAATTGATGATTCATTGGTCAACTAATCATACACTTGACCTGATATACTATTTGGGGGGTGTTTGTGTGTGTTCGGGTGCGGGGTCACAATTAACTAGAATTCCCATGTGGCTGCGGATCTGTGGATCATTGGCCATGTAACCATATTAACGGGTAGCCAGCCCTGGAACAAAGTTCATAACGGAACCGGCTAATTGTAACATCGTTTAGAACCATGGCGCAATGGACATGTCCCTCTGTACGTTCTCATTCCTGCAAGTAATATACAAGGGCGTAGCCAGCTGGTGCCGAGGGTCCGCAGCTGCATCCCCTGGAATTTGAATTTGAAATTTTATATATATATATATATATATATATATATATATATATATATATATAGAGAGAGAGAGAGAGAGAGAGGGGGGGGGGGGGGGGCGGCCCTGAGTTCATGGGGGCTCGAGACGAACTTTCAAAATAGAGCCCCATACATAATATTAAAAATATATTAAAAATCTAAAATAAAAGTAAACTAAAAAAATGTCACTACCAAGGATTGAACTAAGGACCTCCTGTACGAGGGTCTAACATAATTACAACTACACCACAACTATTTTCTATTAAAGGGGGTCCATGGCCCATACTGGTTCTATTTTAGATACAAGGTTATTCATATATTTTTTAAACTAATTTTTGGGGGTCCTCCTGGTCCGTAGGTCCTGGACGGTCGCCCTGGCTGTCCCGGGCCAGGACCAGCCCTGTATGTGTATATATATATATATATATATATATATATATATATATTACCAATTTCAGAAAGTTATGCACAAGGATTTCAATCAAGTGCCAATGTTTAGGCCAATTGGACTTTAGACAAACAACCATGTCTTAGGCAGATACTCATGCACAAATTGTTATAGCTAGATTATGTCGCTACCCTTGTTGCATGCTCGACCACCCACGTCACAAGCTCGCACACCGACCGCCCACGTCGCGAGCTCGCACACCCACACCCCTGCCCCCTCACCATCAGGAGCCCCGACTCCCCTGCTCGACTCTCTATCAAAGCCTCCACCGCCAACTAAGTCACCGGGGTACAATCTGAGAAGAAACATAAAAGGAAGGAGAAAAGAGAGAACATGTACATCAAGAAAATTCAGCACCGAGATGCTGACTTAGCGCGAGCATGTCTCCGCAACTGCAGCCCAAAATTTCGCAAGAAATGTTATTCCTCGATCTTGGTAAACTATTCTCCCTTCACGTTAAATTTGAGCTACTTGAACATATCTATTTTAATTAAAAATCGAGGGTTGGATATTGTCTCATTGATCCGGGCGATCCCAGTACAAACCATTGTACCGAGAGATGCGTACGGTCATTGTCGACATGTAGAAATAGACAGAACTCGAATTCATTGACTGTCCGTGACGAATTTGGCACGTATCCGTCGAATTTTACCGTATCGATGTTTTTCGAAAATTTGCAATTACTTTTTGTGCACTCTTTGGATCGCGACGAGACTTGCGTCATTGGATGCACAATGTTGAACTTGTCCTACGACATAAGTTTTATCCGGTTCTGATACCATCAACCAGATCGCCATTTTACGAGCCCACGATTCGTCACAGACAGTGGCTACGCCGCTAGTAATATATATGTCCATATGCTAATATATAAGTGTATCAATATCTTGATCAACTTACAAAAAGAAATTCTTGGGAAAATCCAGTACAAGCATCATTTTATCTTATTACTTTAGATTGCAGTGACATAATAAAGTACAGGAGCCTGATTCATCTTATATACGCTCCAGAAATTCGACAAATAGTGTTCCAAATTTAGGATAATATCATAGTTTGAAATACCAGACGATATCGATACGGTTTGGCATGTCCCGATCCGATACTGGCCGATATCGATATTGACCGATATCGACACCAGAGGTCTCTTTTTCAATCAATTCGACAATAAAATTGAACAAAAAAGACCAATCAATAGGAGTATAAAAATATAGTAAGATTGTAAAAGCATGTAAAAGAAGACAACTTATCTATGGCAGGTAAACCAATCAACAAAAGTGACTAGTATTTCATTTAATTCCAAAATGTACTAAAAAATCAAACGAACACGAAAAATACTTAAAATTATGCCTAAATATATAAAATAATTTGTTCTAAAATTTAATAATTATTTGCTTTCCAATACCAAAAACTCCGATACTCCGATCCGAAATCGGCGGTGCCGTCGATCATTATACTCATAGGAAGAATCTGATACCGATTTCGACACCGATATTGCGAACCATGGTATCAATAATATCTATAGAGAATGAGTAATAAAGGTAGGTGCTGTACACCATATCGTTGATGAAATGATACTCCAGAGTGCATGATATTACGATTATTATACATGAAATATAAAATTAAACGGAGCTGCGTATTTCCTTGATAAGAATAAGATGGTGAACATACCCAGCCAAAAACTATACTAGCTACTACAAATAGCATGGAGCTCACACAAAAGCATACCACCATGATCATAATGTTTTCAGTAGCTCTGATGTCAACAAGAAATATCCAAAGAAAGATTCAACTAGGACAACAAGACACCACGACCAGGCCAACTTAGGTTACATAAAAGGTTAGATTGAATAAGGTGACAATCTGAAACTGTACAGTCATTTCATGAACATTCAACATATGGCATAATAGATGCAAGAACGGGAATCGATGTCGTTTAGAACCATACCATTTGGGATATCCTTTAGAGGAATGCCACGACCCTACAGATACCAATATTGAAAAGAATGAGAAAAACAAAAACAATGCAAAGAACATGCTCTCAACCAGAAAGATAAAGGGAAAACTGCCTTAAAAGTACCTTTTCTATTATGACTCTCTTATTAGGCTCTTTCTCTATAACTTCTACCAGTCTCTCCACAGTTTTTCTCTCTCGCACAGGTCGATCGATAGTTGGTGTTGTAGGAGTGCGGGATGAATCTTTGGCCTTATCTTCACCCTTTTTTTTCTCCTTCTTCTCACCTACCTTCTTCTCCTTATTATCACCCCCTTCCTTCTCCTTCTCTTTCTCCTCCTCCCCCTCTTTCTTCTCTTTTGGTTCCCTTCTCCCACCAGACTTACCACGCTTACCTCTTTTCTTCTTTAACCCTTTTGTCACCTTTTCATCAACCTCCTCGGCGTTTGCACCCTCTTCTTCCTTCACATCATCCTTCTTCTCCACTTCCACTTCATCTTCTTCTGTTCCACCTGTGCCCAATTTTACTTCCTCTTCATCTTTTTCATCCTCAGCTTCTCCCATTTCTACATCCTCAGTTTCTTTCAGGTTTCCTTTTCGCTTTTCCTTCTTCCTCGTCTTTCACCAGTCGCGCACTATCTTCCTCTTCATCAATCTTCTCCTCCCCCTGGTCTTTTTCTTCCATATTGCCCTTCTCTACCCCATTCTTTGTTTCTTCCGCACTGTCTTCCTCTTCCACACTGTCTTTCTCTTTCTCATTCTTCATTTCCTCCACAACCATTTTTTCTCCCTCGTCTTTTGTTTCTTCAACGGTATTGCTTTCTTTCTCTTCCTTCTCTACTTCCATGCCATTCTTTTCATCCATTTCCTTTGTTTCCTCCACCACAACATCCTTTGTATCTTCCTCGTCATTGTTTTCTTTCTCTTCCTTCTCTATTTCCATCTTGTTCTTTTCATCCATTTCCTTCGTTTCTTCCACGTCATCCTTTTCAGCCTCATCCTTCACTTCTTCCTTTTCAGTCTCATCCTTCACTTCTGAAGAAATCGTTTCTTTATCATCCTCCACTTCTTTCACATCATTCTTGTCTTCCTCACATTTTCTCCTTCCACATCCTTCTCCTCTTCCACAATAGCAGCTGCTTTCCCAACCTTCACTTCTTCCACGCCATTCTTTTCTACTGCATCCTTCTTTTCACTAACGGCCTCTGCTCCAGAATCTTCCGGTGGTGGACCAGAACCATTAGCCACTACAGCCTCCTCCAATCCAAACTTTGGATCCGGTTCAGGACATTTTGATGAGTCAAGCTGCAAGTACAACCTTTAATAAAAAAAACTAACCATTTATAAGCCAAAACAATGCAGAGTATAGCAAAGATACAATCTTTAATATAAAAACATGAGCTTTAACTACTAGAAGTAAGAAATTGCAGAAGCGGGAAGAATTTGTTACTGAATACCCTAAAATCAAACTGAATCACAGAGAGCAAAGTGACAAACTTTATGCCAATAGAAAGGGTCAGAAAATTTAAGAACTATGAAAAAAAAAATGTTAGGGTTCGCAAATGTTCTCAAAACCCTAGCTTTTCGAACTGAACATCTCGAAACACTAGCTCGACGAACACGACCCAATATGCAAAAATTGATAAATTTTCGGATCGATATGAGATAAATGGAGGGGGGAAAAAGTTACTTACGGGGGAAACCGATCGAAATCGAGATATTTTGAAGAAATTTCTCTCCTTTTTAGGGGGGCCTTTTTTTTTTTAAGGGGAAATAGGAAAAAAATGGGCGCTTTCTTTTAGCCCTTTTCGAAGCCTATGCTAAAACTAATGCGGACGCGAAGCTCGGAATCCAATCGGGTTTTATTTTTGCTTGTCGGATCTGGGTTGGTTGCGGCTTAAGTCAATCCGTAGGAAGCATACGCGGCAGGAAGATGCGAAAATGTGGCTCCCACTGTTTAGAGAGAGAGAGAGAGAGAGAGAGAGAGAGAGAGAGAGAGGGGGGGGGGGGGGGGGGGGGGGGGAGGGAGGAGGGTAGACCAGATCTGGTGTTCCAAAATCTGTTCCAACTTTATTATATGTGTTCATTTTTTTGTTTTTTTATTGATTGATCCACATATAATAGAATAAAACAGAATATAAAACAAAAATGTGGAACAGCAATCTGTTCTTAGAGGAGGATGGAATTTAACTTTTGAATAATGCTAAGTTTACAACCAAAGGCCTACAAGTCTCTCTTCTCCTGCTATATGGGTCCCACCGGATCCCTCCTCTCTCTATAGAAGTCAGCCATGTAACGGTTGTAAGCTCTTACAACCATTTTTTGTTGTAAGAATGTCATTGTCTTTAACTTTTGGACAATACTATTCTTAGAGATTGTTTGGATAGAAATAATTTTTTAAAAGAGTAAAAATAACACTTACAGTACGATGAATTGTAGTACATTTTCAGCAAATGTGTTTGGATATAATATTTTTATCTCTACCAGTGAGGAGGAAGATGAGTGTTTGAATGTCAGCGTTTTTTTTTTACTGTTCATCTGAAAAATTCACTTAAAAAAAAAATTTGCACATAGCGGGTCATTTTTCCTCTCTACTGGCCATGTATGTCATGTACAACTTTCATTTCAAACAAAAAAATAGATCTAGATCTAGATCGATCCCCATACGGCCATGTATGTCATATTTCCAAAAATCCCCAAATTTTCTATCAAGATCCACGATTTTTTTTTTTTTTACTTTTCTGAATAGATCTAGATCCCCATGGCGCGGTGAAGCTTCGGACTCCCCCGCAGCTGCGGTGAAGCCAAACCCCGACCCCGCTTCTGCCGGTCGAGCACCATCTTCACTGCTCGAGCTTCCCTGCTGACGACGAGCTCGTTCCAGGAGACGACGACGCCGACGCTGACGACGAGCTCGTCGTGGTGACCGCTCAAGCTGTTTCCGCGTAGATGCGCTTCTGGCGGTCGAATAGCTGGCGGAAGCCGGTCATGCAGTCCATCTGCCGCTCCAGCTGCTTGTCGAGGCGAGATGGTTGAGGTGGTAATGGTGCCACAGTTTTTTTTTTTTTTTTTTTAGATGATGGGTGCCATAGTTGCAACCAACTTCCCCCTATTTTGAGCTGCAAGAACCCCCTGGGTGAAAAGTAGGGAACAGAAGCTGAAACATGTCAGAAAAAACAGTAGTTGCTGCTACGCACGCTCCCGGCCTAACTAAACACTGAAAGTAATACTTCCAATGGACAGTTTCACTTGCAGCACTTTTGCTGCCATACCAAACAGGTCCTTAAAGAAGTTGTAAGATACAACTGCTACGTCCAAGGTGTGTAATGAATCGGATCGACCTGTTCGCGACTCGGATTAACCGAGTTGGACCGGACTCAATTCGAAGAAAGCGGCAGATCGGACCGGTTCGATCCGATAAACAAATAATTCGATCCAGTCTGAACCCATGATCCGATCAGGATAGGATAGGATCGAACCTATCTGGGTTCGGACCGGCCCATGGACCGATCCGGTCCGATATTTTTTTATATAAAAAAATTATTACAAATTATTATTATTATTATTATTATTATTATTATTATATATATATATATATATATATATATATATATATATAAGTAAATAAAAAATTTGGATCGGTTCGGTCCAATCCGGAATCGGTCCGGACCTGCAAAGTTGCACACCGGGTCGGGGTCGGACTTACGGGCCGATTTTCCGACACATCCCGGACTCGCGGAGGAGGTGGGCCGAGTCGGTCCGGATCGTTGTCCGGGTCGACCTGGACCTGATTTGACTGGACCGAACCTGTGGCAGGTTCCGGACCGGCCTGTCCATTTAGACACCTTGACTGCTACGTGGCCGATCTTCATTGGAAAAGGGAGAAGAGCTGGGGTCCGATGGAATCCATGTAACAAAGGAAATTGTTGGATGTAATGAGTTGTAGTAAGTTGGTTGTAAACATAGCATTTTCCTAACTTTTTCTTTTGCCGGTATACGAAGAAATGCTGATGCTACGTGGACAATTGTGATTCAGCAATGATCGCAATGGTCATTTGCGGTCGGATCTCCAACTGCCTGATCGATGTGGGCTTGAAGAAGAAAATAAATACAAATTACTTTTGGAGGTTGTCGTATGCTTGATACGAGTACTAAAGTATTATATTCAGAAAAATTCTAAAAACATACTGAAAGATTGAAAAATAATAGATAAGGTAATGAGTTAGCAAAATTATTAAAATGATAACAAGTCACCAATGAGGTTTTGTAAAAAAAAGAAAAATTCGTCACTAAAAGTTCAATCTCATCACTAAAAGTTCTTTACGTCACTAAAAGCATAATTTTGTCACCAAATCTCGTCACTAAAATATTTTGTTAGCCCAATTCGCCAAAGTCCAAAAAAAAATATATTTACATTCGTATTGCCATTATTGTTGGCAACATGAGTGCATGTACTTATGTTGCCAACGCTTTTGGCGACACATTATTTTTTTGAAAATTTTACAAACTTATTACCTTATCTATTATTTTCCTATCTTTCGTTATCTCTTTAGAAATTTTCTGTATCATATTCTGTATTGGCTAGGTTAGAAGGATAAAAAAAATTAAGAAGATAATTATGTAGCAGATGGTTTGGCTAGTATTGATGTTAGATGATGTTATTCTTACCGTCATGAATCTTGGATGATGAACTGGATTCGTTAAATGGACCTCTTTTTCAGATCAAAGAAACTTTATATGTCTACATGTCTTTTCCTTTACTTACACTAGTAAATTTACGTACGTTGCACGTATAATATTATTAAAAATAGTTATATTTAAATATATTTAAATATATTTAAATTAAGATTTGTTAAATAGTTTAAATATTTTTGATAGTTTTCCCTTTAAAATTAATTATTAACTTTAATTTTTAAATAATTTTAAATTTAGTTTTTAAATATATATATTTGTATGGAAGAAAAGAAATAAAAATTGCCGTATTGTTTTTAAAATAAATAATAGAGGATTGACAAATGGCTTCGATGGATCATTTTTGAGCTGTTTCTATCTGTTTCCAAGCATCCTTATAAGAGTAGAGATACACGAGCAAAGTCGAGACATATTAATAATGGGGTGTCACTTGAACGCTCTAAGTTAAATGAGAAAAAAGGTAAAATTTGACAGAATTTTAGGGTAGTGTCATGACCCATACCCGAATGATCGGACACGAGTACGTGGGTACATTCAGTCTACGCCGTAGCATCGGCGGTAGTAGAACGCTGTTTAGGTCATCACTATCTAACTATCAATCATACTAATACAGCTAGTTCTATCATGTACTCAATCACAATAATCTAAAGGAAGAATGAACATGGAAGATAATCCAAATAAAATTCTAGAGAAAGGAAACTAGGACAATATATGGAAAGGAACACTAAACTAGATCTCTACAGTTGTTACCTCAAGTCCACAGTGTAAGAGCAGTCATGTCTATGACATCTCTTTGACATCCCGGAATAGATAGCATAATACTCACTGAAAAATATTATCCAGTCAGGAATGGAGCGAAATACAAAACTCTGAAAGCAGTTCCAAATATATGGTACAACATATATGACAAATAATAGAAAAAAATACAAGATAACTAGCAATAGAAAATAAAAATGAACTAGAGTAAACATGTGAAGTACTGGAATGAAAGAACAATCAATATGGAATAACTGCAAGTAATGTAAATAGATAAAACTAGCAAATGTGCCTTATAGTACAAGTTCGTTATGTGATCGGTTTGGGTTGAATACGAATATAAGCACACTGAACACGAGCAGTGTGTGAACACGAGCAGTGTGTGAACACGAATATAATAAGTTAATTCGATTATACGTGTGATATGTAGTCGACTTGTACACGAATACAAGGGGCTTGATCACACAACCAATTTTAACTCCCCGTCCCCAACCAATAATCATGGATCCAATCACGACACATTACGAACATGAATATAAGCACACTGAACACGAGCAGTGTGTGAATACGAAGTATACGATAATCATTACCCGATACACACGATAAAACATATGTGAAGGAGTACCCGTTGAACACGGTAAGGAATAACATCCCATGACATGATCTATATAGTACCAGTTCCGTGTGGCCATTGTATCGGAATCAAGTAAACAGTTCTAGAACATGTGATATATATACTATCATGAAATAAAAACTAACAGAGAGATGTACTCGCCTAAAATCCATTGAGAAGAATCAACTGTATCCGAAAAGGTGCCTCAAAAACCTCTATATAAAATATTATATCAATACAAGGTTTTAGAATAATAATAAGTTAAACTAATCTATTTCTAGGTCATTAGGCCAATTCTAAGTCAAAACAGTCAAACTATGTCAACTCTAAGTCAAACTTGGTCAAATTAGCTATTTCTAGGTGGTATGAGTCCATAACCCAGTTATTGGATCCATACCTTGCATACCTAGGCTATACTAGCTATTACAAGATACTAGAGTATCATAATACTAAGTATCAATACATATAACTTATATATATATATATATATAATATATATATATATATATATATAAGTTATATGTATTGATACTTAGTATTATGATACTCTAGTATCTTGTCATAGCTAGTACTAACATAGTATCGATTACCTTGGCTTTGAGCCATCTTGGTATCACTACCTCGCTACCCATTTGGTATGCAATACCGTTACCCCCGTGATATCTCAACTCTTATTACCTTGGTCCTACTCAAGGTAAACTAGAACTAGTATTACCCATCTCTAATATTTATACTATATATATATATATATATATATATATATATATATATATATATATATATATATATATATATATATATATTCCAATCTATATACATTAGCTCATATATAGCTACTAACTAACATGTATCTCTAACATATACAACTACATAGATATCAACTTATTAACATCTACATATAACAATAACATCTAACACTAAGCTAATATCTAATATATACTAAGATATCACTTAACTAATTGTGAACACTAACTTATATATATAAACTAATTGTTAACATCAACTTGTATATACACTAACAACTAATCTAACACTCCTCTAGCATATATTAATAACAACCCTAACATCAATACTAACCTCTAACCCATCTAACATGTTGTCAAGCCAACCATGCATGGCTGCTCACATACATTGCTGTCCCCAAGGCCCGACTGTGCATGTGCACAGCTGCACAGTTGCTCAATCATCTTCATGTGCACATCACACAGATCAGTCCCCTATTGATGTCCCTCTTATTCTAGTGTCTAGAACAACACACCCCTCTTCAAGCCTATTTCTAAAGTTGTTGTTTCTTATTTCCTTCAGAGATAGGACAGAACCTGATCACCCCAACCAATACTTGGTTGCTCATAACTCACTGAAGTACAAAACTCTAAAAGCAGTTCCAAATACATGGTAGTGTATATATGACAAATAATAAAAAAGAATACAAGATAACTAGAATAGAAAATAAAAATGAACTAGAGTAAACATGTGAAGTACTGAAATGAAAGAACTGGCAATATGGAATAATTGCAAGTAATGGAAATAGATAAAACTAGCTAATGTGCCTTAGAGTACAAATTCGTTAAGTGATCGGTTTGGGTTAAACATGAATATAAGCACACTGAACACGAGCAATGTATGAACACGAATATAATAAGGTAACTCGATTACACGTGTGATATATAATCGACATATACACGAATACAATAGGGGCTTGATCACATAACCAACTCCTACTCCCCTGTCCCCAACCAATACTCATGGATCCAATCACGACATATTACGAACACGAATATAAGCACACTGAACACGAGCAGTGTGTGAACACGAAGTACACAATAATCATTATCCGATACACACGATGAAATACATGTGAAGGAGTACCCACTGAACATGGTAAGGAAATAACATCCCATGACAGGATCCATATAGTACCAGTCCGTATGGCCACTGTATCGGAATCAAGTAAACAGTTCTAGAACATATGATATATACTATTATGAAATAAAAACTAACAGATAACAGAGAGATGTACTCGCCTGAAATCCAGTGAGAAGAATCAACTGCATCCGGAACGGTGTCTCGAAGACCTATATATGGAATATTATATCAATACAAGGTTTTGGAATAATAACAAGTTAAACTAGTCCATTTCTAGGTCATTAGGCAAATTCTAAGTCAAAATAGTCAAACTAGGTCAACTCTAGGTCAAACTAGTCATACTAGCTATTTCTAGGTGGTATGAGTCCATAACCCAGTTATTGGGTCCATACCTTGCTTACCTAGGCTATACTAGCTATTACAAGATACTAGAGTATCATAATACTAAGTATTAATACATATCACTTATATATACACACACACACACACACACACACACACACACACACAAGTTACCCATAGCTAGTACTAACTTAGTATCGATTACCTTGGCTTTAAGCCATCTTGGTATCACTACCTCGCTACCCATTTGCTATGCAATACTGTTACCCCGTGATATCTCAACTCTCATTACCTTGGTCCTACTCAAGGTAAACTAGAACTAGTATTACCCATCTCTAATATATATATATATATATATATATATATATATATATATATATATATATATATATATATATATATATATATATATATATATACACACACACACACATTAACTCATATATAGCTACTAACTAACATGTATCTCTAACATATACAACTACATAGATATCAACTTACTAACATCTACATATAATAATAATATCTAACACTAAGCTAATATCTAATATATACTAAGATATCACTTAACTAATTGTGAACACTAACTTATATATATAAACTAACTGTTAACATCAACTTACATATACACTAACAACTAATCTAACAGTCCTATAACATATATTAATAACAGCCCAAACATCAATACTAACCTCTAACCCATCTAACATGTCAAGCCAACCATGCATGGCTGCTCACATACATTGCTGTCCCCAAGGCTCGATTGTGCATGTGCACAACAGCACAGTTGCTCACTGATCTTCATGTGCACAACACACAGATCAGTCCCCCATTGTTGTCCTTCTTATTCTAGTGTCTACAACAGCACTCCCCCCTCTTCAAGCCTATTGCTAAAGTTGTTGTTTCTTATTTCCTTCAAAGATGGATAGAACCTGATCACCCCAACCAATACTTGGTTGCTCATAACCTACTGAAACACCAATTGTTCCCGATCCTCACATACACAGGTATTCACTCTTGAACTTGTAAACACAACACTCAAATACTTACCATGCACATCACTATACTGCTGCTGATGAAAATGGCAACAGTGTAATACACTGTTGTGGCATCTGCCACCACTGTTGCCTTAGCCAACATCTGATACACAACCCCCCCCCCCCACAGCACCAATTACTACATCTCCTTGTCAAGCACTCTTACAAGCCATACACAACACACAGCTACACCTTCACACCAACTGACAGGCATCACTAAATGTTAATATACTGCAAACCCAATACCTCCACATACCAAGTACAAGACACCAAACACCAACTCCTCTAGTGTATTGACTATTGTTGCTTTACTTCATTTGCTTCCCAGTTCTTTTCTCCATATCCAATCACAGTTCCTACACATCATTTCCCTCCCTAACATACTGCTACTGCTACTGCCTTATATTCCCTTCAAAACTGGGACATACCCGATCTAATGTCCTGTCTTGCTTGCAAGCTCTGTTGTTTGCAAGTTGCTAATGTTGCAGCAGCTGCTAAGTTGCATCCACAGTGCAAAAACCTGATCACCATGCTCCCTAACTTATCTGCTAATGCAACCCATCCCAAGCACAGTACACTACAACACACACTTACACATATAAACACACACAAATATATATACACTCACGTCCATATATATATATATATATATATATATATATATATATATATATATATATATATATATATATATATATATAAATACTTAAAACTTATATATACCTATTCTAATGAGTACACAAATATATAATCAAGAGTAAAACTGAGAATCAAGCAAAAAATGACCAACTTGTCATTTCAACAAATATGTGGTGTGCATCCCATGATACGCTATGATACGCTCATGATACGCACCCCAAACCTATCCAAAATCAACCAAAATTCTATCCACTAGTTCTAAATAAAAATTAGAATATATTCTAAGTACTAACACATCAATTTAAGTGTCATGGCACAATTCCACATGTGTGTGGCACCCGTATTGAAGGAAAAACTTCTAAATTAACCCGTATCACTAAATTGCCATGATACGGCCTACACGTACCCAATTATGGACACGATATTAGGCTCACAACACTAGAACAAACATAAAACCATCAATCTCACCTATTGACAAACACTTGGTGTGCCAATCTCGGATTTTCTCCAAAATTGACACAAAATACATGGTAACTTCCAAAATAGTGGTCTCTAGTAGTCCATTCTTCTTCCTATAAGTATTCCTAGTCCATAGGTGGGTTCCTAATGATTAAACTACATATTTAGAGTCTAATTAGAAGGTAAAAATTAATTTGTACCTATTGGGAGATGGATTCCCAATGCAAGTCTCCAAATGGACACAAAGAGCCTTTCAAATTGTGCTCTCTTCACCACCTTGTAGATCCTTGCCTTCTCATTGCTCCTAGAGTCTCCAATGATGAATTAGGGATGAATTAGAATGATATTTGGTAGAGATTTGATGCAAGTTTGGTGGAGGAAATAGAGAATTTGGGGAAGAACACTTAGATTTAGAATTTTTGGAATAAAATAAAATAAGGAGAGAGAGGACTCCTCTCTATACATGCCCCCTGGCTTGGCTCCCAAGCAATGGTTAATGACTAATATGTCCCAACGGGCTTGTCATGATGAATAATAATTAAGGGAGAAGCTTTCACTCCTAATGGTTGGCTAATTAATAACTTAACTTAATGAAATGGACTAACTATTGGGCTCAAGTCTAGTATAACTAATGTTGGTCCATGATAAGTCTAGTTAGGTCCAATTAGGCTCACTAACTACTAGTCTAACTATTGACTAACAACTAACATTAACCATATACAAGATACAATATATAACTATACCAAATTTATTGTAAAATAAATTTAATCCAAATATTTCATTACTAATGATTAAAATAAAAATACCACTCAATACCATATTAATAATATTACCAATAATAGGAAAAGATAAAAATATCCCTCTTCGGGAAAGTGGTAGTGACAACTCTACCCCCCTGAAAAAAATTTGTTCTCAAAATTTAAGGCCTCGCTCCTCTCTCTGGGCCAATCATCACCATTTCATAAAAGTTTTACTACAGTCAAACCCCCAACAATCATAGTCTAAGACACAATCCTGCAATTCTTCTGAAGAAACAACCATGCATGGGTATAATCTCTAACTATTGCAATCTCAATCATGGTCACTTTCTAACTATACCTTAGCTAAATTATTTAACATCATGGGTTACTACGCCCAATACTACTGGTATACTATGGTTCTAAGCCATGGACATACTTATCTCACTGGCACACACTATCCATAATACTATACTACACCTCTAAGATACTACCTTCCTTTATCTGTCTCGGTTCTTGCAATTACCTAAACTACTTAACCATCATTCTTGCAAATGAACACTTGTGTACCCTATTGGCATATCCTTACCGATCTAGAATACTCTCAATAGGATGCCCACCCAAGTCTTGACACCAACTACGCAAGGCATTAGCTCTTAATTGGCACTTAGATGATACTCTCATACTAGGTTACTCATGTCTCTCGTCTATACTTAGTACACTTATCCACTAAAAATGCTTGTACTTAAACCTTCATAATATTTGAGGTGCTCTGAATCTTTCCACTATGATACTCTTTCTATTCTGATACTTGGTGTAAACTCATACTCTAACACCTATTAATCACTCTAGGGTTCTCATCTATATTTAGTATTACAATACATACACAAATACCTCCTAGCCATTACAACATCAAGACATCTCACCGATATTCTTATATCCATCATACTATTTTCTGATACATACTACTTCTATACTCCAAAATACTAGCAAGATACTATGCCTACTAAACTGACTTCTATATAGGTTACCCTCCTTACTTACTGCCTGGAACACTTGTATTCTTACTCATCACTATCCTTCATCTATACACAAGATATTTACTGATACTAGCACATTGTTCAACAAATTCGTGATATACCCTGGATACTATTAATCCCTATGCACTCTTGATATAGAAATACCGGCTTCATAACTATACATAACATCTGTACTTAATGTTCTAGGACACTAACTTCTTAGCACTCACAACAACTCATCGCATAGCCTACTCACTAGATCTCCCTATCACCTCACTAGAACTCCTGATGACATGCACCCAATGTGTCACGCCTCGATCTCCCGCAAGGCTGTGTGCATAGCTAACCGTTCGGGCAATATTCGATTTCGTACACTAACCAGTTAGGTAATCATGTATAGGTATATCAGTTTGCACATAACTTGCAAATTCTAGCATGAGTCTAATCCCAAAAGGGTCTAGCATAGGTTGGCACAAAGGCCCTAGCATCACAATTTTGTAGAAGCAATCATATCATTCACATGCACTTTTCGAAAGTATTTAGACTTATTATTGGAACATTCTATTGGGACATTGAGATAGAGTGTGCACATAACCCACGAATGAGCTTTCAAAACGGAGAAAATCGAAATAAAGTCCAAAGGCGTATAGCCAAGCTCTGATACCAATCTGTCACGCCCCGATATCCCCCAGGCTAATCGGCCGTCCCCGCTAGGACAGAATCATCGCGCCAGCGCTCCCGCGGGATGATCGCTTGACCTATTTGGGCGTGACGCCGTACGAGCGTGAGCCGTGCCTATGCAAGGCCGAGGTTCGTTATTGGCGGTAAGAGGTTTAAGTCACAGAGTCGCACAGATTGTCCGAGTGCAGCGAAATCATAAACGCATAAGCGATTGGTAACAAGTTCACTGAGTCATTGTCATGACCCACACCCAAAATTTGGGCATGAGTCGTGGGTACGTCCAGCCTACACCGCAGCATCGGCGGTAGAACGCTGTCTAGGTCTCAAACATAATATATCCTGTCAATAGTCTCAACTCCGTACGGAGGACAATGATAATATGAATCCACAGTTCTATAAATATACTCAATCATAAACTATATGAAAGTAATTGGCACGATGAGAAATGGAAAATAAGGAGTTCTATCATAAGCCAACACAAATAAGTACAACACAAGTCCTGAGTCTAGATGACCTCAAAGTCATAAAATAATAATACAACTCAATCTCAGTCTAAAACAATAATACAGAAAAATAGTAATCTAAGTGCAGGCAGGTAGGATCTCCTCTAGGATAGGCAACTCCTCTGAGATTTCCGGAGTGAAATCTTCCTCTAGTCCTAGGCCGTAATGGGTGGGGCAAAAGTTCTCCAGGTCCTCTGAAAAATGTTATTCAGTCAGGATTGGAGCGAAGCACAAACACTAACAGCAGTTTTATTTAATGTTGACAAAAACTATAAACAGTGTAAGAAATACAAGATGAGAATAAATGCTGGAAATGTAAAGTACTGTAGAATATGAAATAGGCAATAGAATATCTAGCAATGAACAATATACAGTGAATGCTAGAACAAGTGAATCTAAAATAAAGAATAAACATCTAGCTAAGTGTTTGAAATATCAGTTTATTATGTGATCGGCTTGGGACTAGATCAGGCTGGTTACATATGATTAGCTATGATTCTTGTAGGTCAGGCTAACCATATGGTTAGCTATGATGCATGTAATGGTCAGGCTAATCATATATAACAGCTATGAAGCATATAAATGGTCAGGCCGCACCCGACGTGAGAAGTGGGGTGAGCTATGATGCATGTAGAGTTTGGATATGATCACATAATCTACTAATAGTTCCCCATCCCCAGCTAGCACGATGGATTCCAATCACGACTCCTCATGATAGGGATCTAGGGTGCTAACCCGTGTATCCATAGTGTCGGAATCAAGTATGTAATACAACTAAATTTATAGAAGTAATCAACAAAACGAAAACTGTTAGAGAATGTACTCGCCTGTGGTCCTGAGCAAAGTGTGAGGATCGATGTCCAAAGTGGGATCACAATGACCTATTTGTGGAATATAAATGTCAAATACTGAATTAAAGGAAATAACATGTTTAACTAAATTAAATATGAGGCCTCTAGGTCATACTAAAATCTACTGGCCAAAACTAGTCAAACTTGGTCGCACTAGGTCATACTAGATTAACTAGGTCTACTAGTCCATTTATATACCATAATAGTCCATACTGGACCAACCTAACTAAACTAGTCATTACTAGGATGACTGGGTAGTACTAGTAGCTAAGATATACTAAACACCATACTAGAGTTATTTATACTTATCTAAAATATATAGAATAGTGTTTTATATAGTAACTTAACTTTTTACTTGATATCTAGCAAATATCTTATACTAGCTCTATACCTTAACACTTGACCCAAGACACCTAACTCAAACCCCCACCTCCTAAATCCTACTAGCTACTACAACCATCTGCCTTAAACAAGTGTAGGATACACTAGCTGCCACTGCCATTGATACTCTATACTCAGAGATCCCTTTCCCCCAAATCAGATATACTGACACACTAAGTATCTTGGAACCGTACCTACACTAAACTGGCACAACTCTAAGACTGATAGACACACAGGTACACAGTGTCACTGATACACACTTATATTCACTGATTTTTACTACACACTACACTCACAGTTTCCTGGTTTTCACTACACACTACACTCACAGTTTCCTCCACTGAACTCACACACATACAGCATCTGCACAGTTCCTTCTCACTCATACACTGAGTTCACACTGGCATTAGGTTCTCACTCACTGACACAGGTACTAACACACTAGGTTCTGGGTTCTACTGATACTCAACTCAACTCACTGTACAGGTTCACATAGACACTGATACACTGGCACAGAACTACACCTACACACACATACCTAATACACTAAAACTCACCCAAAGCTCACTGGTTCACCCATAGATATTCACACACACAACACTCACACACAGGTACTAAGCTCTATGGCACACACACACACTCACTGATCTGGATACTGATATACACAGGTAACACACAGAATTCATATAGGTATTCACACAGGAACATACATGTAGACACTGACACATAAAATTCCTAGATACACTGAGAATACACAGGTAACACAGATCCTGGGAAAATTATCACTCACACACACACAGTTACACATAATGTTCTAATTGATACACACAGTATCTACACTAAGGCTCAACACACTGGTTCATTCACACAGACACACCACACACAGCTACACACTGACACAAAATACTGATACACTAATTTCCAACCAAGAATACCCCTTCACTGCACACACTCAAAACCTAGACACTGATGTACATCTGAAACTCGTGATACTCAGACCTACACATACACAGTTACACAGGAAACCTCTGCTAGACACACTCAAAACCTCACAATTACCCGACTGTACAGGAACTAAATCCTGATACACTACTAACCCTAAGCTCACTCAAACCAATGCACAGGTCTCTCCCCAAATCATACAGCACACAACCTGTTCTACCATGTCTGTACAGGAAAACCCAAACACACTGCACATCTCCCTCGACTGTGCACAGGACCTCCCTATGGTGCATTCGACTGTTCAGATCTAACCGAAACAAACACACGGGAATAACGTATGCATATCTATAAATGTATTCTTCAAAAAAATGTAAGGATTAGAATAGATCCAAAAGCTAAACACCCTACTAAACATATCAACAAGCACAAGAAGTGTAGAAAATGAAACCATACTAAGAACTTCCTGAAAAACCCAAATAAAAACCCTAAATCAAAATCTAAACATCAAGGTGGGGTCCTAATGGGCAACAACAACAGAAAAACAGAATTTAAATGGATTAAAATCGGATTTTACCTATCGGAAGATGGTTTCCTAATGGAGGTTCTTCTTCTCCAAGTCTTCTTGGCCCAAGCTTCTTGTTTCCCCTTTGTTGGAGGAGGAAGGTGAAATTCCTAGGTCTGGATTCCGAATTGGGGGGGGGGGGGGGAAATGGTTTCAAATGGAGGCTAGGGTTTAGTTTCTTTCTTCATGAAGAATGGTTGAGGGAGGCTCCCCTTTATAATAAAGGCTAGGTTTAGGGTTCCTAATGCAAGGGTTAAGCTAATCCTCCATGTTAAGTCATGAAGAAAAATAATTAACTAGGGTTTAGTCATCTCTAGGGTTTTAACTTCCTAATTCAAAAATGTAAATTAGGGTTTCTCTAAAGCTAGATCACAAATTAGGGTTTAGTCATTAGGGTTAGATCTAATGAGTTTCTAGGGTTTAACCTAAACCTAACATCAAGAACACCACATAAATAAATTTATAAAACTCAACATATAATTAAATACTTAATTAAATCAAATAGGGAAATTACACTAATGCCCTAATCTGGAAATATGGTAGTGACAGTCGTCAATAGCGGAAGCAATGAATAACACAAGTTGAAGTAAAATAAACTCTTTATTGATATTTGAACAAGTGTTACAAGCGACGTATAGCCGAGATTACAAGTCGCTCAAGCCTCTCTCTCTCTGAAACAGTAAAAGCGTACAAAATGGCTACATTTATGGAATTATGTATAGGCGATATTCTAACATTATGTCTTGTATATGTTCTTCAGCTTCCGGACGCAGTGCTCCAAGGCTACAGAGTGAACTCCACGCCTTAGCACTCACGAAGGAGGCATCCACACCGAACGAGGTTCTTCCGCACCCTGCAAACAATCTGGTGGGTTATCAGTACATGAATGCACTGGTGGGGAGACTACTCGCCCGCTCGACAAATCCAAACACGTTCAATAGGTTTCGTGCACCAACTATTAGGTTGTCTTTCTAGTTTTGCCTTATGATCAGTTTTATGGCAATATTGAATAGCCTATCTCGTGTGGCAGTGCACCGTACGATATAAGAGGAAACACGGCGAGACTTACCAACTTACCATTTGTCCTTCCATGTCCAAGGCAAACATAGTTATTTCAAGCACAAGCAGCATATATAGTAAAACTCAGGGGCAATAGCATGTGCAACACAAGTATATGAGCGAGACTATGTTTTGGGTACACGAGTATATATGTTATCCAGAAGTGTTGCAATGGATGTTTAAGTGTTTCAATGGATTGCTCGGGTTGCTCCATTTGTATAGATGACTTATACTCATTTCGTTCAGGTGATTATGATATCTTGGATGCTATGCAATGACTCGCACGCGGATTGTCGCTAAGCGAGGATGATTTATCTATATGAACATGAGGTCACTGGCATAGCCATAAAGGATGCCGCATAGTCTCGGACGGAGATAAGACATAACAAAAGAGTCACTGGGCGTTAGCCATCGTCCCGACCAAATATGTGAGACTACCGTTTTGATTCATGGAGTCAGTCGGATATCTTGTGAGTAGGATGCCCTACCGAGAGTCCGGCTGCTATATATTGCGCACCCCAAACCGGAGAGCATCCTGCCGATTTAGCCATGCAATACCATATTCCCCCTAGGACGGTACGATCCCAGTGCCCCGGTGATCGTCCGAGGAATCCATGTTATTACCTCGTGCACGAGTTGTCCGGGACCATGCAAACCTCAGGTCTTCTAATTTCATAACTTGACATGATAATCCATGATTCTTGTTCTGACACGAGTAATTTGCTCTACGAGCTGTGATTCTTGATTGCTTGACATAATTCTCGTTCAGAGGTAAACTTGATATGATTATCATTCCGATGTAAACTTGACAAAATTCTCGATCAGTGATCCACTTGCCTTGATGTATTCCCCTGGTTCGGGGACAACCTTGGTGACCTAACAGTCTCGAATACTTTCAGGTTCATACTTGCATGGAACGACTATTAGATAGTCTTCCAAGGAGAACTAGATGAATGCATGACATGCACAGTATTACACGATTGAGGCATAGTTTATGCGACGAGCATTGAAATGAGGCAACAAGCACAAGTTGACATATAAGCAGGCAAGCATTGCATTTATAAGAAAACTTAAGCAATCACGTTGGCTCGAGCCCGAAGGTAAGCCGAGGAGTAAAACCGTAAAGGGACTTACCGAGCGACATAATCTAGGGTCGTGCAGTATAGCAACTAAAGCAATGCACTACGAAGAGTGTGATGTTCTACTTGAGGGATAGCAGGGTCTAGTTGCATAAGGCAGATATAGCATGTGAGGGTCTAATTATAAGCAATGTTTTATTTTCATGTTCTAACACAAGCAATACAAGTTAGGATTATTCCCTTAGCTAGGTGCATTGTATTCTTATTAGCATGCAGGGGATGATTCACCTAGCGACTAGCATAAAACTCCATATTTTAAGTGTGCTGGCTAAACAAAGATAAGTTCATCGTAGTCACCCACCTTAGCGATGATTCGCCTCGGTCGAGTGAAACTCCGAGCGAGCCTCTGAAAGCCTAAGCCGAAACTCCTGAAGAGCCAAGTCTGAAAAATCCTTTTTGCCTCAAACGAATATTCTCGTTGAGCAAAGCGGGTTGGAACGTTGCACTTTTGCCGTTTGAATCGGTAGTCTGCTTGAGCGGAACGGGTCGTTACATAATGCACTAGCTACTTACTTCTATAATACACATCTTTCACTTCATTCTCATAGGCAGACACACACACACACACACACACACACACACACACACACACACACATATATATATATATATATATATATATATATATATATATATATATATTATACATGAACTTACAGATTGATACACTAATCAAGGGTACACTAACATATATTCCATGACCAATCTTGATACTTCTCAACCCATGACACACCATTGGTATTTTTTAATACCCAGACCCCCACTTTTTGATATTCATGAAACTCCCACACTGGTATTACACTTCACCATCATACTTTCATTCATCACCCACTGTGCGTCGTGCTCATAATTTCAGTCACTATACTTCATTTTCTATCACATCTCACTCTCTAATACATCAACATCCTCAAGTACTAGATGATATATCCATCATACTTACTAACTCCATAACTATCCTTGACTCATGTACTTAATATTCTCTGCTACCTGCTTAACATCAACCTGCCCCACTGGCACACTATTGGTACCACTGATACTAAAACCCTACTTCATAATACTCATAAAATTAGTACTACTTTACCACTATTGCTTTTCTCACACATCTCTACTAACACTTCAACACTCCCAAATACTATACGATAGCCCAACATTAGACACATTGTCACGACCCGCACCCGGAGTAAGGGTACTAGTCGGAAACAACGCCCAGCCTACGCCGCAGAATCGACGGTAGAACGCTGTCTAGATAAACTATCTAACAATATAATGAACCACCAATAATGATAGAATACTCAATCACAGAACTAAGATAGAATGAACACGAATCAGATAAGAATAGAATAGTCACAATACAACTCATGAGTCTAAAATAATACATCAATGAGTCAGAAAAAGTAACAAATAAGCTGGAGACAAATCCAGTACAAAAGAATACTACAAAGCTACAAGCTACAACTCCAGGGTCATCTGTCTCAATTGGAATAAGTCCCTTTTGAGCCAGGGTCTCTCAGAATCTAAACCCACAACATCCTGGGGTCCATAATAGGTAGGGTACTCCTCAGTGTCATCTGGAAAAATATATTCAGTCAGGAAAGGAGCAGAGTACAACCCTAACAGCAGTTCTCAAACAATGATAAAAACTATGTAACAGTAAATAGCTATGGATAAACAAGATACACAATAGACAGGAGAGATATATGTACAATAAAGAAATACTAAAAATAAATACAATAGGGAACAATATGCCAATGAAACAAGAATACTAATGACTAAGTGTGTGAGTACTAGCTTAACATGTGATCTGCTTGGGCAAGATGCAATACGGCCTGGCTAATCATACGTGCGGTGCATGATCAACACTATTCGCTTACCAGTACTTTATTCAATAGGGATTTGATCACATATTTACACTAATACTCCCCACCCCCGACTGGTATAATAGATCCAACCACGGTATGCTATGGCACTAGATTCCCCAAGAAGAGAGCAACTCCTCCCGAAAATTGGTGTCTGTACATGTACAAGATAACCAATGAAATAATACTTGTACCATATATACCATATACCAAGGAATAATATCTCATGACGAGATCCGGATATACCAATCCGTGTAACCATAGTGTCAAGAGAACATGGATATCTACACTAAATACAGTGAACATAGAGGATATCATAAATGAGAAACTATCAGAGAATGTACTCGCCTGAAGTCCAAAGAACAGTCTCACAGATATCTGACTCGGTACCTCGAAGACCTAGATATGGAATACCACATTAATACAAGGTCCCGGAAAGAGAACAAGTCAAACTAGTCAGCTTCTAGGTCAGTAAATCAATTCTAAGTCAAAAGTCAACTATGGTCAACTCTAAAGTCAAACATGGTCAAACCAAGGTCAACCTCACAAGACATCTATATAAATAATATAGAAATAAAATACAACAATTTAGGAAATCAAAATTAGATCCTAAATGATACCCACACAAAGAATACTAATAATACAAATAATATATACCATAAAATAATATATATACAAACCAATATTTATACAAATAACATAATATATTATTACTAATATTATACCTCACAAAACACATATATATATACAAATATATATATACAATAATAATATATAAAATATAAATTAAATCTGCCAAATCGTCACTGAAAACAGTGAGCTAAAACACAAAAATATATATAAATAGACTTATAGTGACAGTCTGACTGTCACAGAAGAACTGTCACAGAAAAACCGAATAGTAAACCACTGTTGCCTTGGATTTGCTGCCAGTTAAACTGTTGCAGAAAATTCATCGCGAAAAACCGCTGTGTTTTTCCGCTGCTGCATTTAATGACAGAATGGTCATTAAATGCCCGAAGGCTACAGCGGCTGCTGTATCCGGCCGAATAATGACAGTTTCACTGTCATTAAACTCACTGTTACCAAAAGTAATATATATATATATATATAAATATATATATATATATATAAAACACAAATATATAAAGCAATATCTATATATATAAAATAATTAATATAAATATATACATATATATATATATATATATACACATAAACTTACACATTTAAATATTTAATAAATACTAAACACAAAGCACATATTAAGGTACATATTTTACATGGCTAGAAGCACACCTAAAATATATACATTAATATACAAATAATTACATAATAATTATAAATAATATAATTACATATTTAAACATATAAATATATTTTATAAATTATTTATGTATAATTTATTTATTAACATAAGTACATATATAATTGCATACAAGAAAGCTACATACATATATTGGTACATCACATTAGCACCCAAAAATATATAGATCTATGCTACAATATCATAATAGATACACAAAATAAATATATAATATCTATATATATTTACTAATTTTAATTGAAGGATTTAAACCATACATAATTAGATCTATGCAAAAATTCACACAATTGGAGAGTACCACACCGTATCCCACTAGATCTAGGATACGCATGCGACACGAGTCCAACACACAACCAAATGCACCCCGAAGGACACAAACAAGTCACAAATAATATTTATAAATAAATCAAAGTGTCAAAAGTAGATCTATGTGTCCGTATCAAAATACGACATGTTCAAAGCCCCGTGTCGGAGGAAAACCCCCAAATGACACGTATCACCAAATAGTTGGAATACGAACCACAAGTACCCAAATTATCGACACGACACTAGCCCCAAACACATAAGCACATGCCCAATTGATCTATAGGATCAATTGACACACACAACAAAATGTAAATTCGGAATTCCAACAAAATTGACACAAAAAGCACCATAACTTTCTCCATGGGTCTCCTATGAACACAAAACAAAGTCCTATGGGTAGTACATATATATAGGTTGATTTTACATGATTAAATCTCAGATTTAGAAGCTATTTTAATGGGAAAAACTGAATTATACCTATTGGGAGATGGATTCCCAATGAAACCTCCAATTGAGATGAACTTGCTTCCAAATTGTAGATCCTTTCTCCTCTTTGTAGATCCTTGCTTCCTCCTTCTAGATCCTTGCTTCTCAACTTTTTAATGGTGAATTGGGAAGAATTTGGAATAAATTTGGTAGGAAATTGGAATGGGAATGGAGGGAATTTGGTAGTGGGAAATTCTAGATCTAGATTTGGAATGAAAATGAGAGGAGAGAGAAATTCCCCCCTCCTAATATAGGCCGGCCATGCCCCCCTCCCCAAGCAATTGTAAAATTTCCAATGTACCCCTTGGGACCTCTCATGAAGAAATAATTAAGGAAGGAAGCTTCTAGTCTAATCACTTAATTAATTTAATCCATCTTCTTAACCATGGGCTTTCTAAATGGGCCAAGTCTAACTATTTAATTCATGTTGGTCCATGGGTCCAAACTAAACTAGTTGGGTCCACTAAAATAAGTCCAAAATAATTAAATAACATCTAACAATAATTAAATAATACAACAAATAATTATTTACCATGCACAATATTTAATTAAATAGGAAAAGTCTAAAATACCCTTTCCTAGAAAATGTGGTACTGACAAGTCTACCCTCCTTAAAATAATTTTGTCCTCGAAATTCAAAGATGAAAACTACCCCCAGAAAATCACAGAACAGAACTAAAGAATCACAGCTAACTACGAAAGAACATAACAATGAACAGAACATAACTAGAAAATAACATACCTCAAGGTTCAAACAAATATGGATAACGCTCTCGTATTTCATCCTCTCTCTCCCAGGTAGACTCCCCCGGAGAGTGATGCCTCCATGCGACGCGTACCAAAGGAATAGTCTGGTTCCTCAGCACCTTCTCTCTCCGATCCAGAATCTCAACTGGCTGCTCTGGATAGCTAAGAGTAGGGCCTACCTCTATCTCTGAGTGATCCAATACATGACTAGGATCTGCCACGTATCGTCTCAACTGCGACACATGAAACACGTTGTGCACTCCCTCCAATGCAGGTGGCAAGTCTAGTCTATAAGCAACTGTACCGACCCTCTCTATAATAGTGAAAGGTCCGATGAATCGCGGACTAAGCTTTCCGCCTCCACCGAAACGAATCGTGCCTCGTGTCGGAGAAATCCTCAGAAACACCAAACTACCCACCTATAACAAAACAACATCTTAAGAACTTAATCTATAACAAACAAGAACAAGCACAAACAAAAATCTAAACTATACCTCAAACTCCAAAGGTCTCCGATGGCTATCGGCCCAATGCCGCTGTCTGTCCTGCGCCACTCGAAGTCTGTCTCTGATAAACTGAACCTTCTCCGCTGCATCCACAACCATCTCTGGCCCAAGCAAAACTCTCTCTCCAATATCGTCCCAAGACAAAGGAGTACGACACCTCCGACCATATAGAGCTTCAAAAGGTGACATCTCTATACTGGCCTGGTAACTGTTGTTGTAAGCAAACTCTACCAAATGGAGATGGTCCTCCCAAGAACCCCCAAAATCTAGTACACAAGTGCGCAACATATCCTCGAGAGTCTAGATAGTCCTCTCTGACTGTCCATCTGTCTGGGGATGATATGCAGTACTGAACTTGAGCTGAGTGCCCAAACTCTCCTGCAAACTCCTCCAGAAATGAGAAGTGAAACGACTATCTCGATCTGAGACTATGCTGACGGGAACTCCGTGTATCCTAACGATCTGCCTCACATACATCTCTGCCAGCTTCTCCGTAGACAAACCCACATTGAAAGGCAAAAAGTGGGCCGACTTGGTCAACCTATCAACAATGACCCAAATCGCGTCTTTTCCTCCTGGAGATCGTGGAAGTCCGGACACAAAATCCATAGTAATGTGTTCTCACTTCCACTCTGGAATGGGTAATGGCTGAAGTAAACCTCCTGGCCTCTGCCTCTCGGCTTTCACCTGCTGGCACACTAAGCATCTGGATACAAACTGTGCCACTTCCCTCTTCATGCCATACCACTACACACTCTCTCGCATATCCCGATACATCTTGTTAGCACCTGGATGCATGGAATACTGAGAGCGATGCGCTTCCTGCAACACCTTTTCTCGCAACTCCCCACTAGGCACACACAACCTAACTCCATGCCTCAAAGATCCATCCTCTGCAATAGTGAAATCATCCTCCAATCCTGCTCTCACTTGAGCTCTGATACTCCTTAAAGATACATCATCATACTGTGCTGCCTTGATTCTGTCCATCAAATCTGAGTGTATCTACAATCCCCACATTTGCATAGTATACCCAAGAACAATCACCTCAATGCCCAAGCTCTCCAAGTCCTCCAACAAATATCGATCCTGTGTCAAGAATATAGCTACCGGATACCTGCTCAAAGCATCGGCAACTACATTGGCTTTTCTAGGATGATATTGCAAAGAGATATCAAAATCCTTTATCAGTTCCAACCATCGACGCTGCCTCATGTTCAACTCCTTCTGCGTGAAAACGTACTTCAAGCTTTTGTGGTCTGTGAAGATCTCCACACGCTCTTCGTACAAATAATGTTTCCACAACTTCAGGGCGAAAATGACAGCTGCCAACTCCAAATCATGGGTAGGATAGTTCTTTTTATGAGGACCCAATTGCCTGGATGCATAGGCAATTACTTTCCCATGCTGTTGAAGAACACAACCTAAACCTTTCTCCGATGCATCACTATAAATAGTGAAACCTCCGGACCCTGATGGCAACGTCAAAATAGGAGCAGACGTCAACCTCTTCTTCAACTCCTCAAAAGCAACCTGGCAATCCTCCGTCCAAACAAACTCCACATCCTTCCTCGTGAGTCTGGTCATCGGCTCGACAATCCTCGAAAAATCTTGTACAAACTTCCTGTAGTAGCCTGCCAATCCAAAGAAACTCCTGATCTCTGCTACCGAACTCGGAGTCTTCCAAGATTCCACTGCTGAAATCTTCTTCGGATCCACTGAAATACCATCACCAGTCACAACATGCCCCAAGAATTCTACCCTGTCCAAGAAAAACTCACACTTGGACAACTTTCCATACAACTTCTCCTTCCTCAGCACATCCAACACAATCCTCAAATGCTCCTCATGCTCCTCCGGTGTCCTCGAGTATATGAGTATGTTGTCGATGAACACCACCACGAACTTGTCAAGGTACTGGTGGAACACCTTGTTCATCAAGTTCATAAATACCGCCGGTGCATTAGTCAAACCAAACGGTATCACCATAAACTCGTACTGACCATACCGAGTTCTAAAAGCAGTCTTCGGTATGTCCTCCGGCTTCACCTTCACCTGATGGTAGCCTGATCTCAAGTCTATCTTAGAAAATACCTTGGCACCACCCAATTGATCAAACAGATCATCAATCCGTGGCAAAGAATACTTATTCTTGATAGTGAGATTATTCAAAGCCCTGTAATCAATGCACATACGCACCGATCCATCCTTCTTCGGTATAAACAATACCGGGGCTCCCCAAGGTGAAGAACTCGATCTGATAAACCCCTTATCCTGCAATTCGTCCACCTGCTTCTTCAACTCGACCAGCTCGCTGTTGTTTACTCTATAGACATGCTGCGAAATTGGTTCTGCACCTGGCACCAAGTCTATAGAAAATTCAATATCTCGATCTGGCGGCAATCCTGGCAATTCCTCAGGAAACACATCCAAGAATTCTGCTATCAACGGATGCGGCAACTCCTTGTCTTCCACCATAGCTCCACAAATAATGCCTTCGCCTTGCTCTGCAGCTCCTCTAGCAAACTCGAACTCTGGCTCCCCTGGCGGACCAAACAAAACTCTACCTCCTCTACAATCTATGCTAGCACGGTGCCTACTCAACCAATCCATCCCAAGTACAATGTCGTAGCTCGGAAGTGGCATTACAAGTAGACACGCACTCAACTCCCGGCCTCCCAGAGTAACTCTCCGATCCTTGCAAATATCATTAACCAGGATAATGCCTCCCCCGGTCATGATCTTGCAAGTCCTAAGCAAAGACTCAGCTACCAAACCATGCTTTAGAGCAAAAGAAACAGATACAAAACTATGGGAAGCACCACTATCAAACAAAGCTAAAGCTGGAATGAAATCAAGAAGAATAGAACCTGCGATGACATCTCCGGTGGGTTCCTCCTCTTCGACTGTCATAGCAAACGCTCGTCCCTGCCGAGCACCTCCCTGCTGTTGATGCTGGACAAAATGCTGCTGCTGTATCGGAAGCGGTCCCCTCGGCTGTGCTGCAGGTGGTCTTGTCTGTGCCCTCGGAGCTGGAACTGTTCCTTGAACTGCACGACGTAGACACTCCCTCGATTGATGCCCTTCAGTACCACAATACAAACAAACTTCTAGCCTTCTCCTGCAAACTTCCCAGATGTGGCCGGACTTCTTGCAGAAGTTGCATAGAGCTTGCTGTAACTGTCTTTGTTGCTGAGGTGCCTGGTGAAAAGGCGCTCTAGCTGGAGTCTGGTTCTGCTGTGGCTGCTGGAAAGGTCTGGATTGGAAATGAGGACGTTTGGCAGATACTGCACTGCCGTTGGCCCCCAGAAAAGAATCACGGTCTCTCTTGGTCTTCAAACCCAGATCCCGCTCAACCTTGCGTGCCTCCGCAAGTATCTCCGAGTATGTCTCATAAAAAGACGGAATAAGAATCTTCACTTCCCAGTTTAGACCCTCACGGAAACGAATAGCTCGAACCTCCGGCTCTCTCACCAGATACTCTGCAAATTGGCTCAACCTGCCGAACTCCGCAGCGTATTCCTCCACAGACATGCTCCCCTGAATGAGACTCTCAAATTTTCTCCCCAAGTCAAGCCTGTCTATCCGGGCGAAAAACTTCTTCTTGAAAAGGTCCTTGAATACCTCCCAAGATTGTCCTACGTCAACTAGAACCGGCTCATTCCTGAACCAAGTGCGAGCGACGTCGAACAGTTGAAGTCCTACCGCCTCAACCTTCAGATCTTCAGAAAGACGGGACACCCTCATAAGACGCTCAATATCCTCGAGCCAATCATCAGCATAGACGATGCCCTCCGTCCCTTTGAAAACCCTAGGCTCCAGTTTCTTGAAGTCCTGAATGTTGCCTGGCCGAAGTTGAGCAACTTGAGGAATAACCTGCTGCTGGACCGGAACTCCTCTCTCAACTACAGCACGAGCAAGCTGATGAGCACTCTCGATGCCCTGCCGTAGAACGTCGGTCTGCCTCTGATGTGCCTCTGACTGAGCCCTCTGTGCCTCGAGCATCTCACGAAACAGTGTAAACATCTATGACGCCTCTGCTGGCACAGGAGGTGGAGGTGGAAGCCCCTCAGATACAGCTGGCACAGTCCTCTGAGTAGGTGGTGGACCTCCGAAAGCAGCTGACACTCCAATCACCAGAGAAGTGACTGGTGCAGGCCCTCGGGATGTCGCAGACCTCTCAGAAACTGCTCTCCCCTGCTGTGATCTAGTCTTAGGCGGCATCCTGAGACAAAGCGAAAGAAAGAATCAATATGGAACAATATGTAAGATATCAAGGAAAGGACAGTTTAAGGGATCAAGTATCAATGTCAAAGGAGAATAGTTGAATCAAAAGAATTTTTCTAGATGTGATTGAGTATCTCAGCATATATCCTATATCCTATTGCAGGCTCACAGTAGTACAACTAAGTTGTCGTACTACCACGACATCACATACTTGTGAAGCTAGACCTGCATGGGCCACCACCAAAAACGTGTCACGACCCGCACCCGGAGTAAGGGTACTAGTCGGAAACAACGCCCAGCCTACGCCGCAGAATCGGCGGTAGAACGCTGTCTAGATAAACTATCTAACAATATAATGAACCACCAATAATGATAGAATACTCAATCACAGAACTAAGATATAATGAACACGAATCAGATAAGAATAGAATAGTCACAATACAACTCATGAGTCTAAAATAATACATCAATGAGTCAGAAGAAGTAACAAATAAGCTGGAGACAAATCCAGTACAAAAGAATACTACAAAGCTACAAGCTACAAGCTACAAGCTACAACTCCAGGGTCATCTGTCTCAATTGGAATAAGTCCCTCTTTAGCCAGGGTCTCAGAATCTAAACCCACAACATCCTGGGGTCCATAATAGGTAGGGTACTCCTCAGTGTCATCTGGAAAAATATATCCAGTCAGGAAAGGAGGAGAGTACAACCCTAACAGCAGTTCTCAAATAATGATAAAAACTATGTAACAGTAAATAGCTATGGATAAACAAGATGCACAATAGACAGGAGAGATATATGTACAATAAGGAAATACTGGAAATAAATACAATAGGGAACAATATGCCAATGAAACAAGAATACTAATGAATAAGTGTGTGAGTACTAGCTTAACATGTGATCGGCTTGGGCAAGATGCAATGCGGCCTGGCTAATCATACGTGCGGTGTATGATCAACACTATTCGCTTACCAGTACTTTATTCAATAGGGATTTGATCACATATTTACACTAATACTCTCCACCCCCGACTGGTATAATAGATCCAACCACGGTATGCTATGGCACTAGATTCCCCAAGAAGAGAGCGACTCCTCCCGAAAATCGGTGTCTGTACATGTACAAGATAACCAATGAAACAATACTTGCACCATATACACCATATACCAAGGAATAATATCTCATGACGAGATCCGGATATACCAATCCGTGTAACCATAGTGTCAAGAGAACATGGATATCTACACTAAATACAGTGAACATAGAGGATATCATAAATGAGAAACTATCAGAGAATGTACTCGCCTGAAGTCCAAAGAACAGTCTCACAGATGTCTGACTCGGTACCTCGAAGACCTAGATATGGAATACCACATTAATACAAGGTCCCGGAAAGAGAACAAGTCAAACTAGTCAGCTTCTAGGTCAGTAAATCAATTCTAAGTCAAAAGTCAACTATGGTCAACTCTAAAGTCAAACATGGTCAAACCAAGGTCAACCTCACAAGACATCTATATAAATAATATAGAAATAAAATACAACAATTTAGAAAATCAAAATTAGATCCTAAATGATACCCACACAAAGAATACTAATAATACAAATAATATATACCCTAAAATAATATATATACAAACTAATATTTATACAAATAACATAATATATTATTACTAATATTATACCTCACAAAACACATATATATATACAAATATATATATACAATAATAATATATAAAATATAAATTAAATCTGCCAAATCGTCACTGAAAACAGTGAGCTAAAACACAAAAATATATATAAATAGACTTATAGTGGCAGTCTGACTGTCACAGAAGAACTGTCACAGAAAAACCGAATAGTAAACCACTGTTGCCTTGGATTTGCTGACAGTTAAACTGTTGCAGAAAATTCGTCGCGAAAAACCGCTGTGTTTTCCCGCTGCTGCATTTAATGACAGAATGGTCATTAAATGCCCGAAGGCTACAGCGGCTGCTGTATCCGGCCGAATAATGACAGTTTCACTGTCATTAAACTCACTGTTACCAAAAGTAAAATATATATATATATATAAATATATATATGTAAAACCCAAATATATAAAGCAATATCTATATATATAAAACAATTAATATAAATATATACATATATATATATATATATATATATATATATATATATATATATATATATATATATATATATATATACACACATAAACTTACACATTTAAATATTTAATAAATACTAAACACAAAGCACATATTAAGGTACATATTTTACAATGCTAGAAGCACACCTAAAATATATACATTAATATACAAATAATTACATAATAATTATAAATAATATAATTACATATTTAAACATATAAATATATTTTATAAATTATTTATGTATAATTTATTTATTAACATAAGTACATATATAATTGCATACAAGAAAGCTACAAACATATATTGGTACATCATATTAGCACCCAAAAATATATAGATCTATGCTACAATATCATAATAAATACACAAAATAAATATATAATATCTATATATATTTACTAATTTTAATTGAAGGATTTAAACCATACATAATTAGATCTATGCAAAAATTTACACAATTAGAGAGTACCACACCGTATCCCACTAGATCTAGGATACGCATGCGACACGAGTCCAACACACAACCAAATGCACCCCGAAGGACACAAACAAGTCACAAATAATATTTATGAATAAATCAAAGTGTCAAAATTAGATCTATGTGTCCGTGTCAAAATACGACATGTTCAAAGTCCCGTGTCGGAGAAAAACCCCCAAATGACACGTATCACCAAATAGTTGAGATACGAACCACAAGTACCCAAATTATGGACACGACACTAGCCCCAAACACATAAGCACATGTCCAATTGATCTATAGGATCAATTGACCCACACAACAAAATGTAAATTCGGAATTCCAACAAAATTGACACAAAAAGTACCATAACTTTCTCCATGGGTCTCCTATGAACACAAAACAAAGTCCTATGGGTAGTACATACATATAGGTTGATTTTACATGATTAAATCTCAGATTTAGAAGCTATTTTAATGGGAAAAACTGAATTATACCTATTGGGAGATGGATTCTCAATGAAACCTCCAATTGAGATGAACTTGCTTCCAAATTGTAGATCCTTTCTCCTCTTTGTAGATCCTTGCTTCCTCCTTCTAGATCCTTACTTCTCAACTTTCTAATGGTGAATTGGGAAGAATTTGGAATAAATTTGGTAGGGAATTGGAATGGGAATGGAGGAAATTTGGTAGTGGAAAATTCTAGATCTAGATTTGGAATGAAAATGAGAGGAGAGAGAAATTCCCACCTCCTAATATAGGCCGGCCATGCCCCCCTCCCCAAGCAATTGTAAAATGTCCAATGTACCCCTTGGGGCCTCTCATGAAAAAATAATTAAGGAAGGAAGCTTCTAGTCTAATCACTTAATTAATTTAATCCATCTCCTTAACCATGGGCTTTCTAAATGGGCCAAATATAACTATTTAATTCATGTTGGTCCATGGGTCCAAACTAAACTAGTTGGGTCCACTAAAATAAGTCCAAAATAATTAAATAATATCTAACAATATTTAAATAATACAACAAATAATTATTTACCATGCACAATATTTAATTAAATAGGAAAGTCTAAAATACCCTTTTCTAGAAAATGTGGTACTGACACACATAACACATTTCTTATTACTAGCACAATATATTCTATCAGTATCATACTCATCTATATACTTATGGGTGCTACTCTATCATTACACACTCATTAGTATCTCTCCTGAATACACCTTCTCTTCCTCACGACATAACCAAGCACCATATAGTATATCATGCTCCATCGATATTCAAACACAAATTTCATGATACCTAACTCATACATGGATTACTCAACTATATGAATTTATGACTTTATAGAACATGCATGCTGACACTGATACCAACTCTTGGAAGCACCATTGATACTCTCTACTCTCCCACCATTGGTACCAATACTAACTATACTGACACCTACCATAAAACTATTACTACAAAGGTACTGCACTATGAGTTATCTCTAACCGATTCCTATAGCTCACCTGCCCAACCAGGAACCACTCCCAGACTCACAAGCTACACTCCCAACAATCAATACTGATACTCAAACACACAAACCTAATTACAAGTCACTAAACTATTACACTATCAAGAACCCCTATGAAATAAAGCTCTACAAGGAACTGGACTAAAGGAACTGGACTCAAGGAACTGAAGGTATCTCTACTTCTAAGCTAAAGAATGATAGAACAAAATCCTATAATAACAGGAGTGAAAAAGTATTGTGATGATACTTTAAGAACCAATTTAAGATACAATCTGATAATCATACGAGTCTGTCCAAAATTATGATTCTCAGAATCCTCGTCACGCTCGTAAGCATAGCTGCGATAAACGACAGATTCCATAACTAAGGTATGCACCTCTATAATCATGTCATATAGAATTCTCGCTGTGCCGGCTAGTATAGCTGCAAGAAATTCTAAATTTTATAACTAGGATATGTACATCCAAAGTCAGGTCCCTACCTTCTGCCACGCCAGCTAATATGGCTGCGATAAACTCTAGGCTCTATAACCAAAGCAGACGTTTTACCTTTCTTTCTACCCTCATCATCATATGTTATCAGAAGATACCGTAATTTTGTCCATAAAATTTATCTCGATAAGAAATTAAACTCAACAAAGAATACCATGAATTAAATTCAACAACTAATAATCAAGAATCAAATTCAATAACAATAAGTGAGAGTAAACAGAAATAAGAGGAAGAGATTTGAATTGGAATTATAATAAGATTCTCAAGGGTCATCCGAGAAATCTCTCAAGAAATCCTAAATTTGTGAGTGAGTATTATCATCCTAGTATCCTATATCATATATCCTATAGTAGGCTCGCAGCAGTACAACTAAGTCATCGTACTACTACGACATCGCACAACTTGCGAAGCCTGACCACAAAAATGTGTCACAACCCGCACCTGGATGATCGAACACGAGTACGTGGGTACGTCCAGCCTACGCCGCAGCATCGACGATAGAACGCTGTCTAGGCCATCACTATCTAACTATTATTCATACTAATATATCTAGTTCTATCATGTACTCAATCACAATAATCTAAAGGAAGAATGAACATAAAAGATAATCCAAATAATATTATAGAGAAAGAAAACTAGACAAGCTATAGAAAGGAACACTAAACTAGATCTTTATAGTTGTCACCTCAAGTCTATAATTTAAGAGCAGTCCTGTCTATGGCATCTCTCTGACATTCCGAAATAGAGAGCACAATACTCACTAAAAAATATTATCCAGTCAGGAATGGAGCGAAGTACGAAACTTTGAAAGCAGTTCCAAATATATGATAGAATATATATGACAAATAATAGAAAAGAATACAAGATAACTAGCAATAAAAAATGGAAATGAACTAGAGTAAACATGTGAAGTACTGGAATGAAAGAATAGTCAATATGGAATAACTGCAAGTAATGTAAATAAATAAAACTAGCAAATGTGCCTTAGAGTACAAGTTCGTTATGTGATCGGTTTGGGTTGAACATGAATATAAGCACACTGAACACGAGCAGTGTGTGAACACAAATATAATAAGTTAATTCGATTATACGTGTGATATGTAGTCGACTTGTACACGAATACAAGGGGCTTGATCACATAACCAACTTCAACTCCCCCGTCCCCAACCAATAATCATGGATCCAATCACGACACGTTACGAACACGAATATAAGCACACTGAACACGAGCAGTGTGTGAATATGAAGTACACGATAATCATTACCCGATACACACGATGAAATACATGTGAAGGAGTACCCGTTGAACACGGTAAGGGAATAACATCCCATGACAGGATCCATATAGTACCAGTCCGTGTGGCCACTGTATTGGAATCAAGTAAACAGTTATAGAACATGTGATATATATACTATCATGAAATAAAAACTAACAGAGAGATGTACTCACCTAAAATCTATTGAGAAGAATCAACTGTATCCGGAAAGGTGCCTCAAAAACCTATATATGAAATATTACATCAATACAATGTTTTAGAATAATAACAAGTTAAACTAGTCTATTTCTAGGTCATTAGGCCAATTCTAAGTCAAAATAGTTAAACTATGTCAACTCTAAGTCAAACTAGTCAAACTTGGTCAAAGTAGCTATTTCTAGGTGGTATGAGTCCATAATCCAGTTATTGGATCCATACCTTGCATACCTAGGCTATACTAGCTATTACAAGATACTAGAGTATCATAATACTAAGTATCAATACATATCACTTATATATATATATATATATATATATATATATATATATATATATATATATATATATATTCCAATCCATATACATTAGCTCATATATAGCTACTAACTAACATGTATCTCTAACATATACAACTACATAGATATCAACTTATTAACATCTACATATAACAATAACATCTAACACTAAGCTAATATCTAATATATACTAAGATATCACTTAACTAATTATGAACACTAACATATATATATAAACTAACTGTTAACATCAACTTACATATACACTAACAACTAATCTAACAATCCTCTAGCATATATTAATAACAACCCTAACATCAATACTAACCTCTAACCCATCTAACATGTTGTCAAGCCAACCATGCATGGCTGCTCACATACATTGCTGTTCCCAAGGCCCGACTGTGCATGTGCACAGCTGTACAGTTGCTCAATCATCTTTATGTGCACATCACACAGATCAGTCCCCCATTGATGTCCCTCTTATTCTAGTGTCTAGAACAACACCCCCATCTTCAAGCCTATTGCTAAAGAAGTTGTTTCTTATTTCCTTCAGAGATGGGACAAAACCTGATCACCCCAACCAATACTTGGTTGCTCATAACTCACTGAAACACCAAATGTTTTTGATCCTCACATACATAGGTATTCACTCTTGAACTTGTAAACACAACACTCAAATACTTACCATGCATATCACTATACTGTTGTAAAATCCCTAATTTTAAAAACCGTATTAATTATTGAATTGATTAAATAATTGATTAATAGTAATTATTAGCTAATTAAAAGAAATATAATTTATTGGATTTTTATTTTTAGGTGTTTGTGCATTTAGAGATTTTATGGAGCAATTGTAATTTTACCTTAATTATTTCCATGTAGGTGACCCTTTGAACAATTGATAGCTTTATTGTATGCACTAAAATAAATTTATTTAATTATATATATATATATATATATATATATATAAAGTTATTAATAAGAATGAAAAAGAAAATAGAAAGAAAAGAATAAAAAAAAAAAATGGATCTAAACCCAAACCCTAACCCAATATCCACTAAACCTACCCAATGCCTAACCTACCCGCACCCGTATTTAACAAGCAGCAGCTGCAAACCCAGCAGCGCGCGCAGCTTAATCCCCCCCTCGCTATATATATATATGTACCATATGAGAAACTCATAAACCCTAATCCTACTCTCATCTTCCTCTAACTCGACCGTCGACTTCCCAGCCTCGACATCGACCTAGCGCCGCTGTTCACCGCAGAGCCACCGCCGTCCGCCGTTCGAACCGGCGTGACCGCGCACCGCGACAGTAGTTTGAACAGCGACATACCCCTGTTCATGTCTCAATTTTTGCTCCATCGCTCGACCAAACTCGACCCCGTCTTTACCGGTACGTTCACGACCTATACCCCTTCCAATACTGTACATTAGTTTATCTCGAACAACGTGTAATCTTAGGCGAAAACAGAGACCAAGTTGGCAAAAAATAATAACTTTTAGAACGCAAAAACTGCGATAACCACCCAATTTTAAGGACTAGTATCTCCCACCACAGAGATCCGAATTTAGTTTTTCTTTTTGGTATGCGAAGACCACCTAGCCGAGAATAATTTTTGTCAAATACGATATTTTATTTGTTGCTGTAGGGTGAGTTTAATCAGATTAAAAATTATAAAAACTTGCTTTTTCTAACTTTCAAAAATTGCGATACGGAGTGTGCCCCGCCAAACGGGATCGCCCCGTAGCGTAACAATTATACCGAAAAGCGTGTATGGTATGTCCAGACGTGTGGGCTTTCGCAAAAACTGATTCGGATGCGTGTGCGCATCGGAATCAGCCCGTATCCACAGAAATTCTCTGTATCGCGACTTTTGCAAAATATTGCACCATTTAGTGTACGCTCGTCAGAATATGATGAAACTTACACCATTGGACTCATGGTGTCATGCTGGTCCTGTGATCCAAGTTTCATGCGATTACGAGACAGTTGACTAAGTCGCCTATTGGCAAGCCCTATAGTTGACTTTTTGGGCAAATTTGTGTTCGGCTCACCGGAATCCAAAATTGGACGTACCGTTGAGTTCGTATTGACGTTTAGAATTGGTTTGACCTATAATTTGTTCCATTTAGAGACCTTTACCCCTGACACATTTTTCGGTGCAAAGTGGGCCACTTGTGGACCCCGCTTTGACCTAAAATTACCGTTTTGCCCCTGTATTCAAATTGGACGAAAGGGTAGTATTTTTTAGCTATCTCGCTTATTCTGGGAACGTTGGTGATATTTATTTCAGCATCCGGAGATGTTCATTCTGAGGCCGTAGTTTCTGACTCTTGGTGTTTGACATCTGGACGCTATATTTGCAGCTCTCTTGCCAGACAAGTATACCTTACCAAATTATTTACAGTACTTTGCATGCTATTTATATTTATATTTATGTATATTCATTGTATGTGTAGTTTATTCAGTCATTACTATATATTAGATATATTGACACACACTTGACACCTAGTATCATGAGAGGACAATCATTAGGCGTATGGGCTTTAACCACTCTGGTAAATCGTAGTATCTAGCTCGCACTACGATAGTGTGTCGCGCTGGTCGCTACCCCCACGGTATGTCGATTTCTGATATTCTAGACGGGTGTGTGAGTTGTGAGATTTAGATCGAGTAGCCTACCCTTGCCCATACATCGAAAAGTTGTCCTCATTTGCATTCATATAGATTATCTTGTACAGCGTACTTATATATTTTCAAATATTATGCATATTTACTGTATTCAATTGGCTTACTTCTATGTATCTTGTTATGTCCCTCTGAGGACCTGGTCCCTTGCCTGGTATAGACGACCAGGAGTAGTTGCAGGAGTACAGACCCGGACCTGACGTATTACTTTCTGCCGAGGAGACCTTACCTACTGAGCATCTTTGATTATCTCTAGCGATGGATACTTTTAGCTGACACTTCATTACCTTATTTTATATTGGTAATTTTACCCTTCTCTCTTATTTTAGTCTTGATATAGTCATTGGTAGTGGATTTGTCTCCACCCGACTATCATTTATGGATTATTCAGACTCTTTATTCTAGTTTAGTTATATTCTTTTCTGTGACTTGTTGTGTGGATGAGATTAGTATTTTCGTGACTTGTGATAACATAGATACCACATATGAGTATTATTCATATTACAACATACGTGTGTGTTATGGTATCCATATATTGGAGTTACCATATACACACGACTGACATGCTTACGTATCCTAGTCCTACGTATTTTGGGACTGAGACGTGACAACTACTGCTGATAAAAAAGGCAGCAGTGTAATACACTGTTGTGGCATCTGCCACCACTGCTGCCTTGGCCAACATCTGATACACAAAATCTCTCCCCACAACACCAATTACTACATCTCCTTGTCAAGCACTCTTACAAACCATACACAACACACAGCTACACCTTCACACCAACTGACAGGCATCACTAAATGTTAATATACTGCAAACCCAATACCTCAGCATATCTAGTACAAGACACCAAACACCGACTCGTCTAGTGTATTGACTGTTGTTGCTTTACTTCCTTTGCTTCCCAGTTCTTTTCCCCATATCCAATCATAGTTCCTACACATCATTTTCCTCCCTAACATACTGCTACTGCTACTGTCTTATATTTCCTTCAAAATTGGGACATACCCAATCTGATTGTAGGACCATGAGGTAACTTTAGAGGGGGGAATAGAGTGCAGCAGAATAATCTATCCAATTTTATATTATCAGAATGAAGGCAGTTTCGAACTAACAATGAATATAAAGACAGTAAAGTAAAGCAGTAAAGTAGAGAGAGAAAGCAAACGCAAACACCCGGATATATACTGGTTTCCCTCTGAGAGGACTAGTCTAGTCTCAAGAACTCAAGCTCGGAGTTTCTCCACTATAATCACCAATAATGAATTACAAGCTTTGATTCGAAGGCTTGCCACTTCTTTACACCACGAGTTTTAATCCGAAGTCTCGCAACTTCACAACTTAGAGAGAGTGAGAGAGAGAGAGAGAGAGAGAGAGAGAGAGAGAGAAAGAGAGAGAGTAATAGATCGAACAAAGCTCTTTACAACTTAGAAGACTTCTAGACCGAGATCGCACTTGGCACTAGAAAGGCTAGGGAGTTGCTCTTTAGATGGAAAGATTAAAACTTAGGGGGTTTTCTCACAATAGGATAAAAGACTTAAGAATAGTTGAGTTGGTTGAGTGAGTAAGAATGAGAATTCCAATCCTATTTATAGGTTGTAGGCAAATATAATTCGATTAGGGTTTATTCAAATTTCTAACCGTTGGACCAAGAAATCAAGAGCTTATTGAACTGGTTAATTTTATACCAAAATGGTAACCGAGTTTGGCACAAGTTTGGCCCGAGTTTGGTCTCCTAGTATGGTAGACTTTGTAAATGAATGTGGCCTGATTTGGTGGATAGGTTCTTAATTTTGCTAGTGCGACTCAGCGTACATCAGTCCTAGACTCAAATAAATAAGATTACATTTGAATAGATGCAATACAGACGACAGGCAATAGCAGTATTGAGGCTTCAGATGTGACAAATCAATGCATGGTTTAGTTAACTATCAAAGTTAAGTTGACTGAGACCGAATGGGCCAACAATCTCTTTCATTTTAATAATTGACAAACTATGAATGATACTGCAAGTCTTTGATATGCAAGGCTCTCCCGTAACTGTGGAGCAGTTGATATGCTGAAGACAACGTCTGTCAAGTTTCATCCTGTATGCTAGTATCATGTATTCTTTCTCCCTCGTTGTCATTTGATCGAAATGGCATGCTCTCCAAAAATCGGTGAGATGACAAGAAAAACAAGAGAGTAAAGAGTATACAAGATAATATATAATGAGAAAAGAAAAAAGTGCATTTAAACTTTTATTCATTAAAAGAAAAAAAAATACAAAAGTGGATGTGTAATGGAAACATCATAGTAGAACATCTCAAAATAAACTTTTTAACATTCAAAATAATTGAGTAACTAGTTGTCATTTTCATCATCTTTATCATCTGGTTCAAGGATTTTGTTTGTATCAAAGAAGGCATCAGCTGGATCCAATTGTCGTTGAACATATGGGTGATCAATACGAAATACTTGTTGATTTGGATTCCGGAGAATCGGAAAAGGTCCGGCTGGGTGCTTCGATAGGGTGTACTGAATGTCTATCAAAGTGTTTCCAAGAGCCTGAGTCTGAAGAGTTTGGCGATAATAAGTAGCACGATTGAGTAAATCTTCTTGGTGGAAGCGATCACGCAAAAGAGTAAAAATAGATTCTAAGGTCTGCGGTTGGTCATCAGCAGGAGGGACAGAATCAACATGATGAGTGTTGGAGTTTGATGATGAGTTATAAGGTAAAAGCATAGTTGGCTCAATTCTCCGAATTCGATTGAGGTATAAAGGTTCCTCAAGATTTGGACAAGTATCCAAAGGAATATTAAAATAGCTGAAAATGGTTGGCAAGTACATGGTGTAAAGTAGTGGATGCCTTTTTTTGCGACATTGAACCATTTGAGATAAGATGGTCTGTGAAATATTGAAGTTAATACCGAAATACAAATAATATAAAGCTGATATTTCTAGATAAGATACCTCATCAAAGTAAGTCTTCTTCGGTAGAAAAGTTTAAAAGATAATGCGATGCATTTCAAAGAAGTGACCATTCAAATATCTAGCATAAAATTTACCAGTGGACATTCAAAAGGGTGACAAAGGATATTTTTGAAAGAATCTAGGGTTAAGTCATGATTGAATTGAACTTGCGTGATGTTGACTAAGGGTTGTCCATCAGCGGGAATGCGTATGATTTTACCCAAGTCATCTGCATCAAATTTAATTGGAATGCCATGAACTCTAGATGAAATAGTGTCATATTCATATGTTAAGTTACAATAGAACATTTGAATATCATTGGTGTAAATGTTGGTACGGGTTGGAATAAATTCTTCAAGTTGAAATTTCTGAAAAGTAGGTAGATAGTCTTTGTGTTGGGAAGTAAAATCAATAGGATGGCCAAAACATATGTGTCTTTTAGAGAAATCATTAAACCAATCATTTGAAATTTCGAGGCTTCGAAAAGTAAAATCGTCGAATTCACCCATGTTTGGTATAATGGGATAAAAAAGAGAGTCAGAAAAGGAATCTTGTTTCCTTTTAGGGGCCATTGGGAGAGGATGTAGGAGGAAATGCTAAGGTTATTTGTGGAAGAGGAATACTTTTCGTTGGTGTGAATCAGAGAGCAACGAAATGATCTATATATAGAGTAGCAAAAATCCAATTTAGGAAGAGAATTAAATGATATAGCATATTCTGGAATTAAACTAACCGAGTTCGGTCCGAGCTCGGCCCGAGTTTGGTCAGAATTCTATTGACATTTATTTCCAGAATCTCAATATAACTTTAATCGATATTATGTCTTTCTTGACTTGATATGAATACAAAACAATAAGTGCTGAACTTAAATCGTATATTTTTAAGAGTTTAAATCATCTCAAAATAGCTGTAGGGGCCGGATCCCATCTATCAGTGGTCCGAAGACACTTAAATACTGTGTTGCTTAGATTATTTACATCTTTTTGACAGAAGGGCCCTTTCGGCTTGTATCCAAAATTTTCAAAACTTTGAAAAATATGACAAAAAATGTATAAAGCATCTTACGATTCTTATATTTTATCAGAATCCAAAAGACCTAATTCTCGACGGATAAAGTTGAATCAATCTTCAGCTAAATATTTAGTAAAGATGTCTGCTAGTTGATGTTTCGTGTCCACATACTCTAAACAAATATCTCCGTGTGATTGATGATCCCTTAAAAAATGATGACGTATTTCTATGTGCTTAGTGCATGAGTGATATACTAAATTTTTGGTGAGATTAATGGTGCTAGTTTTGTCACAAAAATAGGAATGTTCTTATAGTGCAAATTGAAGTCTTCTAGGGTTTGCTTCATCCATAGAATTTGAGCACAACAACGTCCTGCTACGATATAATCTGCCTCAGTTGTTGATAATGCAACATAATTTTATTTCTTGCTAAACCTGGAGACTAGAGGCTTTCCTAGAAAATGATATGTGCCGCTGGTGCTTTTTCGATTGAATTTGCATCCAAAAAAATCAGCATCCGAGTAACCAACAAGGTCAAAGGACATGATTTTAGGATACCATAAGCCTGCTGATAAAGTTCCTTTAAGGTATCTAAAGATACGCTTAACTGTGCACAATTGTGATTCCTTAGGATTAGCCTGATATCTAGCACAAAGACATACATCAAACATAATGTCTGGGTGACTAGCAGTTAGATATAATAAACTACCAATCATATCTCGATACTTACGTATGTCTATTAGTTTTTTGCTTTCATCAAGGTCAAGCTTAGTGGATGTTGCCATTGGAGTTCCGATAGGCTTTGCATTGTCCATGTCAAAATTTTTGAGCAAATCCTTCAGTTACTTAGCCTGATGGATAAAAGTTCCTTATGAATCTTACTTGATTTGCAATCCTAGGAAGAAAGTCAGTTCTTCCATCATGCTCATCTCAAATTTACTCTACATACACTTAGCAAACTCGTTATATAGCATCTCATTAGTAGATCCAAATATGATATCATCAACATATATTTGCACTAATAACAAAGAATCATCAAAAGTTTTTATAAAAAGGATAGTATCAATTTTTTCTTTTAAAAAATTATTTCCAAGTAGAAAAAAGCTAAGACGTTCATACCAAGCACGAGGGGCTTGTTTGAGTCCGTATAGGGCCTTTCGTAACTTGAATACGTGGTTAGGGTGTTTGAAATCTTCAAAACCAGGGGGTTGTTTAACAAAAATATTTTTTTTGATAACACCATTTAGAAAAGCACTTTTAACATCCATTTAAAAAAGTTTGAAGTTATGAAAACTAATAAAAGCGCAAAGCATTCAGATAGATTCAAGTCTAGCAACATGAGCATAAGTCTCATCGTAGTCGATACCTTCTTCTTGGTTGTATCCTTGAGCTACGGGACATGCTTTGTTACGTGTAACTGAACCATCCTATTTTAATTTATTTTAGAAAACCCATTTAGTACCAATGATCGGATAATCATTAGGTTTAGGAACAAGTTCCCAAACTTGATTACGTTCAAATTGGTTGAGTTCCTCTTACATAGCAGAAATCTAAAATTAATCAGCAAAAGCTTCATCAGCATTTGTAGGTTCTACTTGTGAAATAAAAGCAACATTTGCAATAATGTCTCTATTTGAGGAACGTGTACTTACACCTTTCGATACATCACCTATTACCAAGTCCTCAGGATTATCTGTGGAGAACTTTAGTCTCCTTGGCAGACTTTTCAGATGACTTGTACTGTTTGTATCTTCTGATGTCTTGTTGGTTGCGGGTTGACTACCTTCATTGTCGCTTTTATTTAGTGCTTGAGTGTTGTGTTCATCAAATATAATATTGATTGATTCTTCAACAGTCAATGAGATTTGTTGAATACTCTGAATCCTTTACTTTTGGCGGCATAACCTAGAAAAATACCTTCATCGACTTTGGTGTCAAATTTTTTTAGATTATCTTTAGTATTAAGAATAAAATATTTGCAGCCAAAAACTTTAACTAATTGTGAGAATTTTACCAAACCAAAGTTCATAGGAGGTTTTCTTCGATATAGGTCGAATAAGCACCCTATTCAAAACATGGCATGAAGTACTTACAGCTTCAGCCCAAAAGTATTTCAGAAGGTTTACTGATTTAATATGACTCTAGCCATATCGCCAAGAGTTCTATTCTTTCACTCACAAATACCATTTTGTTGTGGAGTTCTAGGACAAGAAAATTCATGAGGAAAATTATTTTTATTGCAAAATCTTTTGAAATCACTATTTTCGAATTCCCTTCCATGATCACTTCGGATACGAGTAATCATGAAACCTTTTTCGTTTTGAACATTTTTTTAGAAAGTGACAAATTCAGAAAATGCTTCAATTTTATTTGCAAGAAAATAAACCCATATGTATCTAGAAAAATCATCAATAATAACATAAGCATAAAGCTTACCGCCAAGACTGACAACTCTATTGGGTCCAAAAAAGTCTATATGCAAGAGTTAGAGTGGTCTAGAGGTACTTACATAGTTGATTGATTTAAAAGAAGATTTAGTAGCTTTTTTCTTTTCACAGTCAGCACATACGATATCTTTCTTGAAAGTAATCTCTGGTATTCCTCTTACCAGTTTCTTTGTAGATAGTCTTGCAATAGTGTCCATGTTTGCATGTCCTAGACGCATATGCCAAAGCCAACTGTCATCTTTGTTGGCGTATAGACATTTGCCTACATTGTTAGTGTCTTTTGCAAGATAGAAAAAATATATATTATCTTTCCTGATCCCTTCAAAGATAACTTTACCAGTGGATCTTTCATAGATAGAATATTTATTTATAACAAAGTTAATACCATAACCATGGTCAGCTAGATGACTGATGCTAGTAGGTTGTGTTTTAATTTCGTTACTAGACAAATGTCTTTTATGACAGGATAGGGAGGAACACCTATATTACCATTACCAATAATATATTCTCTGAGGTTATTGTCGAAGGAGACATAACCTTCTTTCTTCATCGATAGCGTTGCAAATAGGTTAGCATCACCAGTCATGTTTCGTGAGGAACCACTATCGAGAATCCACTTGGTTCTAGCATAAGAGGATTAGTCCACCTATAAAATGAGTTGTAGATGTAACCCTTGGTACCCATTCCCTTGAGGGTCTTGCTGTATTAGTTTTTGGTACCCATGCATAAACATTCATATCTACTAATTTTCTTGTTCTACAGAATCAAGATATATGTCATTTCTTACTACAGGAGTGACATTTCTTACTACAGGAGTGACATATAGCTGTGTGATTGATGCTTGATACAGCATGATAGATATGATTGTGTGAAGCAGTTTCTTGTGGTCTATGTGGATAGAATGTATGATTGTGTTTGATATTTCTTTGTGGTCTTCGTGGATATCTATAATAGAATACATAATTGTGTTTGGTTCTATGTGCATGATGATTGCATGAACTATTATGCATATAGGTAGAAGCATAGCTGTGAGTGTTCTTTTGTCTTGCTACGTGTCTCGTGATAGGTTGGGTGGAGGTTTATTCGACCTGTTTACCTAATCTAATCTCTAACTTTTTAGAGGTAGCATATACTTTATCATATTTAGCAGTGAGAGCATCTATTCTACGTGCAGCAATGGAATACTTTTTCTTTTCAGATTCGAGTTCTTCCTTAAGTTTAGCATTCTCCTGAGAGCTCTTGTTAAGACTGGCAAGTGCCTCGTGGAGGTTAAGCTTAAGTCTAGAATTCTCGTCTGAATCGTTTGAGGTATCATTTACATCACTTAGTAGAGATGTTAGTCTCTCTATTTCAGTTTGACATTCTTGAACATCTTTCTTAGCATGCTTGTACTTATTTCTAAGTTTCCTAAAATTATCAAGCAAATCACTAAAAGCATTATCTAGTTCATCAAAAGTAAAATTATCATAAGATTCATTATCCGTAACCTGATCAGCTAACGCCATGAAGTATAAGTTTGCTGATTCTCGAGGATTCTCTTCTTCGGATTTACTAGCTTCACTTTCGTGCCAAATACTAGTGTTTGTATATTTTTGTGATGATGTTCTTCTGGATGAGTAATTATGGCAGTTTTCTTTTCTTAAGGTTGGACAATCTTTCTTTATATGCCCCATCTTCTTATAGTTGTAGCATATAGGCTCTTCATCACTGTTGTCAGTTGGCTCCTTCTTCTTTGATTTCTCAATCTTTAGAAATTTTCTGAAATTTCTTGTGGTCAGGGCAACTTTCTCATCTTGAGACTCATTGTCGCTGGAGTTGTAGTTGGTGACCCTTTTGTGATGCGCCTTAAGAGAGATCGTCTTCTCCTTAGGAGTTGGTTCTTCAAATTCCTTGAGATCCAGCTCGTGAGTCATCAGCTTGCCTATGAGCGTCTCGAGGATCATCGTGGTAAGATTATTTTCTTCTATAATTGTGGTGACCTTAGAATTCTAATTCTTGGTGAGTCCCCTGAGTACTTTATGAATCTTCTCATGATTGTTGTACTCCTTGCTGAGTGATAATAGAGGGTTGACGATGTCGAGGAATCTCGTAAACATTTGAGTGATCGTCTTATTTTGCTTCATCTTGAATGCTTTATACTCTTGTGTTAGACGACTTATTTTTGATTCCTTCACTTGGGAGATTCCTTCATGAGTGACCTCAAGAAGTTTCCATACTTTGTGCGAAGTTCCACAAGTGGAGACCCTATTAAATTCAATTCTGTCTACTGCACAAAATAGAGCGTTAATAACTTTAGCATCAAGACTAGCTTATTTTTTTTCAGTATCTGTGTATTTATCATGAGGTTTCCCTAAAAGGTTTTTATTTATGACTATTCTAGGTGGCTTCTTGTATCCTTCCACTGCTACAGCCCAAAGGTCAAAATTAAGTGACTTTAGGTAGAAGCTCATACGTGTCTTCCAGTATGTGTACTTAGTACCGTCAAATAGGGGTGGCCTATTTATGGACTGGCCTTCACCATTGATGGTGTGGATAGATCTAACAGTTGCCATAAGTCTCTTAGAATATTAAGCCAAATATCAAGAGAACTAGCTCTGATACCAATTGTAGGACCATAAGGCAACTCTAGAGGGGGGTGAATAGAATGCAGCGGAATAATCTACCCAATTTTATATTATAAGAATGAAAGCAGTTGCTAACTAACAGTGAATATAAAGACAGTAAAGTAAAGCAGTAAAGTAGAAAGAGAAAGCAAACACAAAAACCAAGATGTATACTAGTTTCCCTCTGAGAGGACTAGTCCAGTTCCGAGAACTCAAGCTCGGAGTTTCTCCACTATAATCATCAATAGTGAATCACAAGCTTTGATCCGAATGCTTGCTACTTCTTTACACCACGAGTTTTGATCCGAAGTCTCGCAACTTCACAGCTTAGAGAGAGAGAGAGAGAGAGAGAGAGAGAGGAAGAGAGTAACAGATCGAACAAAGCTTTTTACAATTCAAAAGACTTCTAGACCGAGATCGCACTTGGCACTAGGAAGGCTAGAGAGTTGCTCTTTAGATGATAAGGTTAAAGCTTAGGGGGTTTGCTCACAATATGATAGAAGACTTAAGAATAGTTGAGTTGGTTGAGTGAGTAAGAATGAGAATTCCAATTCTATTTATAGGTTGTAGGCAAACAAAATTCGATAAGAATTCGGTTAGGGTTAATCCAAATTTTTAACCGTTGGGCCAAGAAATCAGGAGCTTACTGAACTGGTTGATTTCAACCAAAAGGGTAACCGAGTTCGGTTCAAGTTCGGCACGAGTTCGGCCCGAGTTCGGTCTCATAGTATGGTAGACTTTGTAAATGAATGTGGGCTTATTTGGTGGATAGGTTCTTTGGTTTATTTGAGTGGACTAGGTATCTGGTTTATAGGTTCTTAGTTTTGCCAGTCCGACTCAGCATTCATCAGTCCTAGACTCAAATAAATAAAGATTACACTTGAATATATGCAATACAGACGATATGCAATAGCAGTATTGAGGCTTCAGATGCGACATATCAATGCATGGTTTAGTTAACTATTAAAATTAAGTTGACTGAGACCGGATGGGCCAATACTAATGTCCTGTCTTGCTTGCAAGCTCTGTTGCTTGCAAGTTTCTAACGTTGAAACACCTGCTAAGTTGCATCCACAGTAAAAAAATATGATCACCATGCTCCCTAACCTAGATGATAATACAACCTATCCCAAGTACAGTACACTACAACACACTCTTACACATACAAACACACACAAATATATATATACACTCACATCCACACACACACACACACACACACACACACACACACACACACACACACATATATATATATATATATAACTATTCTAATAAGTACACAAATATATATCAAGAGTAAAACTGAGAATCAAGCCAAAAATGACTAACTTGTCATTTCAACAAACATGTGGTGTGCATCCCATGATACGCTATGATACGTTCATGATACGTACCCCAAACCTATCCAAAATAAACCCAAATTCTATTCACTGTTTCTAAATAGCAATTAGAACATATTCTAAGTCCTAACACATCAATCCAAGTGTCATAGCACAATTTCACATGTGTGTGGCACCCGTATCAAAGAAATTTTTTTTTCTAAATCAACCCGTATCACTAAATTGCCATGATACGGCCTACACGTACCCAATTGTGGATACGATACTAGGCTCACAACACTAAAACAAACATAAAACTATCAATCTCACCTATTGGCAAACATTTGGTGTGCCAATCTCGAATTTCTTCTAAAATTGACCCAAAATACATGGTAACTTCCAAAATAGGGGTCCCTAGTAGTCCATTCTTCCTCCTATAAGTAGCCCTAGTCCATTGATACGGACTACACGTACCCAATTGGGCCAGTCATCACCATTTCATAAAATTTTTACTACGGTCAAACCCTCAACAATCATAGTCTAAGACACAATTCTGCAATTCTACTGAAGAAATAACCATGCATGGGTATAATCTCTAGCTATTGCAATCTCAATCATGGTCACTTGCTAACTATACCTTGGCTAAATTATTTAACATCATGGGTTACTACGTCCAATACTACTGGTATACTATGGATCTAAGCCATGGGCATACTTATCTCACTGGCACACACTACCCATAATACTATACTACACCTCTAGGATACTACATTCTTTTATCTGTCTAGGTTCTTGCAATTACCTAAACTGCTTAACCATCCTTCTTGCAAATGAATACTTGTGTACTCTATTGGCACATCCTTACCGATCTAGAATACTCTCAATAGGATGCCTACCCAAGTCTTGACACCAACTACACAAGGCATTAGCTCTTATTTGGCACTTAGATGATACTCTCGAACTAGGTTACTCCTGTCACTCGTCTGTACTTAGTACACTTATCCACTAAAAATGCTTGTACTTAAATCTCCATAATATTTGGGGTACTCTGAATCTTTCCACTAGGGTACTCTTTCTATTCTGATACTTGGTGTAAACTCATACTCTAACACCTATTAATCACTCTAGGGTTCTCATCTATATTTAGTATTATAATACATATACAAATATCTCCTAGCCATTACGACATCAAGACATCTCACTGATATTCTTATATCCATCATACTATTTCCTGATACATACTACTTCTATACTCCAAAATACTAGCAAGATACTATGCCTACTAAACTGACTTCTATATAGGTTACCCTCCATACTTACTTCCTGTAACACTTGTATTCTTACTCATCACTATCCTTATCTATACACAAGATATTTACTGATACTAGCACATTGTTCAACAAATTTCTGATATACCCTGGATACTATTAATCCCTAGGCACTCTTGATATAGAAACACCAGCTTCCTAACTATACATAATATCTGTACTTAATATTCTAGGACTAACTTCTTAGCACTTACAATAGCTCATCACATAGCCTACTCACTAGATCTCCCTATCACCTCACTAGAACTCCTGATTACATGCACCCAATGCACTAGTTATTTACTTCTATAATATACATGTTTCACTTCATTCTCATAGGTAGACACATGATTCCAAATATATATATATATATATATATATATATATATATATATATATATATATATATATATATATATATATATATATATATATCCTCCCATATATTTTATACCTGAACTTATAGAATGATACACTAATCAGGGATACACTAACATATATTCCATGACCAATCTTGATACTTCTCAACCCATGACACACCATTGTTATTTTCTAATACCCAGACCCCCACTTTCTGATATTCATGAAACTCCCACCATGGTATTACACTTTCCCATCTTACATTCATTCGTCATCCACTGTGCGTCGTGCTCATAATTTCAATCACTATACTTCATTTTCTACCACATCTCACTCTCTAATACATCAACATCCTCAAGTACTAGATGATATATCCATCATACTTACTAACTCCATAACTGTCCTTGACTCATGCACTTAATATTCTCTGCTACCTGCTTAACATCAACCTACCCCATTGGCACACTATTGGTACCATTGATACTAAATCCCAACTTTATAATACTTATGAAAATGGTACTACTTTACCACTCTTGCTTTCCTCACACATCTCTACTAACACTTCAATACTCCCAAATACTATATGATACTCCAACGCTAGACACATAGCACATAGCACATTTCTTATTACTGGCATAATATATTCTATCAGTATCATACTTACCTATATACTTATGGGTACTACTCTATCATGACACTCTCACTAGTATCTCTCCTGAATACACCTTCTCTTCTCCACGACACAACCAAGCACCAAATAGTATATCATTCTCCATCGATATTCAAACACAAATTTTATGATACCTAATTGATACATGTATTACTCAACTATATAAATTTATGACTTTCTAGAACATGTATACTGATACTGATACCAACTCCTGGAAGCACCATTTATACTCTCTACTCTCCCACCATTGGTACCAATACTAACTATACTGACACCTACCATAGAACTGTTGCTACAAAGGTACTGCACTATGAGTTATCTCTAACCGATGCCTATAGCACACCTGCCCAACCAGGAACCACTCCCAGACTCACAAGCTACACTCCCAACAATCAACACTGATACTCAAAGACACAGACCTAATTACTAGTCACCAAACTTTTACACTTTCAAGAACCCCTATGAAATGAAGTTCTACAAGAAACTTGACTAAAGGAACTGAAGGTATCTCTACTTCTAAGCTAAAGAATGATGGAACAAAATCCTATAATAACAGGAGTGGAAAAGTATTGCGATGATACTTTAAGAACCAATTTAAGATACAATCTGATAATCATACGCGTCTGTCCAAAATCACGATTCTCAGAATACTCACCATGCCAGTTAGCATAGCTGCGATAAAACGATAGATTTCATAACTAAGGTGCACCTCTATAATCATGTCATCTAGAATCCTCGCTGTGCCGACTAGTATAGCTGCGAGAAATTTTAAATTTCATAACTAAGATATGTACATCCAAAGTCAGGTCCCTACATTCTGCCATGCCAGCTAATATGGCTGCGATAAACTCTAGGCTCTATAACCAAAGCAGATATTTTACCTTTCTCTCTGTCCTCATCATCATATGTTATCATAAGATACCATAATTTAGTCTATAAAAATTCATCTCGATATAAAATCAAACTCAACAACGAACACCAAGAATTAAATTCAATAACTAATCATCAAGAATCAAATTCAATAACAATAAGTAAGAATAAACAGAAACAAGAGGAAGAGATTTAAATTGGAATTATAATAAGATTCTCAAGGGTCGTTCGAGAAATCTCTCAAGAAATCCTAAATTTGTGAGTGAGTATTATCATCCTAGTATCCTATATCATATATCCTATAGCAGGCTCGCAGCAGTACAACTAAGTTGTCATACTACCACGATATCGCACAACTTGTGAAGCCTGACCACAAAAATGTATCATGACCCGCACCCGGATGATCGGGCACGAGTACGTGGATACGTCCAGCCTACGCCACAACATCGGCGGTAGGACGATGTTTAGGCCATCACTATCTAACTATCAATCATACTAATACAGCTAGTTCTATCATGTACTCAATCACAATAATCTAAACGAATAATGAACATGAAAGATAATCCAAATAACATTCTAGAGAAAGGAAACTAGACAAGATATAGAAAGGAACACTAAACTAGATCTCTACAATTGTCACCTTAAGTCTACAGTATGAGAGAAGTCCTGTCTATGGCATCTCTTTGATATCCCGGAATGGAGAGCACAATACTCACTTAAAAATATTATCCAGTCAGGAATGGAGTATCACTACCACATTCCAAAATAGGGATATTTTCGCCTTTTCATTTATTATAAGTATTGTGTATATTTTATTGCATGGTATATATATATATATATATATATATATATATATATATATATATATATATATATATATATATATATATATATATATATATATATATATATATATATATATATATATATATATTATATAGTGTTCTTTAATGCATGAGTTAGTAGACTGGACCTAGAAATCCACTAGTAGAACCTCTGGCCAAATTATAGGGTTATGGATTTTAATTAGCATTTTGGAGAATTAAATATTGGAGATTATATTTAATATTGTGATATTATTGGATTGTTGTACCTTATCGTTGCTTTGATATTTGGAGCACTACGCTAGCTTTTGTCTTCCAACAAATTTTATACCCTTATCCTAGACGTGCCAGTCTTCTATTCTGACCCTTGTGTAGCTCATAAATATGCTCTATTGTGCTTTATTTTAGTCGCACAATATTTGTCGCATATATTTATTTTTATTTCCAAATAAATCCAACTTTGCATCTTTGTGCGTTCCAATCAAAATTGGAGACACAATCTTGACCTGTTTTGTGCACCCCAAATTATAAAAAAATTCTATTATGAGTCTTCTACGTCCATGACACTTGTGTCCCACCTAATTTTAACCCTATGTACTTCCAATTAATTTAAGAACACCTTTTATATTAATTTTAATTAAATTGGTGTAAGGACCCAACTTAACCCAAAACTAGACCCAACACCAAACCAAACCCCCACTCACACTCTCAAGACTCATACTAAATACCACACACCCTATTTAGCCACTACATCACACCAAATATGGTATTTTCCCTCATTTAATCCAAAAACCCTACTTTGTGTAATTTTTCAATTGTTGGGGACTTTTATGCAAAAGTGCAATGATGTGTCCACTTCCCATTGGACACAACACATGAAGAAATACCATTTTTCTTCATTGATCGGTCATGTAAATTTTTCCCATAATTTTGGAGTATGCAACACTCAACATCCTTCCCCCTCAACAAATCCTAGCCATACATTTCAAATAATACAATCCGAGCCCTCCAAATTTCTACATGTAGAAGGAAACCTAATCCCAAGGAGTGGTTGACCGGACCAATTTCCTAGGCTAACATCAAACCCTAATTCTCCACATATATAAACATATTTTTCTCCTTATTTTTTATCACCACCACCTACATCAAACAACAACTCAACCCTAAACCAACCCTAACTGAATAGTCCCCTTCCCCGGCCATCTCCCCGGTAATCACCTGTCGGATCCCCGTACGTCACCCACTGAATATCACCGCCAACACCCCACATGAGCCCAGCCTCCATTTTACCTCGACATCCTCCACCGCCTACGTCATCTACATCAACGCCATCACCATTAACACCACCGTCCCTTCGCCTGAACTTCCACGGTCGACCCTGACTTTTTCTCCTCCTTCCATCTCTGATCTCTGCCGGAGTTGACATCATCTACACCCATCACCCTACCTCCGGTTATCTCGATAGCAACCACGTCTCCCCCCGTTCTCCTCCGCTTCATCCCGACTCCATAGCGTCCCCGCCTTCGCGTAGTCGACAACACTACCGTCTCCTCGCCAACCTCCCTTGACACCCTGACTCGAACAGCCCCAACCCAACCGCCGAGCACAACCTTCCACCGCCTTCTGTTCACCAGCGTCCCCGTTCACTCGATGAGCATCCCTCCATCTTCCTCGACCTCGTCGAGCCTCTTCCCTCCGGCAGCCTCGGCATCATCACCATCATCACCATCATCATTATCCTCATCATCGTCATTGTCGACCCGTCTCACCTCGCCGGAGACGACCTGCAACAGTCACCCTCGACCTCGTGCACGTGTACGCTAACGCGCAGGTTTGACTTACCTTCCTTTCATGATTGTGTGTGTGTGTATATATATGAATATTAATTAGGATTAGAATTGCTTTATGACAGTTTAGTTGACATAGGACCCTGTGTTGGTGAACCTAGTAACCAGTTGCGTGTGTGTGTATGCATATAATATTAGTTTGATATATATATATATATATATATATATATAAGAAATCGATTGCTAGTAGGGGGTATGACTATATATATATATATATATATATATATATATATATATATATATATATAGTTGCTTATGACCATAAGTGTTAATTATGGATATCCCGTATTTACTTTTGACTGTATGACCCTGAGAATTTGTGAATTGACTGCCTTGTGTACACTGACGTGCTGGCTAGACATGTGTTAGTGAGTTGACTGTCTGATTTTGCACAATATTTAAAGACGTGACACTCATACAGTTAGACGCACATTCGACCCTGCTAGTCGACCACTGTCACCCCTAGCGTAGTCTCTGAGTTTAGTGTATTTATGATTGTGTGTTAGTGTAATGACTGATGCTGTATTATTATTAAATGATGTCTATAGGACTGTTGGATTATTCAGACAAGACCTCAGAAATAGGACATTGGTATTGCCAACAGAGGACCATAGGCGAGTACATTCTCTGACAGTTTCTATTATATTGATCATCTCTATGATTCTAGTTGTATAGCCTACATGATTCTGACACTATGGATACATGATTTAGCATCATCGCGGCCTATCACGAGGAGTCGTGATTGGAATCCATCGTGCTAGCTGAGGACGGGGAGATATTAGTAGATTATGTGATCATACCCAACTCTACACGCATCATAGCTCACCCCACACCTCACGTCGGGTGCAACCTGACCATTACATGCCTCATAGCCTGTTATGTATGATTAGCCTGACTATTGCTCGCATCATAGTTAACTGGATGGTTAGCCTGACCTTACATGAATCATAGCTAATCATATGTAACAAGCCTGATCAGTCCCAAGCCGATCACATGATAGACTGATATTTCACACACTTAGCTAGATATTCTATACATGTACTTCTAGTTCATTGTTCTAGCATTCACTTATATTCTAATTTATTGTTCTAGCATGCACTTGTATTTTTTTTCATTGTTAGTTATACCATTGATGATAATATGTTCTCCAGTATTTCTATTTCCAGTATTTTATACCAGAGAGCTTAGATGAGTCCATTCCTTTAGAGGAGACACTACCTGCAGCTATTTAGACAATATTTATTTTATGCATTTGAGTTTATGTCGAGACTTATGTTGAGTTTAATTTGAGACTTGTGTAGACTATTTATGTTGGACAGCTAGACTGTAGTTTATCTCTATTTGAGACATTGTGTTGACTTATGTTATTATTTCTTATCTTTTATCCTGCCATTTATATTCTTATAGTTATTGTGATTGAGTATACATTATGAGCTATTGAGAGATATTTATTTTATTGTCCTCCATATGGAGTTGATATCATTGATAAGTTATGAGTTATGTTTAGTATTATTGAGACCTAGACAATATTCTACCGCCGATGCTACGGCATAGGCTGTACGTACCCATGACTCATGTCCAAATTTTGGGTGCGGGTCATGATATATTTTTAGTGGTGGCCCATGCAGGTCTAGATTCGCATTTAGAGCGATATCGTAGTAGTGCTCACTTAGAGTATTGCTACGAGCCTGCGTTAGGAAATATGATTTAGGATGATAGTATGCTCAATCACAACTAGGAAATTTTGATCTTATAATGCTATTCTGGATAATTGCTTCCCTTAGAATTTTACTGTCCTTCCTTGATGATATCGTAACTATTGCCGTAATTGATTCTTTTCAGTCTGTCTTCAGGATGCCGCCGAAGACTAGGTCTTTGAGACTGGGAGCAGCAGCTTCAAAGAGGTCTGCCACCTCTCGACCTGACGAATAGACATCTGGAGTTTCTCCTACATCTCTTGTTCAAGTGGGAGTATTTGCAACTTTTGGGATTCCTTCTCCACCTGTTCAGAGGATTTCCCCAGCTCTAACAAACAACCTTCCTCCTCCACCGACTCCATCTCTCGGAGGTATGCCCGCTGATGGGGCACAGATGTTTGCACTTATCCAAGGTATGTTAGAGGCCCAGAGAGTGACAGCAGAAGCTCAGCGTGTTCAAGCTGAGGCTCAGAGGGTGCATGCAGAGGCGCACCAGGCACAGACAGAGTTGATGAGAGAAAGTATGGATAATGCTCATCAGGTGGCTCTCCAGGCTGTGGAGAGAGTAGCACAACACCAGCAGCATCCTGGCCAGCAGCACCAGAGGCCAGGGACTATAGTGGACTTTAAGAGGAAGATGCCTCGAGAGTTCAAAGGCACCGACGGGATACTCTACGCTGACGAATGGCTAGAGGATATAGAGAGAAGCTTGTGTTTGGCGCTGATTCCGAAGATTCCTCAGATCAAGGCCGCTGGAAGTCAGATGTTTGATATCACACGGACGTGGTATCATACAGAGCCGAGACTCACTGACGAAGGACTTACTTGGGAGGACTTCAAGGAGCTCTTCAAGGAGAAGTTCTTTTCTGACTTAGCTTTGAGAGTATTGGAGAGTCAGTTCCATGACTTGGTCCAAGGTAGCATGTCAGTTGACGAATACGCCACAGAGTTTTGCCGTTTGAGTCATTTTGCGCCATTGATAATTTGAGACCCAGGAGATAGAGCCCAAAAATTTAGGAAGGGGTTGACTAGAGAGATCAAGTCTTATAATTCGGGACGACGCACTGCTACATTTGAGGGTATTCTGATGGATGCCCAGATTGCTGAAGATGACTTGGACCTCAGGCCCAAGAGAGGACGTGACACTTCTGGAGGAACAAGTGGTAACACAAGACCGTCCAAGCGCCCACACTTTCAACAATAACATAGGCCGTACCAGCAGCAGCATCAGCAGCACCAGACACCAGTTTGAGGACACATCCAGCAGCAGCAACCACAGAGTCAGAATCAGCCCATTGCCCAGTATGCGTATTGCGGGAAGATAGAACATACTAGAGACATCTGCAGAAAGAGGTTGGGTATATGCTTGTCCTGTGGATTATCAACATATCAGCTTAGGGACTGCCCATCTATTCAGACTCGTTAGGGTGGAGCAGCCGCTCAGAGAGGACCATCCAGAGTACCTACTGTACCAGGAGGCCAGCAGAGGGGACCTTCACTTCTACCACAGTAGCAGAGGTTTGCTCAGCACCATCAGCAGCAGAGAGGTGCACCCTAGGGATGTGCATACGCCATGACGATCGAGGAGGCCGATCTAGCTGGAGACATGATTTCAGGTTCAGTTTTTCTCGATTCTATTCCAGCACTTGCAATATTTGATTCTGGCGCTTCCTATAGTTTTGTATATGTATCTTATGATCTTAAGCATCATTTAGAAACGAAACCATTAGATAGGACTTGCAAGATCACGACTGGAGGAGGCATTATCCTAGTCCGTGATTATTGCAAGGATTGGAGAGTATCATTGGGAGGCCGAGAGTTGGGCGTGAGCTTACTCATCATGCCACTTCCGGGATACGATATTGTACTCGGAATGGACTGGTTGAGTATGCACCATGCTACTATAGATTGTCACGGAGGCAGAGTAATATTTCGACCACCAGGAGAACCAGAGTTTGAGGTCGCCAGAGGAGCAGCGAAGCAGAACAGAGGCACCTTTTGTGGAGCCAGGAAGGAAGAAGAGGAGTTGTCACATCCTCTAATAGCAGAGTTCCTGGATGTATTTCTAGAGGAGTTGCCAGGCTTGCCGCCAGACAGAGATGTTGAATTCTCTATAGACTTGGTACCAGGAGCAGAGCCCATTTCATAACACGTCTATAGAGTCAACAACAGCGAGCTGGCAGAACTGAAAAAGCAAGTTGAGGAGATGCAGGACAAAGGTTTCATTAGATCTAGTTCATCACCATGGGGAGCTCCGATATTGTTCGTACCGAAGAAGGACGGCACAGTACGCATGTGTATCGATTATAGAGCTCTAAACAACCTTACTATCAAGAATAAATATCCACTACTGAGGATAGATGATCTTTTTGATCAATTGAGCGAAGCAAAGGTATTTTCAAAGATAGACTTGAGGTCAGGCTATCACCAGGTGAAGGTGAAGAGAGAAGACATACTAAAGACAGCTTTTCGGACCAGATATGGCCAGTTTGAATTTACGGTAATGCCGTTTGGTCTAACCAATTATCACTACCATATTTTCTAGGAAATAATATTTTGGTCACTTCATAATTAATTAAATATTGTGCATGTTAAATATTTATTTATTGTATTATTTATTTATTATTAGCATGTTAGATTTATTTTTGGACTTGTGTTAGTGGACCTAACTAGTTTAGTTTAGACTCATGGACCAACATGTATTAATTGTTAGAATTGAGCCAAACTAGAAAGCCCAATAATTAGGAGGATAATTAAATTAATTAAACCATTGGACTAGAAGCTTCTCTCCTTAATTAATTTATTCATGAAAGGCCCCAAGGAATATTTTAGACTTTATATAGTAGCTTGAGGGAGGGGGCAAGTGAGGCCTATATAAAGGGGATAAAAACTTTCTCTCTCTTTATTTTTCATTCCAAATCTAGATCTAGAATTTCTCTCAACCAAATTTTATCAAATCCCTACCAAATTTTCACCCATTTCCTTCTTAAATCACCATTGGAGACTAGAAGAGCAAGGATCTAGAAGGAGAAAGCAAGGATCTACAAAGAGGAGCAAGGATCTGCAAGTTGGAGGCAAATTTCACCAATTTTGGAGGTTTCATTGGGAATCCATCTTTCAATAGGTACAATTCAATTTTTGCCCTTAAATTAGGTTCTAAATATGAGATTTAACCATGAAAAATCAACCTATATGTATAGGTTACCCATAGAATTTGGTTTTGTGTTCATAGGAGGCCTATTGAGAAAGTTATGGTACTTTTTGTGTCAATTTTGGGGGAATTCCGAGATTGACATTTGTTGTGTGTGTCATTTGGTCCTATAGATCAATTTGGCATGTGCTTGTATGTTTGGGACTAGTGTCGTATCCAAAATTGGGTATGTGTAGATCGTATCCCATCAATTTGATAATACGTGTTGATTTGGGGGTTTTTCCTCCGATACAGGACTTTGTACATGTCATATTTTGACACGGACACGTAGATTTGTATTTAACTCTTCGTATTGTTCATAAATAATATATATGACTTGTTCGTGTCCTTCGGGGTACGTTTGGATATGTGGTGGACTCGTGTCGCATGCGTATCCTAGATCTAGTCGGATACGGGGTGATACGGTCTATGTGGGTACAATTTAATTCTAGATCTAATTCTCTGTGTTCTTATTTCATGGAGAAGTATAATTATATATATATATATATATATATATATATATATATATATATATATATATATATATATATATAATATTGTGTATATATATTTATGTAGTGTTGTGCCTTAGATCTATGTATATATATATATATATATATATATATATATATATATATATATATATATATATATATATATATATATATATATATATATTATATGTGTATATTTATTATGTAGCTATTTTTCTACATGTAGATATATATTTATAAGTGGTAGCATATCTATATATAATATAGTAGATATATTTATATGTGGTTATATATATAGTTATATTATATATTGTTATGTATTTATATTATTGTATGATTATATATATGTATACATATATGTATAGTTATATATACATATTACTATGTGTGTGTGTGTATGTTACTATGTGGTATTTTATACAATTTACTATGTATAAGTGTATGTATAGTTATATATAGTTTTATATGTATATTGTATAAATATATATTATGGGTTATATATATATATTTAAATATATATTGTATAAATATATATGGTGGATTATATATATATATATATATATATATATATATATATATATATATATATATATATATATATATATATATTTTAGCGACAACAGCGAGCCAGAAGCGTCGCAACAACAACAACAAATGCAAATAGCAGCAGCGGCAGCAGCTTTTCAGCGACAGTTGCAGGAAACTGTCGCTGGAACAACAATGTATCAGCAGAGTATCAGAATCTTCAGCGACAGTTTTTAGTGACAGTGTAGGAAACTGTCACAAAAACTACAGTTTATCTATATACACAGCAGCTTTCTGTGACAGTGGACAGGGTATTTAGCGACAGTTTGGCAGTTTTTAATATATTAGATATTAATATATATATAGATATATATGTATATATATATGGTAATTAATATATATATATATAAATATGTTCCTAATTGCTATTTGTATTATATATACTATATATGTATATATTTAGTTGTAGCATATAAATTTATTAGAATAGTTAGTATATTTTAGTTATCAATTGTTATGAGTATCTTTTATATATTATATATTTGTAGGTATGTATGTACGTATATATGTATTAATAGTTAGTGTGTAGTTGGTAGTTAGTATTATTCTATTAGTACATACTAGAGTTATATTTGATTGATATATGTAATTATTGATGGGTAGTTAGTATATATATATATGAGATTTTGGCAATTACCTTGAGATACCAAGGTAAGTATCAAGATATACCAAGGTATGAGTAGTAGGTATTTGCATAAGTAATAGGATAGTTGTAAACTAATTATGAGTAAGGTGACTAAAAAAGGTATATAGTATTATATAAATATTAAATGCATAGTAGTTTATAATTATTGTTGGGTAGTTAGTATAAATAAGGTTTTGAATTTACCTTGAGATGCTAAGGTAAGTATCAAGGTATTGGGAATAATCAAGATATTGGGTTTGGATATCAAGATAGAGGTTTAGTATTGCGATACCAAGTTGGTTCGAAACCAATGTATCCATTTAGCATTTGTAATTAGGATTTTTTATATATAATATTATTTGATATGTACATATGTGTTATATTTATCCTTTGTTTGCGTATCCTGAGATACGGTATCTTAGTATCCTAAGATGTAACTTGTATGGACCCACTAGTTCTGGAGTGACTGTCGAGAGATTTAGCCGGATTCACTAGTTAGCATAGTAGTTCTCTTTAGCATTTCGGTACCGGATTTTTTTCCGGCATATATTTGTGTTTGGATATTATTTCTATTTGTTGTTGTTATATTAACTACTTAGTTATGTTAGACTTCTGTGATATCTTCTCGTGCCATAAAAATGTGATTGAGTATTGTGTTGAACTAAGTTGATTATACTCTCATCTTGGAGTTGAGATATTATTGGAGGTTTATGCTTTATAGTGAGATAATTAGATAGTATAGTTGACCAAGACAACGTTCTACTGCTGATGCTGCGACGTAGGCTGGGCGTTATTCCAGACTTGCATCCCTACACCGGGTGCGGGTCGTGACACGTTTTTAGTGGTGGCCCATACAGGTCAGGCTTCGCAAGTTATGCGATGTCGTGGTAGTGCGACGACTTAGTTGTACTACTGCGAGCCTGCGATAGGATATAGGATATATGATACTAGGAAGAGAGAGGGATATTCAATCACAACTAGGAATTCCAATCTGAATTGAATCGCTACTTTTGATTCCTTCTGAATACTTTTGTCCTTCCTTGATAATATCTTATCTAGTGTCGAATTGATCTCTTTTGTTTCGATCTGTCTTTAGGATGCCGCCGAAGACTAGATCTCAGCGATCGGGAGCAGTTTCTGTGAGGTCTGCCACCTCTCAATCTTCCACTCAGGCAGTAGGGTTTGTACCTCCTACGACATCAGTTCACATAGGAGTCTCGGCTGCCTTCGGGGGTTCTCCTCCACCTGTTCCGAGGACTACTCCAGTTGCTTCTGAGGGACTTCCACCACCTCCATTTTCAGGAGATACCGCGCCGATGGTTGCACTGTTTAGAGAGATGACGGAATTATAGAGGGCACAGATAGAGGCCCAGCATAGGCAATCAGATATGATGCGGCAGAGTATGGAAAACGCCCATCAGGTAGCTATTGTAGCAGTTCAGAGAGAGGCTCCTCCACAGCCAAAGGATGTTCGGCTCGAGCTAGGCAACATTCAAAATTTTAAGAAGCTTGAGCCTCAAGTTTTCAAGGGGACAGAGGGTATAGTCTATGTTGACGATTGGCTTGAAGATATCGAGCGTCTTATGAGGGTGTCCCGTCTTGCGGAGGATCTGAAGGTTGAGGCGGTAGGACTTCAATTGTTCGACGTTGCCCGCACTTGGTTCAGGAATGAGCTAATTCTTACTGATACAGGGCACTCTTGGGAGATATTCAAGGATCTCTTTAAGAAGAAGTTCTTTTCTCGGATGGACATATTAGAATTAGGAAGGCAATTTGAGAGCCTTACACAAGGAAGCATGTCCGTAAAGGAGTATGCCGCAGAGTTCGGGAGGCTGAGCCAATTTGCAGAGTACTTGGTAAGAGAGCAAGAAGTTCGGGCTATCCGTTTCCGTGAGGGTCTGAATTGGGAAGTGAAGATTCTCATTTCGTCTTTCTACGAGACGTATTCTGAGATACTTTCGGAGGCACGCAAGGTCGAGCGGGAGTGGAACTTGAAGCCGAAGAGGGACCGTGATATGTTTGGGGGTGACAGTAGCAGTACGGGACCGACAAAGAGGCCGCAGTTCCAGCAACAACAGTTTCCAGTACAATTCGGAGCCTATCAGCAGCAATATCAGATGCCAGAACCAATTGTTGCTCCAGTACAAGCTCCAGTACAGCAGATACCACAACAGCCTCAGAGACAGGTGCAACAAGCTCCTTAATGCATATATTGCAAGAAGACTGGACACACTTGGGAGATGTGCCGGAAGAGACTTGGAGCATGCTTACATTGTGGATCAACGGAGCATATGGTGAAGGATTGTCTCTGGACACTTCAACGTCCAGGCCAGGATGCAGATCAAGGGCAGAGAGGTGGGGTTAGGCCACCTGTAGCACCACAGATTGATCATCACCCACAAAGGGAGCTACCTCGGCAGGGCGGAGCATTTGCGATGACGGTCGAGGAGACCAATACAACAGGTGATGGGTTAGAGAGTCTGTTCTTTCTTTCTGTTCCTTTCATCTATTTTGATTGATTGTTTCTTTAGTACCTTTTGGATGCTTGTGTTATATAGTTAGTGTAGCTATAGAATACCCTGACAGAGACAACAGTAGTAAGACAGGTTGAGACCATGACCATGCATGTTATTCTTTGTATATGACTGTTCTTGGTGAGATAAGACCTTATTATACTATGATTGCTGGGGGTTTGACCTAGAAGGAGTACGATCACCCTTAAATTTTGAGGACAAAATTATTTTAAGGGGGATAGACTTGTCACTACCATATTTTCTAGGAAATAATATTTTGGTCATTTCATAATTAATTAAATATTATGCATATTAAATATTTATTTATTGTATTATTTATTTATTATTAGCATATTAGATTTATTTTTGGACTTGTGTTAGTGGACCTAACTAGTTTAGTTTAGACTCATGGACCAACATGTATTAATTGTTAGAATTGAGCCCAACTTGAAAGCCCATTAATTAGGAGGATGATTAAATTAATTAAACCATTGGACTAGAAGCTTCCCTCCTTAATTAATTTTTTCATGAGAGGCCCAAGGGGTATTTTAGACTTTACATAGTAGCTTGAGGGAGGGGGCAAGTGAGGCATATATAAAGGGGGTGAAAACTTTCTCTCTCTTTATTTTTTATTCCAAATCTAGATCTAGAATTTCCCTCAACCAAAATTTATCAAATCCCTACCAAATTTCCACCCATTTCCTTCCCAAATCACCATTAGAGACTAGAAGAGCAAGGATCTAGAAGGAGAAAGCAATAATCTACAAAGAGTAGCAAGGATCTACAAGTTAGAGGCAAATTTCACCAATTTTGGAGGTTTCATTGGGAATCTGTCACGTCCTAGTCCTAAAATATATGAAACTAGGCCACGTGGCAATAGCCAGCTATCACGTCTCCGAGGATATCCTAATTTAATGGATCCTTACGAAGAGTGCTACGCTGTCCTAAATACTAACATGTCCTAATATCAGTCAACAACAGGAAACTAATCTAATCCACAAAATAAACAGCAAAAAGTACTAAATAAACTGCTGGAAGATAAATGCTAGTCTCAAAATATCATAGTACAACCAAGAATGTCTGGTGGGGACAAACCCACTATTATGACGAAATAAAATACTAAAATGATAGATAAAAGATAATGGCCAGGGCATCGGCTGACTAGATAATGATGCACCCAATCCTAGGCAGAAGGCATACCAAGTAATCATAGAAACTCTGACGGTAGCACCTCTAACTCCTCTGCGGTAGTGAACCTCGTCTCCTGTCCTGGCTCGTATACTGTGGGGTAGTAAGCCTCGTCCAAATCTGGAAAGGTACCAGGTCCTCAGAGGGATGTAACAAGATACATAGAAATATGCCATATATAAATACTGAATAAAGTAAATGCAATAAGGGTGTGCTTACCATCTAAGTGTATGCAATGTGAGGACAACTTTGGAACGTATGAGTAGGTGTAGGCATAATGTCCGTACCGCTCCGAAGAACGAGGAATCAGCAAGTATATATACGTCCATACCGCTCTGAAGAACGGGGAATCTGCAAGTATATATAACGTCCATACCGCTCCGAAGAACGGAGAATCTGCATAAAGGGAGTCATTGGATCCGTGGCTCCTCCGGATACTACGGATTCCAATGGGTGTATCCCATACGCCTACTAGTGGTCCTCCCCGCCCAATGTAGGTACACAAATCGAATACTCGACTTGCATACCACGTATCTATATGCCAGTCTCTATGAATAAAAGTAGCCCTGAGTTACGTACTAATCGTGATGCATGTCACACGCACCGATAGCTAGTCGAGTACGTGGACCCGCATCCCATTATGAATATGTTATAGTAAAACGTGTAAGAGTGTCAGGTCTCAAAGATATCAGAGTATCCTCCAATGGGGTGAGTCTGCTACTGACTAAGTTAAGTACACTAACCATCGACGTATCCGTCGACTGCACCCGAATCAATCTCGGACGCGCACAGTCATATGAAATGGAACAGCAAGATAACATACAACATATGCAGCATTAATTTAAACAGTAAATATGGCAAGATATCTTGCCTGAGTCCTCAAGCTGTGAATGCCAATAGCCTACTCTTGCGATGTCTCCTGACTGATCCGATGATCCTAACACACAATATAATATAGAAGTCTACATCAAACACTAAGACAAATGTGCAGACACTACGTTGCTCTTAGGAACTGTCTTAAGTTCACGGTTGGTCGAAGACGGCATTACGTGTGCACGTAGCTAGGATGTTCACGTGTGTCTTGAGACAATAATTACCACGTTTATAGTTTTACGAACTTACATTATGTATTGTTGCATTGCGCCATTAATTCCCATGTAACATATACTAGGTCAAATCTATATTTCCCGATGAATTATAAGTGCTTATATCAAGTTAGACTACTAGAGTAATTATTATCTATTAATTTACTATTTAAGTCTAATTAGTATACATACTCAAATATAGGGTTTCTTGCATAAATTTTTTGTGTCCACGCGACTATTCGCGACACAACTTGACAGCACGGTGATATAACTACACAGGATACGAGTTGTACCTATACGAGGCTGTTCGTGGGGGGTCTGCATTCGCAGTATGGATGTCCTCCGACGAGGTGGCGCTCCGGTGTGGCCGGCATGGAGCAGCAGCGACAGCGGCTGTACAACAGCAGTAGTCGCCACAACAGTTCTACAGCGGGCAGCGTCTGGCTGGCGATGTCAGGTGGTGGAGGCGGTGGTCCAGCTGGGGTAGGCGGTGGAAGAGGCTCGCGGGGGTGGCAGATCTAGAGTGGTGATGCTGAGAGGGGTTTGTTAGGTCGGGTTTAAGGGGTTGTCGATGATGGGGGAGGGGAGGTTGATGGTGGTGGTGCGGGCGGCTGACCGTGGCGGTTGGCGGTGGGCAGGGAGTCCGGCGTGGAGCACAGTACCATCGCCAAAGTGGCCGGAGGTTGGTAGAGGGAGGGGTAGCTCGGGTGAGAGGGGGTCAGCTTGGGTTTGGGGTGATGGATGAATAGTAATTTAGGGTTTTTAATGGGTAGAGTATGTGTATTTATAAGAGAATTTGATGGGCTGGCCTCGGGACTTGGGCTTGACTGGACCTTGTTGGGTTGGGGCTAGTCCAATGAAAGAGTGCATGTGGCTTGGTTAAGTTCTGATTAGGGTGAATTTGTTCTATAAAAATTAATTAGATTAATAATTGAAAGCGCAAGGCGAAAATCAACGAACATGTCGTAGCTAAGGTTACACTATGGCCAGAGGGGTACATAAAATTGTCTCACATAACTTCTAATTAAGTTCAAATAAATCCTAGTTTCTAGTTTTAAATTAATTTAACCCTAAACTGGTCGAGGGGGTTTACAATCTACCCTCCTTAGAGCATTTTGTCCTCAAAATTAAAACATACGCATGACAAGAATTACTGACTTAATTTAAAATGCTAATATGTACCTAGTCCTTCGAAGAGGTGGGGATAGCGCTATCTAATATCCTTCTCGTGCTCCCAGGTCGACTCGCCTGGTGCATGATGCCTCCATGCAACACGAACTAGGGGAATAGTCTAACCTCGCAGTACCTTCTCGCTCCTATCCAGAATCTCAACAGGCTCTTCTTGGTATGATAAACTCGGGCCGACTGAGATCTCTGAATGGTCAAGTACATAACTCGGATCCGGTATGTACCTCCTCAGCTGAGATACATGGAAGACGTCATGGACTCCTTCCAAAGTCTGCGGCAAGGTTAATCTGTAAGCAACATCTCCGACGCGTTTTAACACATCGAATGGTTCGATGTACCTCGGACTCAGCTTTTCTCTGTCTCCGAATCTGATAGTCCCTCGAGTAGGCGAGATCTTTAGAAATACCTGATCACCAATCTGGAACTCTAGGGGTCATCGATGCGCATTCGCCTAGTGCTTCTGCCTGTCCTGTGCTGCCCGTAGATGTCCTTGGATCTTCTTCACCTTCTCCACTGTACGAACAACCAACTCTGGTCCGAGAATCTGTCGCTCGCCTATATCGCCCCAGCATACTGGGTAACGACACTTTCTTCCATACAATGCTTCATAGGGAGCCATCTGGATGCTCGCCTGATAGCTATTGTTGTAGAAAAACTTGACCAAGTGCAAGTGGTCCTCCCATGATCCTCCGAAATCCAGCATACACGCTCTTAACATGTCTTCCAAGGTCTGATTGGTGCACTCCGACTGACCATCTGTCTGTGGATGATATGCTGTGCTAAACTTCAGGCGAGTACCGAGACTCTCTTACATACTCCGCCAAAAGTAAGATGTAAATCTCATATCCCTGTCAGATACGATATTAACTGCCACTCCATGCAGTCGCACAATATCTCTCATGTACATGTCTGCTAAGACCTCTGTGGATTGCCCCACCCTGAAGGGTAAGAAGTATGCGGACTTGGTGAGTCTATCTACAATTACCCATACTGCATTGCGACCACTAGGACTCTTCGGAAAGCCCGTAACAAAGTCCATAGTGATGTGCTCCTATTTCCATTTCGGTATCAGAAGTGGTTAAAGTAATCCTGCAAATCTCTGATGCTCAGCCTTGACTTGCTGGCACACCAGGCACTTGGCCACAAAGCGTGCTATCTCTATCTTCATTCCATGCCACTAGTAGTACTATCTCAAGTCTCTGTACATCTTCGTGCCTTCTGGATGAATATAATAGGTTAAACTGTGTGCCTCTGCCATCAACTCCTGACGAAGTTCTCCATTTGGAACATAGAGACGACCTCCGCATCTCAAAGTCCCGTCTTCATGTATACGCAGTCCCGTTTGTATTCCCGCTTCTGTCCTCTATCGAAGCCTCTAAAATCTGATATCTGTCGGCAAAGCAGCCTTGATTTTCTCCACTAATGTCGATTACAACTGGAGACTCGACAACTGTCCATCTACTCCGGGCATAACAACCTATATACCCATCTGCTCTAGATCTCTCAACAGATGTTGTTGGGTAGTTAAGAAGAATACCATAGTTCTTCTGCTCAATGCGTCAGCTACTACGTTGGCCTTTCCCGGATGGTACTGTAGCTCAATCTCGAAGTCTGTCATCACCTCGAGCCAATGTCTCTGCCTCTGATTAATGTCCTTCTGGGTGTAGATGTACTTTAGGCTTTTGTGATCAGTGAATATCTCTACTCTTTCTCCATATAGGTAGTGCCTCCAAAGCTTCAAAGCAAAAATCACTACGGCAAGCTCCAAGTCATGAGTGGGATAGTTCTTCTCATGTGTCCTCAACTGTCTAGAAGCATAGGCTACAACCTTTCCATGCTGCATCAAGACGCATCCTAATCCTTTCCCGGATGCATCGCTGTAGATCACGAATCCTCCGGGTCCAGAAGGTATGGTCAAGATGGGTGCTATAGTCAGGCGCTTCTTCAGCTCGTCGAATGCCTTTTGACACTCCTCTGTCCAAGTAAACTCCTGCTCCTTACGGGTCAAGCGGGTTATAGGCTCTGCAATCTTCGCAAAGTTCTCTACGAACCTCCGATAATATCCGACAAGTCCTAGGAAACTCCTCACTTCTGAGACATTGGTAGGGGTTGGCCATGTCTCTACTGATAAAATCTTCGCCGGATCTACTGAGATACCATCTCCTGAGATAACGTGTCCAAGAAAAGCGATACGATCTAGGAGAAACTCGCACTTGCTCGGCTTGGCATAGAGCCTCTCTCTCCTCAGCGTCTCTAACACTAGTCTCAAGTGCTCCTCGTGCTCCTCGTGGCTCTTCGAATACACCAAGATGTCGTCGATGAAGACTACCATAAATTGGTCCAAGTATTGGTGAAAGACCCTGTTCATCAAGTTCATAAATACAGCCGATGCATTCGTCAGTCCAAAAGGCATCACTAAGAACTCGTAGTGACCATAACCAGTCCTGAATGCTATCTTTTGAATGTCTTCCCTTCGTACCTTCACTTGATGATAACCCGATCTCAAGTCGATCTTTGTGAACACTACCGCTCCTGTCAATTGATCGAATAAATCGTCAATCTGAGGCAGGGAGTACTTATTCTTGATAGTCAAAGCATTAAGGGCTCTGTAATCAATGCACATGCGTACTGTTTCATCCTTCTTAGGTACAAACAACACTGGTGCTCCCCAGGGTGATGTACTAGGACGGATAAATCCTTTGCTCTGCAACTCCTCCATTTATAGCTTCAGCTCATCTAACTCCTTCTTCACCAATCGGTATACATTAGAATATACCGGTGCTGCTCCGGGTACTAGCTCAATAGTGAACTCTACGTCTCTATCTGGCGGTAAGCCTGGCAATTCTTCCGAAAACACATCCTCGAATTCTGCAACTATTGGTGGGGGTACCATCTCCATAGCCATGTAAGTTCCAGTTATCTGTCCTACTCCTTGTTCGACGGTCCCTCGCATGTACTCAAACTTCGGTTGATCTGGCCGTCTAAAAGTGACGCTACCTTTCTGGCAATTCAGTACAGCATTATACTGGCTTAACCAGTCCATGCCTAGCACAACATCAAAGTACGACATGAGTAATACCAAGAGTCATGCTCTTATCTCTCTACCACATACGGCTACCAAACACGTTCTAATAGTGCTGGTAACCGGCACAATACCTCCTCCGGTAAGAATCTTTCAACTCTTAGGCAAGGGAGAAGTAGCTACTCTATGCATTGCTACGAATCTACTAGATATAAACGATAATATAGCTCCAGAATCAAACAATGCAGTTGCAGGTAATGATGTAACTAAAATGGTACTTGTGATAGCTTCCCCTTCTGTTTCCTCCTCAGTAGCTACTAACGCAAAGGCCTGTCCTTGTCTCTGTCCTCCGGTCTGCTGTCGGGCTCGATCGAACTGTGCCTGCTGTGGGGCCAAGGGTGGTCCCCTTTGAAATCCTTCGGGTGCTGGTGGACGATGTCCTCCTGGCGGGGGTAGTATCCTCGGAACTGGTGCTGCTGGCCTCTGTCCGGTCTGTAGTGCTATGTCTCTGTGCTGTGGGCAGTTTTGGGCATAGTGCTGGTTCGCTCCACAAATTATGCATATTCTTAGTCTCTTTCGGAAGTCCTTCTGGTAATGTCCTTTCATACCATAGTAGTTGCAAGACGGAAGCTCATTTTGCTGGTATGGTGCTATCCTCTGCCGTGTCTGCACTCCTGGACGGCGGGTTGGTCCTCCTACTCCGGGCTGGGCTCTGGCTGGTGGGGTCGTGCTGGAACGTCTAGTTCCTCTGACAATGGCCTCCTGGATCCTTGCTTCTGTAAGAACCTCCTCGTAAGAAATCCTCGCTTGTATGGTGGTATACCTCTGTAGCTCAAAATTGAGGCCGTGATGGAATCTCTGGGCTTTCTCTAGATCATTGGGTATCAGGACGACACCAAATCTGCTAAGACGGCTGAACTCCACATCATATGCGTCCACAGTCATATTCTCTTATTCTAGATATAGAAAATGGGAGTACAGGGCATTCCTAATCGTGGCTGAAAAATACTTCGTATTGAAGTATTCTAAGAACTGTTCCCAAGTTTGGTTCTTGCCTACACTGTGCTCAATGGAACCCCACCAGTAATGGGCGTTTCTTTTTAGTTGGGCCCTCACTGCGGTCATCCAAAGGTCTGCATGCAGTTGTGAAGCTTCTAATAGCATCTCCGTGTTGGCGACCCAATCAGAGATTTGTTCTGCAGTCTCATTGCCTGAGAAAGTATCTGGTCCCATCTGTCGGAACCATCTAACAGTGCTACCTGTCTGGGCTGGTGGGGGTGCTGGTACGACTGCTGGGACAGGTGTCCTCTCTAGTACTGCCATCAAACTATGTCTTAATGTCTCTATCTGATGTCACTATGCTTGCATCATGGTCTAAAAAAACTGAAGCATCTGTGGCTGTCCATCTAGCTATGGCATCTGGGGTGTGTAGGGTGGAGGTGGTGGTAATGGAACCTCTGGCTGTGTAGTAGGCGCCTCTTCAGATGTCGGCCTTTCAGTTTGCGGCATCGGTGTGGCTCCTGAGGTATGTCCCTCAAAAGGCTGCATGGGAATCGTTTGGGAAGTCTGTCCCTCGGGCTGCGGTATAGGATCGCCCTGAGAAGTCTCGTGCCAATGTATCAGCGGGGTCTGTAGCGGGGGTTGCCCTTGGGGTACCTCCTCTCTTTGGGTGGTGTTGTCTGGCTCCGAGGCACTGGGTGCTCCTCGTCCACTGCACAAGTTCATCTTGCTGTAAAAGATAGGACTTCATTAAAAAGAGGACGGAATCAAACAAACATGATGCAAATATTTAGAAGTAACACGAAGGAAGTTCAAAAATGTACTCAGAGTGGATGAGACCTAGTAATTTCTATCCTATTGCAGGCTCGCTGGGTATGTTACCATACCACAAGCGAAAAAGCCGACCTGCATAGGCCACCACTAAAACTATGTCACACCCCAGTTCCAAAATATATGGAACTAGGCCACGTGGCAATAGCCAGCTGTCACGTCTCTGAGGATATCCCTATTTAATAGATCCTAACGAAGAGTGCTATGCTATCCTAAATACTAACATGTCCTAATATCAGTCAACAACATGTAACTAATCTCATCCACAAAATAAATAACAAGAAGTACTAAATAAATTGCTGGAAGATAAACGCCAGTCTCAAAATATCATAGTACAACCAAGAATATCTGGTGGGGACAAACCCACTACTATGACAAAATAAAATACTGAAATGATAGATAAAAGATAATGACTAGGGCATCGGCTGACTAGATAATGATGCACCCAATCCTAGGCAGAAGGCCTACCAAGTGATCATGAAAACTCTGACGGTAGCACCTCTAACTCATCTGCGGTAGCGAACCTCGTCTCCTGTCCTGGACCGTACACTGTGGGGTAGTAAGCCTCGTCCAAATCTGGAAAGGTACCAGGTCCTCAGAGGGACGTAACAAGATACATAGAAACATGCCATATATAAATACTGAATAAAGTAAATACAATAAGGGTGTGCTAACCATCTAAGTGTATGTAATGTGAGGACAACTTTGGTACGTATGAGTAGGTATAGGCATAACGTCCATACCGCTTCGAAGAACGGGGAATCTGCAAGTATATATACATCCATACCGCTCCAAAAAATGGGAAATCTGAATAATATAACGTCCATACCACTCCGAAGAACGGGAAATCTGCAAGTATATATAACGTCCATACCGCTCCGAAGAACGGGGAATCTGCATAAAGGGAGTCATTAGATCCGTGGCTCCTCCGGATACTACGGATTCCAATGGATATATCCCATACGCCTACTAGTGGTCCTCCCTGCCCAATGTAGGTACACAAATCGAATACTCAACGTGCATACCACATATCTATATGCCAGTCTCTATGAATAAAAGTAGCCCTGAGTTACGTACTAACCGTGATGCATGTCATACGCACCGATAGCTAGTCGAGTATGCGGACCCGTATCCCAATATGAATATGTCACAGTAAAACATGTAAGAGTGTCAGGTCTCAAAGATATCAGAGTATCCTCCAATAGGGTGAGTCTGCTAATGACTAAGTTAAGTACACTAACCATCGACGTATCCGTCGACTGTACCCGAATCAATCTCAGACGCACACAGTCATATGAAATGGAATAACAAGATAACATACAACATATGCAGCATTAATTTAAATAGTAAATATGGCAAGGTATCTTGCCTGAGTCCTCAAGCTGTGAATGCCAATAGCCTGCTCCTGCGACGTCTCCTGACTGATCCGATGATCCTAACACACAATATAATATAGAAGTCTACATCAGACAATAAGATAAATGTGCAGACACTACGTTGCTCTTAGGAACTGTCTCAAGTTCACAGTTGGTCGAAGACAGCGTTACGTGTGCACATAGCTAGGATGTCCACGTGTTCTGTCCTTGGTCAACGTGTGTCTTGAGACAATAATTACCACGTTTATGGTTTTACGAACTTACATTACGTATTGTTGCATTGCGCCATTAATTCCCATGTAACATGTACTAGGTCAAATCTACGTTTCCCGATGAATTATAAGTGCTTATATCAAGTCAGACTATTAGAGTAATTATTATCTATTAATTTACTGTTTAAGTCTAATTAGTATACATACTCAAATATAGGGTTTCTTGCATAAATTTCTTGTGTCCATGTGACTATTCGTGACACAACTTGACAACACGGTGATATAACTACACAGGATACGAGTTGTACCTATACGAGGCTGTTCGTTGGGGGTCTGCGTTCGCAGTCTGGACGTCCTCCGGCGAGATTTGGCAACTTCCCTTTTTGTGCAAGATTTGCATAATACCATTGGAATAGTTATTGACCAAATATTACAACCAACCAAATTAGGAAACACTCAAACCTATTCCTACCCTATAACCGAAAACCCTCCCCATGACCGACAAAAAAATCCAACAAGGGGCTGACCCTCTCTCCATATATATATATATATATATATATATATATATATATATATATATATATCATAACTCAAACCCTAATAAATATAATTCTTCTCCACCCCCATTTTCTTCTAGCCGCCCCCCCTGCGGACACCTCGTGGCCGACCACTCCATCCAAGATCTAGTTCATCCTTTCTTTTCCTTCTAGTAAGTTTTTTCTTCAATCCTCCTCTTCTTCTTTTCCATGATCTTCTTCTTCTCCATGGATTCTTGATAAAAATCCTAGTTTGCATATTCTTGATAAAAATCCTAATTTGTAAGTTGTAGTAAAAATTCTAGTTTGCATATTTTTGATAAAAACCCTAGTTTGTATGTTCTTGATAAAAATCCTAGTTTGCATGTTCTTGATAAAAACCCTAATTTTTATGTGGTAGTAAAAATCCTAATTTACATATTAATAAATAAAGAGCCAAACCCTAATATTCTTTTTGGTTAATGATAAACTAAGTTTTCTATGATATTTTCAAGAACCAAGATTTATATATTATGACGGATTGATAACCTATTTGTGATAAGTACATTGTTTGTTTAGAACCTATATTGTGGTTGTAAGGTTGAACCCTAATTAGTTCTTGATGGTGAAGAAAACCTTAGTCTAGGTATTCTTGATGTGCTAAAAACCCTAATTAATATTTTATAAAAAAAGAGTATTTATTATTTTTAATACTAATTTTTATATAATATATACGGATTTAGTTTTATTTACAAAAATTAGAATTTTAGGTATTTTACGTAACAAGTTGACCTAGTTTTGATAAAAATTTGACCCCGACAATTTCAGACATAACCTCCGACCAAAACCCCATATTTTTAACATCTAAAATTATATTATTATATTTTAATTCTAATTTTTAAATATTTATTTTAGATTTACTTATTTGTTAAATATTGGTTTTTGTGACGTCGATAACCCGTGATGACCTAGTTTTGGGTTCTGCTTGATTTTTGACTCATAAAAAATTATAGGAGATGAACCTATCACTAAAAAAAAAATCCTATTTTTCAATAAAATTCCAGAATTAATAGTTTTATTTAATTAATTATTTAGAAATAATTTTTGGTAATATTTGATGACTAGTAATAGTCTGGTTGTAGCTACTTTCATGTGCAACCAATGTACAATTAATAACTAGATAAAATCTAATTTAACTAGAAAAGTAGATTCTAACTAGTGTAATAATTAATTGGTGGGTGTTCGAGACGTTTCTGTGGATAGCTCCGGACCAGACTTGTTGTGCTCGTAGCTTGGCTTGGAAGGCAAGTATACCTTGCTTGATTGTAATGTTCAGTTTACATATGCTTAGTTTTGTTTGTTATTTGTGTGCACGCATCTTAGAGTAGCAGACTTACCAGTATATTGTGAAGGTATATGGTATCTTCTGACCTAACACATGTTCAACACTTTTCTGTCTGATTGGGTGAGTGCATGGACTAGCGTGTCAACCATACATTGATATGTGAGTTCACGTCTTTGTTAGTAGTTAGTGTTTGGTTTAGTTCCTAGATTTTATTGACGTTGTTACATTTATGTGTGTACCGCGTATACGGTTCAGATAGTACATTGGGAGGGGAAAATCTACTAGTGAGCGTATGAGATTTCTGTTTCTTCTTCTATAAATGGTGTACCCCCGAGTTCTGTCGAACGCCTGGTGGGATGACTTATTCTTCTCTTCCCCCCTCATGCGCCACTAGAGATGTCTCGAGTGCATTTCAGATAGATGGATTAGTTACCCTATTTATTGTTTACTGCTTTACTTTAATGCATGTCGATTTCTTGTGTGTTATGTCCCTCTAAGGACCTGGCACCCTTTTCAGGTGTAGACGATCATGACTATTTGCAGGAGCATGGATCATGACCTGCTACTTTATTCCCTTCCGAGGAGCTCTTTACCTTCGTGTCTTTTGGTTCATAGTTGAGTTAATACTTTTATGTCATCTATTTATTATAAAAAGTCAGATTCTATTCCTATCCTAGTTTGGTTGTGGATTTGTCTCCATCCGACTATTATTTCGGATTATTTGGACTGGATCATTTGGATCGATATTGGTTTAGTTTATTTATTGACTTGTGATGTGGATATGATTTAGTTTCCTGTGACTTGTGATATTATATACCACTTGTGAATTATTATTCATAATACAGCATACGCATGTGTTATGGTTACCATATATTAGAGTTGCCATGTAAATACGGCTGGCATAGTTACATATTCATAGTCCTTCATATTTTGGGACTGGGGCATGACATATTTTTTTGGTGGCCCATGTTTGTCGATAGTATATTATCTTGGTTATGTTCCTGTACCGAGCAAGTTTGCAAATATGATTAGAGTACATGATCTCATCCACATATTTGCCTTTCCTCTTTATTTTTGTTTCGAATTCTTGAAATCACCTACCTTCCTTGACCTTCAAAATTGTACTCATTTAATTCTCATGACAACTGTATCCTTGTTTCCTACCTCTTCCTATTTAATGTACTTTCCTAATAGTTTCTTGAGTATATAGCCTTCTGTCAGAATATAGGAATCCTAGTTTTTAGGGTTAGAAGATAATTATGATAGCATACCTACTAAGAATTTTTTTTAGAATATTGGCAGCTCCCAAAAGTTTAGCCTACCTAATGAACCCTAGCATCCAAGTACCTCATCCCGAAGATGAGATATGATCTGAAAGCCACTAGGGGCTTGAACTACGACAAAGGTCAATGACTGCCTCTGAGTCTGCAGGCTCCTACAGGAAAGTCTGAGGATTACTACCATTAGACCAAGCATGGCTTAGGGTACGTCACGCCTCCCACGAACCCCGAAGGATCATATGAAAAAGATGAGTAACACTATCACTTTTCAAAATATTCCTCTTGGGACTCCGATGTCAGTTTCGAAGAGATGCTCAAACAAACATTGTCTGCCAACATGGTGTTAGCTGAACCTGAGGAAGACGACGAGGATCCACCCAAACTCTTTGAAGTAGAACCTTGGGCCCGACGTCTAGACGCACAATGAGAGATACAGTTCGAGCAACGGGAACCTTCCACTGAGGACGAAGTCATATAAATTGAGCTAGGCGACGAATCCTCCCCTAAACCTATCTTCAGAAACAAAAGTTTGTCCGATGAGGATCGAAAATCCCTACTATAGCTCATCAGGGAATACATTAATTTTTTTGCCTGGAGTTACGAAGACATGCCGAGACTGGACCCCAAATTATGATCCACAAGCTCAACATCTTTCCGAATACTAATCCGATCAAGCAACAACAACGACAGTTCCGGCCGGACATCATGAACGCCATCAAAGGTGAAGTCAATAAACTGATAACTAGTGGCTTCATTCGTGAGAAATAATATCCGGATTGGGTAGCCAATATCGTACCTGTCGTAAAAAGAATGAGAAGATCTGGATCTGCTTTGACTTCTGTGATCTAAACATGACATACCATAAAGAGGAGTTTCTCCTTCCGATCATAGGCATAATGATCGACAACACTTGTGGCTTCGAGCGCATGTCCTTTATGGATGGATTATTAGGCTGCAATCAAATCAAGATATTTCCTGACAACGAGAAGCAAACATCATTCCAAAAGCCGATTGGAGTGTACTGCTACATAGTTATGCCTTTCAGTCTGAAGAACACAGGTGCTACATACCAACGAGCAATGATGACTATTTTATATGAGCATCTATGCAAGATAATGGAGAGTTATGTTGCTAATATCGCTGTTAAGAGTCTCTCCAAAGATGATCATCTCCGAGTCTTAAAGATCTTGTTCGACTTGGTTCGGGCACACCAGCTCAAGATGAATCCTACCAAATCTTTCTTGGAAGTCTCCAACGGTAAATTTTTGGGTTTTGTCCAAGTAGACCCTGACAAGACTAAAGCAATCCTTGAAATACACCCGTCGAAGAACCTCAGAGAACTTCGTGGCCTCAAAGAAGATTGTCATACATCAGGAGGTTCATCTCAAACCTCTCTGGACGTTGTCAGCTGTTCACTCAGCTCATAAAGAAGGGAGTCTCCTTTGTCTGGAATGAAGAATGCCAGCGCGCCTTTGACGACACCAAGAAGTATCTCATGAACCCCCCAATATTGGTGGCCCCCATTATGGGAATACCCTTCTTGCTATATGTGCGGGCAATGGATAACTCCCTCGGAGCTCTATTAGCCCAGAAAAGTGATGCAGGTCACGAACATGCTATCTACTATCTCAACAGAATGATGGCCGACGCAGAGCACATATACAACCCCGTTGAGAAGAAGTGCCTCACTCTGGTCTTTGCCATTCAGAAGACTCGGTATTACATGGTAGGACAAACCATCCATGTGATCTCGCAGTTTAATCCTCTCAGGGTCCTTATGAGTAAACTCGGAGCGCTTAACTCTCGTCTAGCCACATCGATAATACTGCTGTCGCCGTATGACATGATATTTGTCCTACAAAAGGCGATCTAAGGCCAAGTATTAGTAGATTTCCTGGCATCCCACCTTGTACCAGAAACCTCAAAGCTCTATGAGAAGATCCCAGATGAAGTAGCGGACTCAAACACGACTACAAGAGCAGAAGCCATTTGGCGAATGTTCTTCGACGGTACTTCAAGAATAGGGCCCAAAGACAATATTGTTGCTGGCGTCGGAATAGTACTAATTTTCCCACACAATCTGGTCATAAACCGCGCTTACTTCCTCACAGAGTTATGCTCCAACAATATGGCAGAGTGCAACGCCATCGTCATTAGGCTCCAACTCGCTAAACAAGTAGGAGTAGACTACCTGAAAGCCTACGACGATTCTAAGATGATAGTTAGTCTGGTTTGGGGTGAATACGAGGTCCGACACGAGGACTTAATTTCCTACCACCAAGCCGCACTTGGAATAATCTCCACCTTTGAGGGTTCTTCATAGAGCACGTCCCTCGATTGCAGAATATCGAGGCTAATGACTTGGCCGGCCTCGCTGCCTCCCTGGCAGTCCCGGTCAAAATCCCTCAGCTGATCACAATGGTCAGTCAAGGGCTGGTCTGCCCAAAAAAAAAAAACTCTGTTTATGCCTGAGATACTCAGTAGAGACAAAAATTGACTCCCAAGACAGGAGACTCCCATTCATCTACTACCTAGTCTATAAAATTCTCTCCGAGAACCCAAAGGAAGCCACTTCCATCAGAAGATGTTCCTTCCAGTTCTATTACGATACAGATACCAAAATGTTGTATCATCGTTCCTACGACGGTATTCTGCTACGATGCCTATCGAATACAGAAGTGAAGTAGGCTCTCTGTGAGGCTCATGATGGGGTTTGCGTTGCCTATCAGCCTGAACCCAAGCTACAAGACCGTCTCCAAAGAATGGATTACTATTGGCCGATAATGGTAGCAAAGGCTGTTGACTATGCAAGGAAGTGCGAAGCGTGCCAAATCCATGCAGACTTTATCTACCAGCCCTCAGAATTCCTATACCTAATGGTACCATCTTGGCAGTTTAAAGCGTAGGGAATGGATATTATCGGACTAATTAGTCCACCTTTTTCTAAGCGACATCAGTTCATCTTTGCTATCACCGACTACTTCTCCAAATGGGCGAAAGTTATTCCACTCGCTAAAGTGAAGACCTCAAATGTGATCAGCTTTATCAAGCATCACGTCATATACCACTTTGGCTTGCCAAGAAGGTTCATCCACAACAATGGTCCACAGTTTGCATATCATAATTTTTATCGGTTTTGTGACAAAAACCAAATCCAGAATGTAGCCACGACTGCCTACAATCCAGCAGCAAATGGTCTAGCAGAGGCATTTAACAAAACTATCATAATGCTATGCAAGAAGTTTTTGTTATGCAATAAGCGCGAATGGAATGAGAAACTAGGTGAATGTCTCTGGGCCTATCGCACAATGGTCCGAACACCTACTGACAGCACGCCATTCTCCTTAGTTCATAAAAGCGAAACAGTCTTCCCACTCGAGATCCAAATTCTGTCACTCTTAGTGGCTCTGTCCAACCGATTGACCGTTGATGACAATCACCGTTAATGGATATAAGAGTTATAAGCGCTCGACGAGAAGTGTCTCATAGCTCAATAGCGCATTGAGCTGTACCAAGCATGCCTCTCGGGAGCCTTCAATAAATGGGTCAAGAAGAGGACTTACCAAGTGGGTGACCTCGTCTTGATAGTAAGAAGAACGATGGTTATGACCCACAAGACGGCTAGTAAATTCCAACCTAAATGGGAGGGTACATTTATTATGGAGTCCGTGTTCTCCAACGATACCTACCGACTCAAAAAATCTAATGGCGACTTGCTCATAATGCTTATCAACGACAAGTTCCTCAAAAAGTATTATGTCTAATCTAGACTTGTACTCCCTTTACTATCAACTGGACAACCAAAATATACATGGTACATTCCCCATTGCTTATCTCCAGTAAGTGTGTAAGCATAATATGCACTTCTCTTCCACAAAAGCTTGATAAAAACCATTGTCTGTATTCAGGAATCCTTAATACAGAATGGACAGTGGATCCTCAAAAAGCTCCCCAATGGAACCACCTTCATGTTTATCTACACTTTCGGGTAGAATACTCATAATCATTTCACTTGAGCATTAGTTCACGTCTACATCACATCTTAACTACTGTCCTAACCGATTATCCACAATAGGGTTTGCCATGTCCATATTACCTCTGAGCAGACCTCTCTGTATGACTATCGATTGTCACGTCCATAATACGTCTGACATCGGTCGTCATCTAAGCTTATCACCCATACTTAACTCTAAGCATGCTAGAGGTGTTAAGTACACAAAACCTGCCATATCCATATCACCTCTGGCAGGGCTTATCTCGAACCTATTACTTGTACTCATATGCGCAAGAAGTAATGGATCCACAAAATCTATCACGTCCATATCACCTCTAATAGGGTTTCATTTTAAACTTATTACTTGTACTCTAGTGCGCAAGAAGTAATAGGTTCACCAAAGATCCCCCAGTAGGATATCCTCAACAAAAGCAAACATATCACATCCATATTACCTCTAAGCTATGAGCTGCCCATTTTTCCATCCAAAGAAAACAACCATATCCATATTACCTCTGGCTTATTTCCTTTTTCTTCTACAAAAATACCAGGATCGTATCTAACCTCTCGGTATGACTATCATTTAGCTCATGTCCACGTTATCTCTGAGCTATCGTCCTCACATCCTCCCCAGTAGAGTTTGCTATGTCCTTACCTCTGAGCAAACACTTCCTACTTGACTATCGATTATTACGTCCATATTACCTCTGATATCGGTTGTTATCTAAACTTATCACCCATACTTAACTATAAGTATGCCAACGGTGTTAAGTCCACAAAATCTGCCACGTCCATATTACCTCTGGTAGGGCTTGTCTCGAATCTATTACTTGCACCCAATTGCGCAAAATATAATATGGCCACCAAAGATCTCCCAGTAGGGATGTCCTCAACAACTACAGTATTGTGCAACGTCCATATTACCTCTAATACAATATCCAAATTCCATAACAAATAAAAGGCAAAATCCTTGCTGAGAGGTGGCGACTCCTTGATTATCGCACCGCGCTGTCAGCATTAATTATGACGGTGATGATTGGATTTTCCATTCAACTTTATCTTTTGAGAAACTGTCACTTCGATATCCTTGCTGAGAGATAACCCAGAATCCCCAAGAAGATCTTCTCGGGGATCGAGCTAAATCCTGCCTTAAATGAAGATTTGACAGTCTGGTAAAGAACTCGCCTATGCGATATGTCACTCAAATACGGCCCAAGGTCCTCTCCTCCATGCTTCTTATTCAAAGTATTCCAAACTTATCAATTTAGAAACTTTGAAGGGTTTTTTTAGAAGCATAGAAACTCTAGATCCATGCGTCCAACAAACATGTGCCCCAAGATTGACTTAGAAGAAATCAGGTCACAGAATGACCATTTGGCCCAGAAAAGTAGCTACCATGCGCCAACGGTAGTCAAAGGCCATGCGCCGTAGTGATCAAGCCCCCGAAGCCATAATGATCCAGTATCATGTGTTGACCACTTAATAACTAGTGTTCCTGTGTGCCAACTATGCCATATGCCACTAAGTAAACTAGGTTTCGCATGAGCCAGCAGTACTATGCACCACTAAGTAAACTAGTATCCTTATGCGCCAGTAGTGCCATGCGCCACTACTCCCTCAAGCATCTAGGTGCCCCAATACTGGCCACATAAAGGCCTGACACAGATTATGTTTGACACAAAATCCTGACAAAAAGGACTTTCTGAATGCCTCGAAAGACGTGATCATGCTAAATGACAGAACCTCATATCAGCATGAACTTTACTCCTAACAGGCGTGCAATGCCACATGTATGAGTCTATATGCGTCCCAGACCCCATGTGTTCTATGCTTCTTTGGCCTCCATGTGTTCTAGACTCCATGCGTTCCATATGTCTCTGGTCCCATGCATTTCAGACTCCATGTATTCCATATGTTGCATGCGTCTCTGGCCCTATGCATTCCAGAATCCATATATTCCATACGTCCTTTGCGTCTAACATGGCAGGGTTTCCTGAGACAAAATCTTTCTTGAAGTGATTCTCTCCAATTAAATATGGGCCATATGTCAAGTTGACCAAGTTACGCAAACAAATGACGAGAACCGCCCAGATCTTCAGCAACAACAAATCATAACAAACGTCCACGTGGCAGCTCATCCTGTACTCAACTACATCCTGTTAAGGATGTACACGTGGCAGCCTGTCCATAATATGTGCCTATAGTTGTAACCGTATTCTATTGAATGAGCCTCCTACGACCACCAAACAGAAGCATATACGGTACATATAGCCCACCAACATGATGGCTATAAATAGGAGCAACTTGGACGTTCCCAGGGTTGGTTTTTCTGCTTCAGAGACCAAAACCCTCCAGGCGAGCTACGTATGTGCACACAAGCTTAGGAGATAGAAGAGAGAAGAGAGCATCATCATTCTCTCGTCGGACCATCAACGGAATAATAAAGTCACTGTAGTACTCGATCTCCATCATCACATTATCCAGATCAAAAATATTTTACTTAGATTTTACGTCTAGGATTTTTTTTGTACTTTTTGTTTGTTATTAAACGAAGGTTTTCCAAACTTACTTCAATAGCAAATACTAGGCTCCTTTGATGTTGAGAATGAAAGGCAATGCAAGTGATTTGAGAGAAATTGGTGAAGCGATGAATCAATTTAGGGAAGAATACAATTGGGGATCTAATTTTGAAATAAGGAATGAAGAGGAGAGAGAAAGATTTTCCCTATTAGGGCCGGCCATGCTACCCTACTAATTAGTCATGAAGGATATTTAATTAAGGATGTTAGTTAAGGAAGCTTCTAATCCTAATGAAAGGTTAATCTAATTTCTAATTAAAGCAAGAAAGTGTCTAGTCCAAATGTTGGGTTCATGAGTCATGTCAAGTCTAGTTAGGTCCACTAGTATCTAGTCCAATAAATATGCTAGTCCACTAACCAAAAAATAAATAACACAATATATAAAATATAAACACTAAATAAAAATAATATGTAATGACAAAATTATCCCTATATAGAAGCGAGGTAGTGACAATATGACTTCACAGATTTTATTACAGCTATACCCCCTCTTTTCCTTGTTGCCTTTTCTTAATCTATATCATTTTCCACTTTTGCTTCGACATCCCCTCCTACTTGAAGAATAAAAGAGTTTCAACAGAAAAGTTAATAAAAGAGGATCACATCTTGTCTACCCTTAGCTTGATGTTGGGCAATATTGCCCAGCCATAGGATAAATATTTGAACCTTAACCTACCTTCTACTGATCCAAGAGAAAGGGAGGAACAAGACGAACGAGAAATAGTTAAGGTCATCTGTCATCTGTTCTTATCTTTAGGTGCCCGCTCTTTATATGACATTATGAAGGTCATAGAGGATTCTAACTGTCCTTCTCCTTAGCAAGCTTTTATGACTTGTTATTACTCCCTTTTTTTTGAAAAAATGGCTATGTTGACTAGACTTGAGGGTCTTCTAACAAAGTTTTTTTTTTAAAGATATCAATAAAGAACTCTATTTCGTTCTTCCTCATTAGGTCTTTTAATTCTTGAGTTCTCGTATGTGTTGACATCGCAATAAATACGAGAAAAGTTGAACGAACTTTTTATATTAATTGGAATAGAACAAAACAAGGTACAAAAGAAAATATAATGCATAGAGTCTGGGCAAGTGTACGATGGAGATCAAGTCTGCGGTCGACTTCTTTACTCTGTTAATGGTCCGACGAAAAAGAATGGCTAGTGTCACGCCCCAGTCCCAAAATGCCGAGGGACTGGATGCGCGGTAATGGCCAGCAGCACGCACCGATGGACAACCCAATTTAATGGATCCATCAGGGCATGCTTAAGCTGTAGTCTAGCAGTAAATAGAACAATTGTTACAAGTCACAGTCTATTCTAATCTCATCCACAACAGATAATCACAGATTAAATGCCAGAATAATGCAAAGAGAATAAACTAACAATCTCAATAAAAGTGTCTCGGGGAACAATCCGAGAATATGTCTGATACATCAATACAAATAGACAGGAAATAAAGGAACTGGAAATAGAAATAACTGACTATATAAGCCAATGCTCAGGAGAAGTCCTCTGGCACGATCTCGTTCTCAGGTTCTGATACAGCTCTTGGAAGTGCTCCTGTACGGTATATCTCTGGATGGATCTCTTCGGCTATACCTGGGGGCATAATCCGGATCCAGGTCCTCAGGGGACAGCAAGGTACAGAAAATACAAGCCATAATAATGCAGTGAAATAGTCAATAAAATAAATAGGGTAAATATATAACCATCTATGTGAAATGCAGGTGAGAACATCATCAGTACTCAGGCTGAGACTTCTACAACCTCTATATAGGGGAGCCAGTAGCAGTGATATCATGTAGTTGTCTAGCTCAGAGAGAGACTGAGACGCCAGCATAATATAGTCAACCTGTAGCATGTGTGTCTCTCCAGCAATAAATGGAACAATAGGGATACACTAAATAACCAGCTAAGTGATATGCAAGATGAGAGCAGCACTAGAACTCAGGCTGAAACCACTACAAGCTCGGTGTCGGGGAGCCGGTAGCAGTGATATCATGTAGTTGTCTAGCTCAGAGAGAGACTGAGACGCCAGCATAATATAGTCAACCTGTAGCATGTGTGTCTTTCCAGCAATAAATGGAACAATAGGGATACACTAAATAACCAGCTAAGTGATATGCAAGATGAGAGCAGCACTAGAACTCAGGCTGAAACCACTACAAGCTCGGTGTCGGGGAGCCGGTAGCAGTGATATCATGTGGTCGTCTAGCTCAGCGGAAGACTGAGACGCCGGCATAATATAAAATCAACCTGTAGCCTGTGTGTCTCTCCCCACCCAATATAATCAAATGTCTCATGTCCATGTGGCCCCATGTCCATGTCACGTAAGATCATATCTAATGCAACAAGTCATATAGTATCTAGGAACATATGTCAATGTCAAGTCCTATATCCTATACAGAATCACCACGAATATCTTAGGAAGATCCTGTCCATGAATAGTATCAAGTGTCCTGGGTTATGATGTACTTGATAAGACAAGTACGAGAAATATCGGGTCTCGGTATCCATGTCTAGATGACAATACACAACGCCGCGTACGGTGTTGGCACCCGACTATGAATCGGGCGCTAAGTAAAGTCGCACGGTCCTAGGTCAAGCATGAACCACAATATATATATATATATATATATATATATATATATATATATATATATATATATATAAGCCAAGGGAATAAGTAGCACAGACTGCAAGTTTTGGCGAGGTACACTTGCCTGAGGTTCTGGCTCCAATTGTGGCTCTGACTTCAGCGAAATTTGCAGGCAGTACTCCGATTGCTGAAATAAATATCACCATCAAATCCAAAAAATATCAATAAGCTAGAAACGCCTGTCCTTGAGTCCAATTTGGAGACAAGGACAAAAATAACAATTTCGGATCAAAACGGGGTCCACATGTGGGCCCGCTTTGCACCGAAAAACGTGTCAGGGTCAAAGGTCTCCAAAATCATCAAACTTAGTGTCAACAGGTCTAGAACGATGATACGAACCCAACGGAACTTTCGAAATTGGATTCTGATGAGCCGGTCACAAAATCGCCCGTCGAGTGGAGCTTGTGGGGCCCACGACACGCGATTTTGTCAACGTTCTCAGAATCGAACCAAACTTGGGTCATAGGACCAGCGTATCGCTATGAGTCCGATGATGTAATTTTCGTTTCGATCCGATATGTGTACACAAAGTTAGGACACGTTCAAGAAAGGGCGGATACGGGACGGTGTCCGCGGATACGCGTTGATTCCGGTGTGCACGCATATCCGAATCAACTTCTGCGAAATCCCACACATCCGTATCAACGACGCACACGTATCTGTGAAGACCGCACGCGACCAAGTCGTCCCGTTTGGCGGGGCGTACCCAGTTCCGGGGTAAATCAGGGCATTATTTTTCCTGTTTTTGGATCGCGGTTCGCGATCGCCACAGGACGCGATGCCCCGAGCGGGTTGCACGGGCACCGAGAGGGTCATGCAGGGTTCGCGACGCGACTGACGGAATCGAAAATGGATAAACGAGCAGGGAGATACGCGTACCTGAACAGGGTCTGAAAAATCTAAAATTCACCGTGTCTGACACGTGTCCGACACAAGGACCTAGGGTTAGGGTTAGGGTTAGGGTTCAGGTGGAGCCGTGGCGGTCGGAGGCTGGGGGCGGTGCTGGCTAGGGCGGCGGCGCACCGGAGCGGCGGGGGTCGACGGCGTAGGGCTCGGGCGACTCTCGAACGGCCGGAGGGCGGCGTCGAGGCTTGCTGTGGGGAAGAGGGAGGAGGAGGAAGGGCCGGCTCGGGGGCGGAGCGGTGCGGGGAAGGAAGGAGGAGGTTGGCGGAGGATGGCCGGGGTCATGGTGGAGCCGGAGCTAAGGAGAAGGAGGTGACCGGAGCTAGGGTTCCGGCGGGGGTTAGGGGAAGATGAGGGAGGAAGAGAGGTTTAAATAGGGGAGGGCTGCGGGGACGAGGCCGGAAGAGGCGGAGAGAGGAGGTCGTGGGGTCTTGGTGGTGAGGCGCGGGCGGTTCTCCGATGACGTGGCCGGAGAACACGGCGGGAACCGCGGGCACGCAGAGCGGGGGAGGGAGATGGGGTGGTCGGGTCGGGTTGGGTGGCGGATTCGGGTCTGGCCGACCCGCCCGACCCGCTAGGCGAATGCGGGTTTGGGCTGCGGGTTCGGGTCGCGGGTTGACCCAGATCCGACCCGCAGCGGATGGGTTGGGCTGGGCTTGTTGGGCCGGGCCGGTTTAGAAAATTATTAAGTAAATAAATAAATAAATAAATAATAAGTAATAGTTTTTAGGTGTTTAAAAATAGGTTCGGGGTCCAATAAAATTCCAGAAAATTACCCTAAGTCCAGTTTTTTATTTTACACCCAAAAATATTATTTTTATAATATTTTAATATATTCTAAAATCATTAAATTTTATTTAATGCCAAAAACACATTATTTTTAATTAGCAAAATTTTCTGAAAAATCCCAAAAAATTCCCAAAAATTCGGTTTTGAAAATCTTAAAAAATCAGGGGGTTTACAATCTACCCCCCTTAAGAGGATTGCATCCTCACAATCAAAGAATAACCTGTCAACAGAGATGACATGGTCGCAAGCATTGTTTGAAATACATCACAAGATACTTAGGAAAAATATCGTTTCCCTAAGAATGAAAGTTATACACTTTCCAGAGTAAAGAAAATCTAGTTAAAGCAAGAAAACTACAATTTTTAGAAAACTAGGTTATTATTAACAAGATTCAATTTACTAGGTTGGGGCTGAGGTCACGAACCAACGGGCACGAGCTAAAACAATACTAGAAACGGATAACTACGAATCACTTACGTGCATTAGCTACTCCATGAGTCTGCGCGTTCTCCACGGTCATCGCGAAAGCTTGTTCGCGTCCTCGCAGTCGATTCTTCTGCTGCTGAGCCTGCTGGAAGAGTAGTGCCTGGGGTATCAAGGGTGGCCTCGGCTGATACCCTCCTGGAGCTGGTGGTAGGACTTCTTGAACTCCCGTTTGAGGTGCTCCCAACGCTGGATGGGCTGGCCTCGGTTCTGGTAACGCTTGTTGTTTACCCTTTGGTGCTCTTTCTCGACGCTCAGGGCATTCCCTTAATGGATGCTGACTGGATCCGCAAGCTAAACATACTTTCCTTTTTCGTCTGCACTCATCGTCAATATGGCCTCGCTTGCGACAATATTGACAGATAGGTAGTGCCTGTGGAGATGTTTCCGGTGGCTGGTGCATGTGAGGTCTTTTTGCAACTTCTTCTTGTGGTGCTCCGGCTGGTGCTGATGTGGATGGCCGCTTCAGACTGGTCTCTCTCCTGATGACGCGCTCCATGCGTCGTGCTGCAGCGAGGACGTCCGAGTACGAAGTAGGTGCAACGGATCCAATTAGTTTATGTAGCTCAATGTTTAGTCCGTCGAAGAACTTCTCGGCCTTCTCTTCTTCCGTCGGAATCAATGTTGGGGCGAAGCGACTTAGACGAATGAACTCAGCGTTGTACTCTTCCACCGTCTTAGCATCCTGAGTGAGGTGATTAAACTTGTCCCGAAGTTCTGATCGAGCGATAGCTGGAATGTACATCTCCTGAAAGAGTCTAGAGAACTCTTTCCAAGTGACTCGGTCTGGTCCGAGCCGTGTTTCCTCAGATAGCCACCAGTGATGTGCATTGTCCGTCAACTGCATTCTGACGGCAGTCATCCAACGTTCCTTTGGAAGCTCAGCTGCTTCTAATTGATATTGAGTGTTGGTGAGCCACTCATGAACTTCAGTGGGCTCCTCCTTGCCTGAGAAGGTACGGGGCTTCAGCTGCCGAAAATCGGTGATAGGGCCCGTAGTTGGCCGTCGTGCTGGTAGACCTGCCTGCTCTAGTACGGTTACTAGGCTGCGACTCAAAGCCTTTTGTTGAGCTTGCATTATTGCATAGATCATTTGAAACATCTGCTGTCTGTCCATGGCCTGCCCTGGTGGAATTACGGGCATTGGTGAAGTAAATGGCGTCGTTGGTGGAATGTTATCTTGTTGGATTCTCGAGGCATGTTGTTGAGCTGATTGTCCTCCATCCACTAGTGTTACTTCATCTTCGTTGGTTACCACCGTATCTCGTAGCGATTTTGCAGGAGTCTCATCGTTTGCTCGTGAATCCATAACCCTGCAACCAAAATAAATAATAAGAGGTGCACAGGAATCAAGGCAGGATGCAAGTCAAGAAATTAATTCAAAGTCGATATGGATATCAAGAACATTCCCAAGCAAATGGATGAGATCCTAAAAACTTATCCTATCTTATTGCAGGCCTATTCGGTCCCTGAGTTGAAACCGAACAATTTAGTCGTAGACCTGCATGGGCCACCATAAAAACCATGTCACGCCCCAGTCCCAAAATGCCGAGGGACTGGATGCGCGGCAATGGCCAGCAGCACGTACCGATGGACAACCCAATTTAATGGATCCATCAGGGCATGCTTAAGCTGTAGTCTAGCAGTAAATAGAACAATTATTACAAGTCACAGTCTATTCTAATCTCATCCACAACAGATAATCACAGATTAAATGCCAGAATAATGCAAAGAGAATAAACTAACAATCTCAATAAAAGTGTCTCGGGGAACAATCCGAGAATATGTCTGATACATCAATGCAAATAGATAGAAAATAAAGGAACTGGAAATAGAAATAACTGACTATATAAGCCAATGCTCAGGAGAAGTCCTCTGGCACGATCTCGTTCTCAGGTTCTGGTACAGCTCCTGGAAGTGCTCCTGTACGGTATATCTCTGGATGGATCTCTTCGGCTATACCTGGGGGCATAATCCGGATCCAGGTCCTCAGGGGACAGCAAGGTACAGAAAATACAAGCCATAATAATGCAGTAAAATAGTCAATGAAATAAACATGATAAATATGTAACCATCTATGTGAAATGCAGGTGAGAACATCATCTGTTCTCAGGCTGAGACTTCTACAAGCTCTATGTAGGGGAGCCGGTAGCAGTGATATCATGTAGTTGTCTAGCTCAGAGAGAGACTGAGACGCCAGCATAATATAGTCAACCTGTAGCATATGTGTCTCTCCAGCAATAAATAGAATAATAGGGATACACTAAATAACCAGCTAAGTGATATGCAAGATGAGAGCAGCACTAAAACTCAGGCTGAAACCACTACAAGCTCAGTGTCGGAGAGCCGGTAGCAGTGATATCATGTGGTCGTCTAGCTCAGCGGAAGACTGAGACGCCGACATAATATAAAATCAACCTATAGCCTGTGTGTCTCTCCCCACCCAATGTAATCATACGTCTCATGTCCATGTGGTCCCATGTCCATGTCACGTAAGATCATATCTAATACAACAAGTCATATAGTATCTAGGAACATATGTCAATGTCAAGTCCTGTATCCTATACAGAATCACCACGAATATCTCAGGAAGATCCTGTCCATGAATAGTGTCAAGTGTCCTGGGTTATGATGTACTTGATAAGACAAGTACGAGAAATATCGGATCTCGGTATCCATGTCTAGATGACAATACACAACGCCGCGTGCGGTATTGGCACCCGACTATGAATCGGACGCTAAGTAAAGTCGCACGGTCCTAGGTCAAGCATGAACCAAAATATATATATATATATAAGCCAAGGGAATAAGTAACACAGACTACAAGTTTTGGCGAGGTACACTTGCCTGAGGTTCTGGCTCCAATTGTGGCTCTGACTTCAGCGAAATTTGCAGGCAGTACTCCGATTGCTGAAATAAATATCACCATCAGATCCAGAAAATATCAATCTACTAGAAACGTCTGTCCTTGAGTCCAATTTGGAGACAAAGGCAAAAATGGCAATTTCGGGTCAAAACGGGGTCCACATGTGGGCCCGCTTTGCAACGAAAAATGTGTCAGGGTCAAAGGTCTCCAAAATCATCAAACTTAGTGTCAACAGGTCCAGAACGATGATACGAACCCAACGGAACTTCTGGAATTGAATTCCGATGAGCCGGTCACAAAATTGCCCGTCGAGTGGAGCCTGTGGGGCCCACGACATACGATTTCGTCAACGTTCTCAGAATCGAACCAAACTTGGGTCACAGGACCAGCGTATCGCTACGAGTCCGATGGCATAAGTTTCGTTTCGATCCGACGTGTGTACACAAAGTTAGGACACGTTCCAGAAAGGGCGGATACGGGACGGTATCCGCGGATACGCGTTGATTCCGGTGTGCACGCACATCCGAATCAACTTCTGCGAAATCTCACACGTCCGTATCAATGACGCACACGTATCTGTGAAGACCGCACGCGACCAAGTCATTCCGTTTGGCGGGGCGTATCCAGTTCCGAGGTGAATTAGGGCATTATTTTTCCTGTTTTTGGATACCGAGAGGGTCACGCAGGGTTCGCGACGCAACTGACGGAATCAAAAATGGGTAAACGAGCAGGGAGATACGCGTACCTGAACAGGGTCCGAAAAACCCAAAATTCCCCGTGTCCGACACGTGTCCGACACAAGGACCTAGGGTTAGGGTTAGGGTTCAGGTGGAGCCGCGGCGGCCGGGCGGTGCTGGCTAGGGCGGCGGCGCACCGGAGCGGCGGGGGTCGGCGGCGCAGGGCTCGGGCGGCTTTCGAACGGTCGGAGGGCGGCGTCGGGGCTTGCTGCGGGGAAGAGGGAGGAGGAGGAAGGGCCGGCTCGGGGGCGGAGCGGTGCGGGGAAGGAAGGAGGAGGTTGGCGGAGGATAGCCTGGGTCGTGGTGGCGCCGGAGCTAAGGAGAAGGAGGTGACCGGAGCTAGGGTTCCGGCGGGGGTTAGGGGAAGATGAGGGAGGAAGAGAGGTTTAAATAGGGGAGGGCTGCGGGGACGAGGCCGGAAGAGGCGGAGAGAGGAGGTCGTGGGGTCGTGGTGGTGAGGCGCGGGCGGTTCTCCGACGTCGTGGACGGAGAACGCGGCGGGAACCGCGGGCACGCAGAGCGGGAGAGGGAGATGGGGTGGTCGGGTCGGGTTGGTCGGCGGGTTCGGGTCTGGCCGACCCGCCTGACCCGCTAGGCGAATGCGGGTTTGGGCTGCGGGTTCGGGTCGCGGGTTGACCCGGATCCGACCCGCAACGGATGGGTTGGGCTGGGCTTGTTGGGCCGGGCCAGTTTAGAAAATTATTAAGTAAATAAATAAATAAATAAATAAATAAATAAATAATAGTTTTTAGGTGTTTAAAAATAGGTTCGGGGTCCAATAAAATTCCAGAAAATTATCCTAAGTCCAGTTTTTCATTTTACACCCAAAAATATTATTTTTATAATATTTTAATATATTCTAAAATCATTAAATTTTATTTAATGCCAAAAACATCTTGTTTTTAATTAGCAAAATTCTCGAAAAATCCCAAAAACTTCCGAAAAATTCGGTTTTGAAAATCTTGAAAAATCAGGGGGTTTACAGCGAGGCCTTCGGGAACTTAAGTATGCGACTCAGTTGATTTGCCTCTTCGGTTGTCTCTGGTCTCCTCCTGTCATGCCCAGAACCAGAATATTGGAGAGCAGGGGCAGACAAAGCAAGCTACGTATACCAGAGTACTCTATACCCCGAGATATGGTCACGACAGTCTAGACATGTGAGGGTTTACTCTATAATCCAACAGTCATTCCTGGGTCAAGAATCCTAGGTGTCTCCATCTCAAGCAAACAACAAGTTACAAGTGTATAATCACCAGACATATAATACTAAGGCATCCTAAACTACACATACATAGATGATCATGAAGCTAGTTATAAAATAAAGAAATAAGCAGAGTACCATATTACATGATCAACTCTAGCTATAGTATAGAATATGCTTTATATGTAGGATATTAGGCTGTAGTATCAAGGTTCCAAAATATGAGCTAAACACATGCTCGGTGGCTAAATGCCTCAAAAGAATAATTATATAAGATCAAGTGGGCGATAAAGGATAAACCCATTCATGTCCTCGGGTGCTCCTCGTATTTACCATCTTAAGAAGAAAAGTACGGGAGATCCTGCGGTATTTCTCCGATAGCTAAAAATACAAAACCAGTAGGGTCAGACCCCAAAATAACAAAGTACCACAAGGGAGCCAACTTAGAAACTAAAACCAGCATGTAAAAAAATTAATAAGAAATAGTACAAGGAAATTAGTAATTAAGTATAACATGCATAATCTTGCAGTTAAAACTAGTTCATCAGAAGTATTCAAGGAGTACCGGGAATCAGTGCGCAAGTTACAGTTCCGGATCATTTGCTAGATAAATCAGGACATGACTAGACTAGAAATCAAGAAATCATGGCCAATCATGCTCTACGGCTTGCTACTATTAGCTAACTAGGGTTATCATAGCCCTAATTACTAGAACATACAGTTGAGATTCCTTGCAGCCACATGCCCTTTAGACTATTCGGGTTATCCAGACGAAAGGATACATAGAAAAATTAATCAGGCATAATCATTTTTCTAGTAATTCAACCCTTGTCGGTGTGTTGGAAGTGTGCCCTCATGACGTAGAGCTCCAAATCTATCAGGTGTCACTGGGATACCGGAATTGCATGTAGCCAAAAAATCTCTCTCGATGCTTTCAAGATTATTATTCTAGTTATTAGCCTGGACAAGTTATCAAGAATTTCTGACCGTAGTGCTCAAAAATTTATCTTAGACATGATGCAAGACTAGATAGGAGCTTGATAAGTATATTCAGGACATGGAAAAGCAATTTACCATGGGACGTTATCTTAACAGTTCAAGTAATTTAATTTTAGAAATTCTAGCATGTTAAGAGTGTGCTTCGTCGAGCCACCATCGGGAGTATCAGTACATGCCAAGTATCCAGAATCAGGAGTTTATGATTAACTGTGTAACTACAATCCATATTCAAGTAAATGCCACAATCAATTTAAAGTCTTTTTAAGGGAAACTTGCATTTATTGATATTTCTCAAAGTATGCCAAATAAAGGACAAGCCAGCAAATAACAAGAAAAATACCATAAAAGTAAATTTCTACTAACAAGTGTTACCGACGCATGTGATATATGGCGCATGGGCCAAGAAAGTCATGTGCCAAGGAGCCAAGAAGTCTCATGTGCCAAAGAATCTAAGAAAGTCTCATGTGCCAAAGGGCTAAGAAAGTCTCATGTGCCAAAGAACTAAGGAAGTCTCATACGGTAAGAACTAAGGAAGTCTCATGCGCCAAAGAAGCTAAGAAAGTCTCATGCACCAAAGAACTTAGGAATTCTCATGCGCCAAAGAACAAAGGAATTATCATGCCCCAAAGAACTAAGGAAGTCTCATGCACCAAAGAACTAAGGAAGTCTCATGCGCCAAAGAATGATGTGCCAAGGAGAGTCATGCGTATAACAAGATACGCGTATGCTCTAGGGGATGCGGCAAGGAGCTTCTGCCGTATGGACTCCTTACGCATGAACTACATATTTTCCAAATGCAAGTTCGGCCCTGGAAGAGTTTCAAAATCCATGGTTTGGTTTCTCCATGGGAACCTCATTTGGAGTCCAAATTCAGCAAATTAAAGTTCTAAACCACTTAGAATCAAATTTTCTTCAACATAGAACAACAAGTTTTTGGAAACAACAAGTTTTTAGATATCAAAATCAAGAAAACTCAAGAATACCCAAACTCAAGAACACCTAAACTCAAGAACACACAATATAAGCAAAATAAAAATGCAAGAAAGTTATAAAATAAAGTTTTATCAAGTTCTTCATCCTTGACAAATTGTACTTGCCTAAACCCATACCAATACTACCATAGTTCTGAAAGCCCACAGCCGGGAAGGGTTGGGCTGCTCTCGGCCAAGAGAGGAAGAGGGAATGAGATGAAAAAATAGAAGAAAGAGAAATAGTTGAGTAATGAAGAAGAAAGAGAAAGAAAGGGTTATATATATAAGGGATGGGGTGAGTCAACAGCCATAATCCAAAAATTACATAAAATTAGCCTAAAAAATCCAAAAAATGCACAGAAAGAAATATACAACAAATATACAACAATGATACATGTATACTGGATACGAATACAAAAATAGTGAGACGAGTCTCATAACTTTTACCTCATTAGAAAATTTTCTTCCTCGAAATTTCAATAAGGCACAGGGTCTAGCATAAAAATTCCAGAAAAGTAGCTAATCAAAAGCTATGAACTACATAGAACAAGATAAGCATGCTCAAGACAAGATCAAGGCACGCGATATATGAACAAATATTATCTCATGAGTCAAACAAATACGGGTATCGAGCTCGGATATCATCCTCGCGCTCCCAAGTTGACTCGCCCGGTAAGTGGTGCCCCCAAGCAACTCGGACTAAATAAATTATCCGGTTCTTGAGAATCTTCTCTTTTCGGTCCAAAATGGATACAAGCCTTTCCTCATATGAAAGGTCGGTACCAACGACCAATTCTGAATGATCTAGGACATGTCTTGTATCCAATATATATCGTCGTAACTGGGATACATAGAAAATATTATGTATCTCTCGAAGCAACGGCGGAAGAGCGAGACAATATAAAAGATCTCCAACTCGCTCGAGAATATCGAACGGACCAATATACCATTGACTAAGCTTTCCTTGCACATCAAATTTGATGACTCCTCGGGTAGGCAAAATTTGAAGGAATACATGGTCTTCGACAGAGAAATCAAGAGGTCGCCGATACGAATCGGCCCAATGTCACTAACGGTCTTGAGCCACCTTAAGATGCTCTCTGATCTTCTTGATTACCTCAACTATCTAGACTATCATCTTGGGACCAAGAAATTCCTCTCACCAATATTATCCTAAGCTAACGTTGATCAGTATTTTCTGCCATACAGTGTCTCGAAGGGTGCCATCTGGATACTTGCCTGGAAACATTATTGTAAGAGAATTCCACCAAGTGTAAATGATCTTTCCATAAACCACCAAAGTCAATGGTGCAAGATCGAAGCATATCTTCTAGAGTCTAGATGGTACGCTCTGATTGTCCATCTGTTTAGGGATGATAAGCTGTAATAAACTTTAGACGGGTACCCATACTCTATCGAAGACTCTGCCAAATATGAGAAGTAAATCTGAAATATCTATTCGTAATGATGCTGACTAGTATTCCGTGCAATCTGATAATCTGCCGTAGGTACATTTGTGCTAATTGCTCTGTAGTCTGGCCTACTCTAAAAGAAAGTGAGCAACCGTCATGAGATGATCCACTATTACCCAAATAGCATCTCTGCCAGCTAGGGATCTAGGAAGACCTATCACAAAATCCATGGTAATGTGTTCCCACTTTCACTCCGGAATCGGTAAAGGTTTAAGAAGTCCTGCTTGTCTCTGATGCTCAGCTTTAACCTCTTGGCAAACTAAATATCGAGAGACAAACCGTGATATCTTCCTCTTCATTCCATTCCACCAGAAATGCTGACGAATATCTATGTACATCTTTATTCCTCCAGGATACACTGAATAATGTGAACTCTGGGCCTCTGACATAATCTTGCGACGAAGTTCTTTGTTAGGTACATATAGGTGATTCCCAAAATGGAGAGTCCTATCACTATGAATACTCAGTTTCGCTCTATGTTCTGTCTCATACTCAGCTCTGAGTCGCTGAAGCTTGACATTCTTCGACTGTGCTGCTCTGATCCGTTCCATAATGTTAGACTAAACATGTAGACCTGCCCTCAATATTGTGTTGCCCAAAAATACTACTTATATGTCCATCTCCTGAAGATCTTCTAAAATCCATCGCTGCGTTGTTAAGAAATAGGCTCCGGCTTAAAGCACCTCCTACGATGTTAGCCTTTCCTGGATGATACTAAAGGTCAAGATCGTAGTTTGTCATCAACTCTAGCCATCTCCTCTGTCTCATGTTAAGATCTTTCTGAGTAAAGACGTACTTCAAACCTTTGTGATCGGTAAAAATCTTTACTCATCTCCATACAAGTAATGTCTTCAAAGCTTGAGCACAAAAACTACTGCTGCTAACTCCAAATCATGCGTCGAATAATTTTTCTCTTGGTCTCGAAGTTGCCTAGATGCATAAGCTATAACTCTGCCATTATGTATGAGAATGAATTCCAATCCTTTGCCAGACGTATCATAATATACAGTGTACCCACCTGACCCACCTGGAAGAGCCAAAATAGGTGCCGTGATCAACTTCTGTTTGAGTTTCTCGAAAGAGGTCTGACATTCATCTGTCCAGTCAAAGTGTACATCCTTACGAGTTAACTGCGTCAAGGGTGCCAAAATTCTTACAAAGTTTGCCAGAAATTGCCGATAATATCAGCTAATCCCAAGAAACTATGAACCTCCACAATCATTCTGGGTATTGGCCATGTCTCAACGGCTTCTGTCTTCTGGGGATCTACCTCAACTCTACCTCTAGCAATAATGTGTCCCATGTATGAAATACTATCAAGCTAGAACTCACACTTGCTAAACTTTGCATATAGCTTATGTTCCCTAAGAACTTGAAGAACTGCACGAAGATGTTGGTCATGCTCTGCTTTATTCCGACTGTAGACTAAGACATCGTCGATGAATACTATCATGAATTTGTCTAAGTAGGGAATGAATATATGATTCATGAGATCCATAAACATTGCTGGCGCATTGGTTGCTCCGAAAGGTATCACTAGATACTCTGAATGGCTATATCTTGATCTGAACTCTATCTTGGGTATATCTTGCGCTCTGACTCAGATATGATGGTGTCCGGACCGCAAATCAATCTTGAAAAATACCGTCGCCCCACTAAGCTGGTCGAACAAGTCATCTATCCGAGATAGTGGATACTTGTTCTTGATGGTTTACCACATTCAGGGTACGATAGTCAGCATATAAACATGATGTACCATCCTTCTTCTTCACCAGAAGCATCGAGACTCCCCAAGGTGATCCACTAGCACGAATGAATCCCTTAACTCTTAATTTTTTGATCATCTGGTATAAGACTTCTAATTCTGATGGGGCCATCCTGTAGACTCTTTCTGATACTAGTACTTTTTTGGGAATCAATTCAATGGCAAACTCGATCTTTTGTTCTGGTGGCATGCTTGAAAGCTCTTCTAGAAATACATATAGAAACTTGCTGACTTCTTTGGGCAATTGTACTTCTTCTATTACCGCCATCCTCATGATAGATGGTGGAGACTTTGTCTCACCTCTAGAAAATTAGAATTCTTCTACTCTGGGGATGCGAAAGATAACCTTGCCATCATGGCAATCTATCATCTTGTATCGAGCGCTCAACCAATCCATTCCTAGGACGACATCATAATCTCCCAAAGGAAACTCTATCATCCTTACAAGAAACTCTTGCCTGCACACTACGACTCGACACAAGGCATAAACTCTATCTATTCCCATGATACCATTACCAGTAAGTATATTGAGGCTTACTGATAAGGGCTCAGGTTCTAATCTCACTTGTGTCATAAATCATGTAGACATTAAAGAATAAGATGCATCAGAATCGAATAATACAAAAGCTGAATGAGAGTTGACGAGAATGGTACCTGCCACCACCTTACCTGAAGCTAGCTGCTCCTCTACGGTGAATGCCATAGCCTGGCCTCGTCCTCTCGGTGTTGGTCCTCTCTGATGCGAACCTCTTTGTCTGGCCTATACTTGGGCTTGGTCGTGAACATACTGCTATGACCTCTACTATTGGAATCCTTGAGATTGGGTCGGCAAAGACCTCTAATCCTGGTTTTGCTGAGCCGGTACTGGAGCCCTATACTGTGGTCCTACCGGGGAAGATGATGATGAACTGGCTCAGTATGGTCAAGATCCCACTCTGTGGCCTAGTGCTCAATAGGCTAAGTACAATCCTTGCGCTCTGTGATACTCTAAAATCAGTTTCTTGATTTCCCACAATATGAATATCCTACTGAAGAAGATGTCCTTTGCTGCTGATTTTGGGATGGGGCTGGTGGCTGAACTGAGGCTGTTGAAACTGTCCTCCGCCGGGATCCAATGGTCAAATCCCTAACTGCCGAGGTTGGTGCTGAAGACTGGGTATAAGAACCGCCTAAAGTATGGGTTCTCTTATAACCTCCAATCATATCCATGATTCTCTGGAAGGTATACTCATGCCTCCTCACCGCTATTAATACAGATCAAAAGTTTGGAACTCATGCTATTCCACAACCAATATGATCTCCAGATAAAGTTTCTGCTGGAACCTCCTTGTTCTATCCAGTTCGGTCGCCACCAAGGTGGGAGAAAATCGACTAAGTCTGCAGAACTCTGCCTCATAGCCATCGACAGTCCTGTCCATCTGCTTCAGATTTTTAAATCTTTGTTGCAGATCATAACACGACATCGCATCAAAGTATATGATATGAAATCTTTCTCTGAATACGGCCCAGGGAATAGGCGTTGCCAAGGAAACCAGCTGTACTTCCTACTAGTCGTGGGCCAAATCTAGCAACTACAGCCGAACCACTGACACTTACTCTATAGTCGAAACTCCATCTGTCTCTTGAATAGCCTAAGTATCCTGAAGCCAAGCATCCAATGCAACACATCCTCAGTACCAAAGAAATACGAGGGTTGGAGGAAGTTGAAGTTGCTTGCTGAGTTATTGGCATGATGTTCGCCTCTTTCCAAAGCCTCTTCCACTAACCGAATGAGGGTGCCATCTCGACGTCCTTGAGATTCTAACAACTTTCTGAGGATACCAAGTAGCACACTAATGTCCCCTCCTACATCAAGTACTGGTTGTACAGGTGGAATCACTACAACGAGAGGTACTTCCTAGGTCTGGGGTTCCACATTCTGAGCTATTCTGGATCCGGCCCCAGAATGCTAAGGCTGAACCTCAAGGCTTTTGGTTGGCTGGATGATATCCTGCCATTGGAGGAAATCAGGATGGATGATTGGTAGGACCAGAAACAGTATCCCTGAAAGATAGAGAACACAAGGATAAAATCGGAAGGACAAGAGTAATCGAGGATGAAGGCATGTATCGGGTCAAGATTCAGAGATATAGAGTCGATATTGGAGGAGATCAATGAGTAACATGGTTGAGACATCTAAACACTGGTAAACCCCTATACTTTTGAATTTCAGACCTGTATGGACCACCACTTAAATCGTGTCACATCCCAGAATTAGAATACTAGAGAGCTGGGGTAGACAAAGCCATCTACGTACAACAGAATACTCTATATCCCGAGATACGGTTACGACTGTCTAGACATATAAGGTTTTACTCTACAATCCAACAGTTATTCCTGGGTAAAGAATCCTAGGTGTCTCAACCTCAAGCAAATTACAAGTTACAAGATGTATAATCATTAGATATACAATAGTAAGGTGTCTCAAACTATACATACATAGATGATCATGAAGCTAGTTACATAATGAAGAACTAGCGAGAGTACCATATTATATTATCATCTATAGTTATAGTCTAGAATATGCTTTACATATAATCCCGTAGTACCATGCCCCAGTCCCAAAATATGTGGGACCAGACATGTGGCAATGGCCAGCTGGTACGATTCCGTAGGACTTTCCAATTTAATGGACCCAACGAAGTGCACTTACGTTGTCCACGGTCAAGTGATCAAGCAAAAATCTAATTCTGACATGCAACAACTAAACTAAATCTCAATCCATGGTAAATAAATCTCAAGAAGGAACGATACGCATCATTAGTCCGCAGTCCAATAATACATCAGTTCGAATAGGCCAAAATAATAATATAGGCCTATAAACACTAGGCTATAAAAGCAGAATAAAAAATAAAAAGTAGTACATGACAGTAATAGCTAAAAAATACAAAGATACCTGCAAAAATGTCCATACTCCACTTGATCAAGCATCATTCAAACTGCATAAATAACCTGGAAGGGAACCAGGTCCTCAGAGGGACGTAACAAGATACAAAAAGTACATGCCATAATGTAAATACTGAGTAAAGTAAATCAGGATGAACTATCCTCCTAAGTGAATACAATTTGAGGATAACTTAGTGCGTATAAGAAGTGTAGGCTAGACATATGCTGACGTAATTCACCAATCGCCGTGACTGGCTAGTATATGCCACATATGCCCCCCACCTTGGGGCAATCTGCATATATAATAATGTCCAACGCTCCGAGGAGCGTGGTATCTGCATAAGTAAATACGTCCAACGTTCTCTAGAGAGTGGTATCTGCACAACGTCCAACACCCCGAAGAGCATGGTATCTGTACATGTAACGTCCAACACTCCAAAGATACGGTATCTGCATAAATATATACGTCTGTATCTCTCCTAAGAATGTGTTATCTGTATAAAGGAGGTGGGTGTCCCATACCCCTACTAGTCGTCCTCCCCGCCCAAGCCAATGTACAAGTCTTAAGTGCGACGTGGACATCTCGTAACTATAATGCAAGTCACATAAAACAATACACCTATGCTAAGTACCAACACACAAGCTATTCGCACCAATGGCCAGTCGAGTGTGTAAACCCATGTCCTATCATGAACTCACACTGTGACATAAAATGATAAGTGTCAAGGTCTCAGAGTTATAATGATAACTCCGTCACTTAGGGTACGTCCACTAGACGCTAGGTCAAACACAATTCCTAACGTTGATGCCATCGTTAAATGAACCTGAGTCATTCTCAGAAGCGCACAGTTATATAATATAAAGAGCATAATATATTATATTAACATGAATTTTAAACAGTACAATAAGGCAAGGTATACTTGCCTGGAAGCCAAGCGAAGATTCGAACATAAACTCGTCATGGAAGTAGTAGCGCAGCAATAAAAACTAGAGCTGATATCCCCGGATGCTGTCACAAATATCATCCATAGTCCCAGAATGAGTGAGATACTCAGAAAAGCATGTACATACGTCCAATTTGGATATAGGGGCAAAATTTCAGTTTCTGGTCAACATGGGGTCCACTAGTGGACCCGTCTTGCACCAAAAAATGTGCTAGAGATAAAGTTCTCCAAATTTATCAAATTTAGTGACTACAAGTCCAGAACAATGATACGAACCCAACGGAATGTCCAGAACTGGATTTCGATGAGCCGATCACGAAATCTCCCGTCATATGGAACTGTGGGGCCCATGAAATGACGTTTCGTCATCGTTCTCAGAATTGAACCAAACTTGGGTCACAGGACCAGCGTAACGCTGCAAATCCGATGGCATAAGTTTTGTTATAAAATGACAGGTACACACGAAATTAGGACGAGTGTCAGAACAGGCCGATACAGTACTTTTCGACGGATACTCGTTAATTCTGGTGTACACACACATCCAAATCAAGTTCCGTAAAATTCTACACGTCCACGTTGACGATACGCACCTTTCGAGACAATCAGTATGCGACGAGGTTGCCCGGATTGACGGGACCAACTCCGTATCGGAGAATTTTATTATTTTAAAACCTATTTTTTTCATGAATTATAACTCAAATAACTAACAATAGAATGCAAGCTAAATTATTCTACTTGAAGGCATTACAAGAGGGTTTGGTTGAAATTATACCAGAGGTGATGGTTCAGGATTCGATCAAGCGAGGAGGAAGATATCACAACGCAAAGACGGGGTATTGGTGCTCGATTCTAGACTGTGGGGTGCTCGGGTCTGTGGTCAGGTCGGGGCTCCGGTGGGAAGAAGTCGGTTGGTGGGGCAGCTCCGACCAAGGGAGGCTCGGCCAGGGGGTGAGGGTGGCTCACCGGCGGTCGGGGCTCTCCGGGGGTCGCCGACAGCGCTATAGCAGCGGCCTCAACAGCAACCGTAGGCGCAGCGATAGCAGTAGTAGACGCAGCAACAACAACAGTTGCTGCGGTGGTGGCTTACGGCGGCCCAGGGCCAGGATGTGGCAGATCGCGATGGCTCGCGATGGTACAGCAGTAGCAGCAGCTGGGCTTGAAGCAGCAGCAGGGGTGATTTGAAGCAGGTTGCTGGTGGCGGTGGTTGGCGGAGATGATGGTGGTGGTGATGATGACGGTGACAGTGGTGGTGGTCGTGGAGATGAGGGTGGTGTTGGTGATGATGGCGTGTGGTCAAAGATGTTGGAGGTGGTGGTCGTGGGCAGTGAGGAAGGTGTTGGTGATGGTGGCGGGTGGTGGAGATGCTGGAGGTGGTGGTCGTGGGCAGTGAGGGAGGTGTTGGTGATGATGGCGGGTGGTAAAGATATTGGAGGTGGTGGTCGTGGGCAGTGAGGGAGGTATTGTTGATGATGGCGGGTGGTGAAGATACTGGAGGTGGTGCTCATGGTGGAGAGGAAAGAGGTCGGCAGGTGGTGGCTGTGGTGTTTGGTTGGATGGGAGGTGGAAGAAGGAGGAGGAAGAAGAAGAAGGAGTTAGGGTTCCGTTGGAGGGGGTGGTATTGGCTGTTGAAATTGGAGAGAGGGAGGGAGAGTTTAATGTAGGAGAGAGAGAAGGAAGGCATGGGGATTAGGGCCGGCTAGGTTTCCAATGTTTTGGGTAGTTTGTCATGAAGGAAAATGAAGGGTGGTAATGTATTGAGGTTTGGATTGAGGGTTAGGATTTAAAGGGGATGGATAGTCATGTATAGTACCAAATAAATGAGAGAGGGGAGCATGACTGGTCAAGGCTATCAAGAATGGGTCTTCTTCATTTGGTTGCCCTAATAGGAGATGGACACCTAGCTACCATTTCAAATTTAGGTCCTTAGGAGTTTGGGTATTTGCAAAAATGGAGAAAAGGATTGGATGAGGGTAAAATCTATATTTGGTGTGATGTGGAGGAGGAAATTAGTGTATGGTATTTTGTATGAGCCATGAGGGTGTGGGTGTGGGTTGGTGTTAGGTCTAGTTTCAGGTTAGTTCGAGTCATTGCACCAAATTAGTTAAAAATTAGGGTCAATGGTGTTCTTTAATTAATTGGGAGGCATAGGATCTAAATTGGGTGGGACACAAGTGTCATGGACATAGTAGACTCAAAATAGATTATTGATAAATATGGGTTGCAAGGAACGGGTCGAGATTGTGTCTCCAATTTCGATTGGAATGGGCAATGATGCAAAGTTGGATTTAAAATTAAAAAATGGGCACGAGTATTGTAAAATTAAAATGAAGCATAAGAGAGTGCATTCACGAGTGACACAAAGGTCAGGATTAAAGATTGGCTTGTCTAGGTCAAGGATGTAAAATTTGTTTGAAGGCAAATGCTAGTGTAGTGCTCCAAATATTGAAACAACGGTAAGGTGCACTAAGTGATACGAATATTTGTAAATTAATCTAAAATACTATGTTCTAATTCTAAATGGCTACAAACTAATCCTAGTCTCTTTATCTAAGCCAGGTAGACCTAAATTTGGTCGAGGGAGTTTACAATCTACCCTCCTTAGAGCATTTTGTCCTCGAAATAAAAATAGACATATGGTAAAATTAATTGACTGAAATTAAATGCTACTACATACCTAGGCCTTCAAAGAGATAGGGAAAATGCTGCCAAATATCATCCTCTCATTTCCAGGTCAACTCACCTGGTGCATGATGCCTCCATGCGACACGAACTAGGGGGATAGTCTGACCTCGCAACACATTCTCGTTCCTGTCAAGAATCTCTACAGGCTTCTCCTGATATGACAAATTCGGCCCGACAGTAATCTCCGAGTGGTCAAGAACATGACTCGGATCTAGTATGTACCTCCTTAACTGAAATACATGGAAGACATCATGAACTCCTTCTAATGTCTGTGGCAATGCAAATCTGTAGGCAACCTCTCTGATGCAATCTAACACATCTAATGGTCCGATGTACCTTGTACTCAGCTTTCCTCTGCCTCCAAACCTGATGGTCCCTCAGATAGGCGAGATTTTTAGAAACACATGATCTCCAACCTGGAACTCTAGGGGTCGTAGATGCGAGTTTGTCTAATGCTTCTGTCTGTCCTATGCTACTCGCAGGTGCCCTTGGATCTTCTTTATCTTCTCCATTGTACGAACAACCAACTCTGCCCAAGAATATGCCTCTCGCCCACATCACTCCAGCACACTGGGGAATGGTACTTCCTTCCATACAATGCCTCATAGGGAGCCATCTGAATGCTCGCTTGATAACTATTATTGTAGGAAAACTCGACCAATGTAAATGTTCCTCCCATGATCCACTGAAATCTTCTCCATTGTACGAACAACCAACTCTGCCCAAGAATATGCCTCTCGTCCACATCACTCCAACGCCCTCAACATGTCCTCCAGCGTCTGAATGGTGTGCTCGGACTGGCCATCCGTCTGCGGGTGATACGATATGCTGAACTTCAGGTGGGTACCGAGACTCTCTTGCATACTCTGCCAAAAGTAAGATGTGAACATCGTATCCCTGTCAGACACTATACTAACTGGCACTCCATGCAGTCGCACGATCTCCCTCATATATATATATATCTGTTAAGACCTCTGTAGACTGTCCAACTCTGAAAATCGATCCACGATCACCCACACCGCATTGCGACCAATGGGACTCCTCGAAAAGCCTATAACAAAGTCCATAGTGACGTGCTCTCATTTTTACTCAGGTATCGGGAGTGGATAAAGTAAACCTGCAGACCTCTGATGCTCAGCCTTGACCTGCTGACACACCAGGCAATTTGCCACAAAGCAGGCTATCTCCCTCTTCATTCCATGCCTCCAATAGTACTGCCTCCAGTCTCTAAACATCTTTATGCCTCCTAGATGAATAGAGTATGCTGAACTGTGTACCACCGACATCAGCTCCTGACGAAGTTCTTCGTTCGGAACATAGAGACGATATCCACTTCTCAAAGTCCCATCCTCATGTATGCGCAATCCTGTCTGCATTTCGGCCTCTTTCCTCTATCGAAGTCTCTAAAATCTGGCATCTGTTGGCAAGACAGCCTTGATCCTTTCAACCAATGTTAATTTTATCTAAAAAGTCAACAACTACCCGTCTGCTCTGGGCATAATGACCTCTATACCCAACTTCTCCAGATCTCTCAATAGGTGTTGTTGGGTAGTAAAAAAGAATGCCATATGCCTCCTGCTTAATGCGTTAGCTACCACGTTGGCATTTCTCTGATGGTACTGTAGCTCAGTCTAAAAGTCTGTCATCACCTCAAGCCAACGTCTTTGTCTCTGGTTCAGGTCCTTCTCTTAATTTTAAAAAGCTCAAGGTCAGGTAATTATCACGAATCTTATCTTGTTGCCACTCTACCTTTTTATCTCGAACCTGAGGTTTCTCCTAGTTTACTCCATACGTACCCTTCATCCAAACTACATGGGTACCAACTTGTTTATAACTGGCCATCCATTATAGGTAGTTCATGATATCCAACTCAAGGCTATAACATCTGTCAATACTCTCATCCTTTAATCTAATTGCTCTATTTCAGATACTAGCTCAACTAATCGAGTTATCAATGGTGAAACCACGAGCCTAATAGACACTGACAACCCAAATAAATCAAGAATATCTAATATAATTTGAAAGCTATAATGTAGTACTCAAGTTATTTCATCATCCAAATATTGGGTCTAGCAATCTACGTCTAGCAATCTACCTATCTATTTTAGCTTAGTCATATAATCATCTTTATATAAATGGTGGAAAAATTTCTAGGTCTGGTACTGTAAGTCACAAGGCAACTAGGGATTAACCACTATGGTTTGCTACCTAAAGTGATATTTCATACCCTATTTTTATTACTATCTGATAATCTTCTTCTAGATGTAAGTCTAAAATTCTGTCTTTTCAAGTTTATAATGTCGTTCCTAGTATCACTACCATAAGACTATAACTAATTCCTTGTATCATTATCATGGGGCTATAACTAACCCTAGTATCTAGCTATTTCTTCCCCAAATTATTCTAGAGCCTTAGAATCAAACAATCTCTCTAGCTTCTAATACTTACAAATCACTACTACCTTAAGTAAGGGTAGGGTCTAGTTTTAAGTCTATACTTCTATGTATAATTCTTATGCCAACAGTCTATACTAACTCTAGTAACAAGAAAGAACTTATCAACCTATCCTACTAAGGGTAACCCTCTTCTCATAAAATATCACATCAATCATACCTTCTTCCGTCTTGACTAGGATCTGCTCCTGGAGGAAATCATCGTGCGCGAGCATCCATCTCTCCGAAATAAGGAAGATGAGAAACAATAATAACGATGTCGATGGTAAATGAACAAATACAATAATGAAGTCCAAGGGCGACAATCGAATATAAGAGGAGTTTTAAAATCAGTTATGGATTGAGATCTTATTCAACATTAATCCTAAGTTGTAGGCTCGTTGGGTACAATAACGTAATCGAAATGATATGCTCTGACCTGCATGGGCCACCAATAAAACTATGTCACGCCTTAGTCCCAAAATACGTGGGACCAGACACGTGGCAATGGCCAACTGGTACGACTCCGTAGGGCTTTCCAATTTAATGGACCCGATGAAGTACACTTACGCTATCCACGGTCAAGTGATCAAGCAAAAATCTAATTCTAACATGCGACAACTAAACTAAATTTTAACCTATGGTAAATAAATCTCAAGAAGGAACGATACGCATCATCAGTCTGCAGCCCAATAATACATCCGTTCGAATAGGCTAAAAGAATAATATAGGCCTATAAATACTAGGCTATAAAAAGTAGAATAAAAAATAAAAAGTAGTACATGACTGTAATAGCTAAAAATATAAAGATACCTGCAACGATGTCCACACTCCACTAGATCAAGCATCATACAAACTGCATAAATAATCTGGAAGAGAACCAGGTCCTCAGAGGACGTAATAAAATACAAAAAGTACATGCCATAATATAAATACTGAGTAAAGTAAATCAGGGTGAACTATCCTCCTAAATGAATGCAATTTGAGGACAACTTAGTGTGTATGGAAGTGTAGGCTAGACATATGCTGACGTAATTCACCAATTATCGTGACTGGCTAGTATATGCCACATATGCCCCCTATCTTAGGGCAATCTATATATATAATAACATCCAACGCTCCGAGGAGCGTGGTATCTGCATAAGTAAATACATCCAATATTTTTTAGAGAGTGGTATCTGCACAACGTCCAACGCCCCGAAGAGCATGGTATCTGCACATGTAACGTCCAACACTTCAAAGAATGTGGTATCTGCATAAATATATACGTCCATATCACTCCGAAGAACGCAGTATCTGTATAAAGGAGGTGGGTGTCTCATACGCCTACTAGTCGTCCTTCCCGCCCAATGCCAATGTACAAGTCTTAAGCGCGACGTGGACATCTCGTAACTATAATGCAAGTCACCTAAAATAATACACCTATGCTAAGTACCAACACATGAGCTACTCGCACCGATGGTCAGTCGAGTGCGTAAACCCGTGTCCTATCATGAACTCACTCTGTGACGTAAAATGATACGTGTCAAGGCCTTAGAGTTATAATGATAACTCTGTCACTTAGGGTACATCCACTAGACGCTAGGTCAAACACAAGTCCTAACGTCGACTGCACCCGAGTCATTCTCGGATGTGCACAGTTATATAATATAAAGAGCATAATATATTGTATTAACTTAAATTTTAAACAGTACAACAAGACAAGGTATACTTGCCTAGAAGCCAGGCAAAGATTCGAACACGAACTCGCCAAGGAAGTAGCAGTATAGCAATGAAAACTGGAGCTGATATCCCCGGATGCTGTTACAAATATCACCAACAGTCCTGAAATGAGTAAGATACTCAAAAAAGTATATACATACGTCCAATTTGGACACAAGAGCAAAAATTTAGTTTTTGGTCAACACAGAATCCACAAGTGGACCCATCTTGTACCGAAAAATATGCCAAAGACAAAGTTCTCCAAATTCGTCAAACTTAGTGTCTACAAGTCCAGAACGATTATACAAACCCAACAAAATATCCAGAACTAGATTTTGATGAGCCAATCACCAAATTGCCCGTCATATGGAACCGTGGGGCCCACAAAATGATGTTTCGGCAACGTTCTCAGAATCAAACCAAACTTGTGTCACAGGACCACCATAACGCTGCGAATCCGGTGGCATAAGTTCTGTTATGAAATGACAGGCACACACAAAATTAGGACGAGTATCAAAACAGGTCGATACGGTATTTTTCGACGGATTTGCATTGATTCCGGTGTGCACGCACATCCAAATTAAGTTTCGCAAAAGCCCATACATCTACGTTGATAATACGTGCCTTTCAGTGCAATCAATATACGATGAGATTGCCCGGATTGACGGGACCAACTCCGTATCGGAGAATTGTATTGTTTTAAAAACTATTTTTTCATGAATTGGAACTCAAATAACTAATAATAGAATGCAAGCTAAATTATTCTACTTGAAGGCATTACAAGAGGATTAGGTTGAAATTATACCAGAGGTGATGGTTCAGGATTCGATCAAGCGAGGAGGGAGATATCACAACGCGAAGACGGGGTGTTGGTGCTCTGTTCTGGACTGTGGGTGCTCGGGTCTGTGGTCAAGTCGGGGCTCCGGCGGGAAGCAGTCGGTTGGAGGGGCAGCTCCGACAAAGGAAGGCTCGGCCAGGGGGTGAGGGTGGTCGCCGACGGTCGGGGCTCTCCGGGGGTCGCCTGCGGCGCAGCAACGGCCTTAACAGCAACCATAGGCGCAGAGACAGCGCCAGTAGACGTAGCAACAATAGTAGTTGTTGCGGCGGTGGCTCGCGGCAACGCAGGGCCAGGACGCGGCAATGCAGGGCCAGGACGCGGTGGTTCATGGGGCCAGGACGCGACGGCTCACGGCGGTGTAGCAGTAGCAGCAACTTCGGCTTGAAGCAGCAGCAGCGGCAGTTTAAAGCGGGTTGCTGGTGGCGGTGGTTGGCAGAGATTGTGGTGGTAGTGATGATGACGGTGGCAGTGGTGGTGGTCATGGAGGCGAGGGTGGCTGTGGTCGTGGAGGTGAGGGTGGTGTTGGTGATGATAGCAGGTGTTCGAAGATGCTGGAGGTGGTGGTCGTGGTGGTCGTGGGCCGTGAGGGAGGTGTTGGTGATGATTGTGGGTGGTGGAGATGCTGGAGGTGGTGGTCGTGGGCAGTGAGGGAGGTATTGGTGATGATGGCGGGTGGTGGAGATGCTAGAGGTGGTGGTCGTGGTGGAGAGGGAGGAGGTCGGTAGGTGGTGGCTGTGGTGTTTGGTTGGATGAGAGAAGGAGGAAGAAGAAGGAGTTAGGGTTCCGTTGGAGGGGGTGGTATTGGCTGTTGAAATTAGAGAGAGGAAGGGAGAGTTTAATGTAGGAGAGAGGGAAGGAGGGCATGGGGATTAGGGCCGGGTAGGTTACCAATGTTTTGGGTAGTTTGTCATGAAGAAAAATGAGGGGTGGTGATGTGTTGAGGTTTGGATGGAGGGTTGGGATTTAAAGGGGATGGATAGTGATGTATAGTACCAAGTAAATGAGAGAGGGGAGCATAACCGGTCAAGGCTATCAAGAATGGGTCTTCTTCATTTAGTTGCTCCAATAGGAGATGGACACCTAGTTACCATTTCACATTTAGGTCCTTAGGAGTTTGGGTGTTTGCAAAAATGGAGAAAATGATTGGATGAGGGTAGAATCTATGTTTGGTGTGATATGGAGGAGAAAATTGGTGTGTGGTATTTTGTATGAGCCATGAGGGTGTGGTTGTGGGTTTGGGTTGGTGTTGGGTCTAGTTTTGGGTTAGGTCGAGTCATTGTACCAAATTAGTTAAAAATTAGGGTCAATGGTGTTCTTTAATTAATTAGGAGTGCATAGGATCTAAATTGGGTGGGACACAAGTATTATGGACGTATTAGACTCAAAATAAATTATTAATAAATATTGGATTGTAAGGAACGGGTCAAAATTGTGTCTCCAATTTTGATTGGAACGGGCAATGATGCAAAGTTGAATTTAAAATTAGAAAATGTACACGAGTATTATGAAATTAAAATGAAGCACAAGAGAGTGCATTCACGAGTGACACAAAAGTCAGTATTAAAGATTGGCTTGTATAGGTCAAGGATGTGAAATTTGTTTGAAGGCAAATGCTAGTGTAGCGCTCCAAATATTGAAACAACGGTAAGGTGCACCAAGTGATATGAATATATATACATTAATCTAAAATACTATGTTCTAATTCTAAATGTCTCCAAACTAACCATAGTCTCTCTATCTTAGCCAGGTAGACATAAATTTGGTCGAGGGAGTTTACATGTAGGCTGTAGTATCAAGGTTCCAAAACTCAAGCTAAATATGTGCTCGATGGCTAAATGCCTCAAAAGAATAATTATACAAGATCAAGTAGACTGAAGGAGATACCCACTCATGTCCTCGAGTTCTTCTCGTATTCACAATCATGACCCACACCCGGTGTAGGAGCACGAGTACATAGGTACGTCCAGCCTACGCCGCAGCATCAGCAGTAGAACGTTGTCTAGGTCAACAATACTATCTAAATATCTCACACAATATATATAATGTACCTATCAGATATCTCAACTCCCAAATGGAGGATAATATGATAATGGTAAACAATACTGAATCATAATAATAAACTAGAGGAAGATATGGCACAATATGGAATAGAAGAAAAGAAATAAAGTCACAATACAACACAAGTCCAATAGTCTAATCATAATACAATATTTCAAATAATAATACAATACCAAAGTCTAAATGATATATACAATATCATAAATAAACTAGATAAGTCTCAACCACTGCTGGTACTAACTCAATAGGCTCTATGGGTGCTATCTCAACTGGCTCGCCATCCTATGGGACATAGTGCGTAGGACGCATGTCCTCTAATGAATCATTTGAAAGATATATCCATTCAGGATTGGAGCGAAGTAGAACCCAAATAGCAGTTCCAATAATTGACAGAAACTATGAAATAATAATATGAATAAAAATAAATAATGGAAAAAAATGAACTAGCAAATATCTCGAGAAGAAGCATCATGGTAAATAATGGCAATAAACTAAGAGCAATATGGTGAGGAACAATAATGTAATAAACTAGAATAAAAAAAATAATATATAAATATACCTTAAAATATTAGTAAGATAATGTGATCGGTTTGGGCCTAATACGGGCTATATATAAAAGGTGAGCTAGTGTGATCACATGTGAGTTGCATGATCTGATAACTATCACGGGTTACACTAAATCACGAGCTATTAGGTATGATTATATATCCATTAATACTTCCCCGAACCCCTGCCTAGTGCACAGATCCAAATCACGATACGTTATAAGACGTTTATCATACTACACTGTCTATAATATCATGCACTATGATCACGGTCTACATAACCACTAAGATATCACGGTAATCATTGAGTAATAATGAAGTAAGACACTGTGATTACATAGTCATCACGGCAATAACATCTCATGACCAAGATCCATGTATATCAATCCGTGAAACCATCGTGTCAGAACAAATATCTCAATACGAAATAATTGAAACATAGAGGCTATCAAATAAAAAAACTATCAGAGAATATACTCGTATGTGGTCCTAAGAAAATAGTCTATCTCGATATCCGAGCTGGTATCACACACACTTATATATGATTGGCATGTCAATTGATGTAATGAATGAGAAATGAGCTAAATGCACCAAATATGCTCTTCTAGGCCATTTCTAGGTCACTCTAGCTAAACTAGGTCCTATACAAGTTAATTGGTCCATATTTATCACTAACTATCTAACTCTAGCTTGTATTAACTATACTAGGTCAATACCTTACTTATCTATGTTATACTAGCTATATTAGCTAATAATACTATACACTAGATAATAACATAAGTAACTTATGTATAAATTTACAATAACTTAGTATCAAGATATTTTCTTTACTATGCAACTTACTTTAACTATACTTGGTATTACTTTAATTGATAACTTCATACCCTATCAAAACCTTGGCACCTAACATCTCTTCATCATCATCAACTACAACCTAACCCAACTTAAGCACCACCTATCTGATACTACTGCTGCTGCCATTACTCTCAATGTTGCTGCTGTTCTCCACTTCATGTGGTCTGAAACAGACCCGTACTGCCCCCAACCCATTGCAATGGTGCACTGTCAACTTCCTATGCTGCTTGTGATACACTCAGTTTGTAGCAACACAGTCACTTCCCCAACTGAATTGCAAACTCCCTAGTTATGAATTAATACTGAGATATTCTTTATGCCATAGTATCTTAACTTACCTCTTTTCTAATAATCTTAGCACCAAGCCCAAACCTATACCACTGAACACTCAATGCTCGATTTTTCGTCCTTGGACTCTACTATACTCAAACTCTCCCATACTCTCTGCCTAAGAAAAACCCAACTCCATCAGGTGTGGTACTCTGCACTATATTACACTGCTGCCCTGCTATGTAGCAACTATTGTTGCTACCTGTAACCAATGTTGCAGTTGCTGCCTACTTCTTAATGTTGCTGCTACTGCCTCTTATTTGCTGCTGCTACTACCTCTTATATGCTGCTACAAAATAGTCAGTACTTCTACTGCACTCTTATATGCTGCTCTAAAGCAGTCAGTGCTGCTATTGCACCATCATATGATGCTCCAAAGTAGTCAGTGTTGTTACTGCACTCTCTTCCTAAACACTATACTAGTTCAAAAATAATACCAACACTAAACCATAACTCCATTGCTAAATGTCTGGAACCCCCCTCCCACCCTAACCCGAGCCCAGGTGATACCTGCACATAGGTAAGAATAAAGTCACCCCCCCTTACACTTTTACCCCTGACAACACACACACACACACACACACACACACACTCACACACACACACACACTCTGTGACCTGAGTCTAATTAGATCTAATTGGTCTCATGACACATAATTGATGTGTCAATCTCGGAATTCTTCCTAATTGGACACAAATTACCATATATAATTCTCAATACAAGTCATATGAATCCAGTTCTTGGTCCTATGGGTAGTCCTAAGCCAAAGGATAATTCCTAATGGTTAAATGCATGAATTAGAGTCTAGATTAAGGGGTGGATTCAGAATTTACCTATTGGAAGATGAATTTCTAATGAAATACTCAATGGACACAATTATGACACAATCTCCTTGTCAATTCCTCTTTTTTTTAAGTGCTCCTTGCAATCCAAGCTCTAATACTTCTTATATGATAAAATTAAAAGGAAATGAGTGTGAATTAGGTTAAATTTGGTGGAAGAATGAGTCAATTTGGAAAAGAACACAATTGGGGATCTAAATGAATAAATTAATAAAGTGAAGAGAGAGCCTTCTTATATGGCTGGCCCCCTTCTTTCCTCTTCCAAGCAACATGTAAAGCCAATTATACCCCTACTAACTAGTCATGAAGTATTTAATTAGGGAGGACTATATTAGGAAACTTCTAATTCTATATGAAACTAATCTAATCTCCTTAATTAATTAATTAAGGAATGGGTCTAATGGGCCTAGTCTAATGTTGGACTCAATTTTCATGACATTCCAATGGGTCTACTAATGACTAGTCTAAATAAACATAGGCTAGTCAACTAATCAAATAATCAAATAACACAACATAATATAATTAATTAGTAGCACAATATCTAATATTTAATTACTAAACAATAAATATACTAAATGACAAGAATACCCTCATCTAAAAATATGGCAGTAACAAGTCTACCCTCCTTAGAAAAAATTTGTTCTAAAAATTTAAGTAAGAACTAACACTACAACAACCAATCACAGCAAGCAAGAATGACTGATACCTCACGGCTCAAAGAGATAAGGGCATCGCTCGTGCATATCGGCTTCCCTCTCCCAGGTAGACTCTCCTGGAGATTGATGCCTCCATGCTACGTGTACCAAGAGAATCGTCTGGTTTTGCAGCACCTTCTCCCTGTGATCCAGAATCTCCACTTGCTGCTCTGGATAGGTTAGAGTCGGACCCACCTCGATCTTTGAGTGATCCAATACGTGACTAGGATCTTTCATGTACCGTCTTAACTGTGACACATGGAACACATGAAGCACTCCCTCTAGTACAGGCGTAATGTCTAGCCTGTAGGTCACTACACCAACCCTCGCAAGAATACCGAAGGATCCGATGTACCGTGGACTAAGCTTTACGCCTCCACCAACGCGAATAATGCCCCGTGTCGAAGAAATTCGCTAGAACACTAGATCGCCAACCTAGAAAAAATACAGCCTTAACACTCAACCTAAAATAAAGCAATCATAAGCAATACAAACAAAATCTATACCTCAAACTCTAAAAGTCTCTAGTGGCTATCGGCCCAATGCCGCTGTCTGTCCTGTGCCACCCGAAGTCTATCTCTAATGAGCTTCACCTTCTCAGCTGCATCCACAATCATCTCTGGTCCCAACAAGACTCTCTCACCAACACCATCCCAAGATAGAGAAGTATGACATCTCCGTCAATATAAAGCCTCGAATGGTAATATCTCGATACTGGCCTGGTAGCTGTTGATGTAAATAAACTCTACCAGGTAAAGATGATCCTCCCAAGAGCCTCTGAAATCTAAAACACAAGTGTGAAGCATATCCTCGAGAGTCTAAATAGTCCTCTCCGACAATCTGTCTGGGGGTAATATGCGGTACTGAACTTGAGCTTGGTGCCCAAGCTAACCTGCAAACTCCTCCAGATGTAGGATACAAAATAACTATCGAAATTCGAGACGATGCTCACAAGAACTCCATGCAATCTGATAATCTGTCACACATACATCTCTGCTATCTTCTCCATAGATGTCCCTACATTAAATGACAAGAAGTGGGCTGAGTTGGTCAACTTGTCTAAGATGACCCAAATCACGTCTTTATCTCCTGGAGAACGCGAATGTCCCAAAAAAAAAATCCATGATAACATTCTCCCACTTCCACTCTTGAATGGATAAAGGCTGAAGTAAATCACCTAGCCTCTGCCTCTTTGCCTTTACCTACTGGCACACTAAACATCTGGATATGAAGTGTGCCACCTCCCGCTTCATACCATACCACCATACATACTCCCTCAGATCTCTATATATCTTGTTAGCACCTAGATGTATAGAGTACTATGATCGATGTGCCTCATAAAGAACCTCCAAGCGCAATATCCCAATTGACACACACAACCTGGTACCGTACCGTAATGATCCATCCTCAGCAATAGTTAAGTCCTCAGATAATCCCATCCGAACCTGTGCTCTGATGCTCCTCAGTGACTCATCGTCATACTACATAGGTTGAATCCTATCCATCAGCTCTTACTGTATTTGTAATCCCCATATCTGTATCTCGACACCCGGTACTAGCACTTAAATACCCAAGCTCTCAAGATCGGCCAATAAATGTTTGTCCGTAGTCAAGTACATAGCCACTGGATACCTGCTCAAGGCATCAGCGACTATATTGGCCTTTCTTGGATGGTACTACAATGATATGTCGAAGTCCTTCATTAACTCCAACCACCGCTGCTGTCTCATGTTTAGCTCCTTCTGTATAAATACGTACTTCAAGCTCTTATGGTCTGTGAAGATCTCCACATGCTCTCTGTACAAATAGTATCTCCACAGCTTTAGAGCAAAGATAACCGCTTCCAACTCCAAAATATGGGTAGGTTAATTCTTTTCATGAGGACGTAATTACCTAGAAGCATAGACAATCACCTTCCCGTTCTGCTGTAAGACACAACCTAAACCCTTCCCTGAAGCATCACTATAAATAGTGAATCCATCTAATCCTGATGGCAAAGTCAATACTGGAACTGTCGTAACCTCTTTTTTATCTTCTCAAAAGCGACATGACTCTCTTCGGTCTAAATAAACTCCACATTCTTCGTGGTCATCCTAGTCATCGGCTCCGCAATCTTGGAGAAGTTATGTACCAACCTTCGATAATAACCTGCTACCCTAAAAAACTCCTGATCTTTGTCACTGAACTCGGAGTAACCCAAGACTCCACTACTGAAATCTTCTTCGGGTCCACTTAGATTCCATCACCTGTAATCACATGCCCAAGGAATTCAACCTTGTTAAGGAAGAAATCATACTTCAAAAGTTTTCCATAAAGCTTCTCCTTCCTGAGAGTCTCCAAAACTATCCTCATATGCTCCTCATGCTCCTCGGAGGTCTTCGAATATACCATAATATCATCAATAAATACCACCACAAATTTATTAAAATACTGGTGGAACGCCTTGTTCATAAGATTTATGAATACCACCGGGGCATTGGTTAACCCAAATGACATCACCAAGAACTCAAACTGGCCAAACCGAGTCCGAAAAGCTATCTTCGAAATATCCTTCTTCTTCACTTTCACCTGGTGGTAACCTGACCTCAAGTCTATCTTCGAAAATATCTTAGCTCCGCTCAACTGATCAAAGAGATCATCAATCCTCGGCAGCGGATATTTGATCTTGATAGTGAGGTTGTTACGAGAACTGTAGTCGATACACATGCGTACCGACCCATCCTTCTTCAGTACAAACAATATCGGAGCATCCCATAGTGATGAACTGGATCGAATAAAGCCTTTGTCCGGCAACTCATCCGCTTGCTTCTTCAAATATACTAGTTCGCTGTTGTTAACTCTATAAATGTACTGAGATATCGGCTCTGTGCTTGGCACCAAGTCTATAAAGAACTCAACATCTCGGTCTGGCGACAAACCCGACAACTCCTCCAGAAAAATATCCATGAACTTTGCTATCAATGGATGTGACAACTCCTTCTCTTCTACCATGGCTCCACAGATGGCATCCATGCTCTGCTCCAATACTCCTTTGGCAATCTCAAACTCTGGATCTCCTGGCGGTCTAAATAAAACTTTGCCTCTACGACAATCTATACTAGCATGGTGCCTACTCAACCAATCCATCCCGAGTACAATGTCATAGCTCAAAAGTGGCATTACGAGTAACCACGCGCTCAACTCTTAGCCTCCCAATATAACTCTTCGATCCTTACAAATATCACTGACCAGGATAATGCCGCCCCTAGTTGTGATATTGCAAGTCCTAGCCAAAGATTCAGACTCTAATCGATGCTTAAGAATAAAAGATACATATACAAAAGAATGAGAAGCATCGAAATCAAATAAAGCATAAGTTGGAATAGAATCAAGGAGAACTGAACCTGATATTACATCTCCTACTGGCTCCTCCTTCTCAACTGTCATGGCAAAAGCTCGCCCTCGCGGTGCACCTCTCTATTACTGCTGGTGCTGGACAAAACGTTGATGTTGAGTCTGTAAAGGAGGTCCCCTATGTTGTCCCGCAGGTGGCCTCGTTGGTGCTCTCTGTGCCGGTGCTGCTCCCTGGCCTGGTAGAACTGGAGCCACTAGACACTCCCTCAACTGGTGGCCTGGCTTTCGATAATAGAGGCATACTCCAAGCCTCTTCCTGTAAACCTCCTGTGTGTGTCCAATCTTCCCATAATGAGTATATTGTGGGGCCCGCTGTACTGGTCTCAGGGCCTGGTATACCTGCTACGCTAGTGCTCGAAATGGTGCATGAAACTACTGTCTTAGCTGCTGGAAGGTCTTCTGCTATTGGATAAATAGATCTCAAGAAGGAACGATACACATCATTAGTCTGCAGCCCAATAATACATCCATTTGAATAGGCCAAGAGAACAATATATGCCTATAAATACTAGGTTATAAAAGCAGAATCATAATGGAAAGTAGAGAATACCTGTAATAGATAAAAGATATAAGTACTTGTAATGATGTCCAACACACCACCGGATCAAGCCTCATCCAAACTGCTCAAATAACCTGGAAGGGAACCAGGTTCTCAGAGGGACGTAACAAGATACAAAAAGTACATGCCATAAAGTAAATATTGTATAAATTCGAGGGTGAACTAACCAGCTAAGTGAAATACACTTGAAGACAACCTTGGTACGTATGGGTAGGTAAAAGGTATAAAGCATAGCGTCAAGCCAGAGGCTAAGTACCTGGCATTAGCTGTAAACTGGATGCCAAAAGTATATGCTGACTATATCGCCGATCATGATAGCGCACAACTAGTAACCTCTGTCGGATGTATCGACAAGCATATACGCCCATAACCGGGTAACACATAGCCTATAAATGGGTAACACTGAGGCTCACAACCCCGTAGTTTACTTTGAAACTACGGTAGCCAAATGTCTGTCCCATACGCCTACTAATTATCTTTTCCGCCTAATGCCAATGTACAAGTCGCAAGTGCGACATGGACATCTCGTACTATAATGCAAGTCACTAAAGAACTATACAACTATGCTAAATACCGTCACACGTACTGCTCACACCGATGGCCAGTCAACTATGAAGCTCGCGTCCCTATATAAACTTACTCTGTGACGTACAATGATACGTGTCAAGGCCGGGGAGTCATAATGATAACTCCACAACTTTAGGTGCGTCCATTAGACACTAGGTCAAACACAAGTCCTAACGTCAACGTCTTCGTTAACTGCACCCGAGTCATTCTCAGACGCACACAGTTATATAATATTTAAAGCAGAAATATACGAACTATACTAACTAAATTTAAACAGTACAACAAGCCAAGGTATACTTTTCTGGAAGCCAAACGAAGGTTCGAACACGAACTCGCCAGGGAAGTAGCAGCGCAACAACAAAAACTGGAGCTGATATCCCTGGATGCTGTCACAAATATCACCAACAGTCCCAAAATGAGTGAGATACTCAGAAAAGCATATACATACGTCCAATTTGGACATAGAAGCAAAAATGCAGTTGCTGGTCTTGCACCAAAAAATATGCCAGAGACAAAGTTCTTCAAATTTGTCAAACTTAGTATCTACGAGTCCAGAACGATGATACGAACCCAAGGGAACATCCAGAACTGGATTCCGATGAGTCGATCACGAAATCGTCCGTCATATGGAACCGTGGGGCCCACAAAATGATGTTTCATCAACGTTTTCAGAATCGAACCAAACTTGGGTCACAGGACTAGCGTAAGGCTGTGCATCCGATGGAGCAAGTTTCATTACGAAACGACAGCCACACACAAAATTAGGACGAGTGTCAGAACATGCCGATATAGTTCTTTTCGACGGATACGTGTTGATTTTGGTGTGCACGCACATCCAAATTAAGTTTTACGAAAGCCCACATGTCCACGTTGACGATATACACCTTTTGGTGCAATCGGTACGCAACAAGATTGCCCGGATTGATGGGACCAACTCCATATCAAATTTTTTTAATATTTTATAAAATAGTTTTTTAATTTTTAAGACAGAAATAAACTGGATTTTAATGCAAAATAAATTAAATTAATTAAAGAAAATTAATGAGGGTTATGTGGTGAACACACCTGTGAAGATGGATCAAAATTTCGTCGAGAGACAATGAAGAACACACCGTGCAAAGTCAGGTGGTCGGGGTGGTTGCTGCTGTGCAGTGGGTCTGCGTGGGTAGGTTCGGGGCGGCCGTGCTGGCAGCGAAGGTGGTCTGGCCCGCTGCGGGGGAGTTCGTCGAAGGTCGGGGGTGCACTGGGGGGTGTCGTCGGTCGTCGGGGGGGGTGGGGTGCTCGACGACCTGCTCCTGCTAGAACAGCATGGCAGTAGCTACAACAACAGTTGCTGTGGCGGTGGAGGCAGTTCGTGGTGGTGGTAAAACTGGTCATGGAGGTGGTGGTGCTGGAGGTGGTGGTGTTGGCCGTGGAGGTGGTGGTGAAGAGTTGGCCGGAGCTCAGTCAGAAGAAGAAGTGAAGAAGAAGAAGAAGAAAAAGAAGAAGGAGAGGGAAAGAGGATTTTCGGCTATGGAAAAAATATTGGGAGGAGAGAGAGAGAGAGAGAAAGAGGGGGGGGGGGATTCCTAGGTTTCTCTAGGGATTAGGGCCGGCCACATTGGGATGTGTGAGTTAAAATAGAGGGAGTGTGTAGTTTTGATGGAGTAGAAAATTAAATCAAGGGTCATGATTAATCATGAGGGAGTTGTACATAGCATGGGGGAGTGTGACCAAACATGGGGGAGTTTCTTCATTTGTTTACATCAATATGATGGTGACACCTAGCACCATTTTTGCCATTATGCCCCTTATCATTTGGGTGTTTGCACATGAAGAAAAAATGGTGAGGATTTGGTATGGGAAATAGTGTTTGGTGTTTTGTAGGGTGAGGGGGTGTTGTGTGTTTTGTATGGGCCTCATGAATGGGTATTGGGTTAAATTAGGGTTAGGTTGGGATTAGTTTAAATTTGTGTCCCCAATTTAATTAAATAAAGTGTCATGTGCTCTTAAATTAAATGGAGGCACATGGGGTCTCAAATAGGAGTGACATAAAGGTCATGAACGGTGTAGGTTTGGTGTCATCCTTGGGCCCTTTAATTTGTTAGGTAAAATGGGTTGAGTTTGCTTCCCCAAATCGATAGCAACAGCATAGGTACGCGACATAGGATTAAAGAATTAATTTTGTGACTGGAAAGTTGTGCAATTAAATTAGAACACAAGGGAGTGTGTTCATGAGTGACACAAAGGTCAGGATTAAAGATTGGCTTGTCTAGGTCAAGGATGTAAAATTTGTTGGAAAGCAAATGCTAGTGCATTGCTCTAGATACTTAAACAACGGTAATGTGCAACGATCAAATCAAAAAATCAAAGAGGTAATTTAAATAACTCCAATAATTATTCCAGAATAATTCTAAATAAATCTCTAAACCTAGATTTTTGGGTCAGAGGGTTTACACTGTGGTTATGAGAAATAAATATCAAATAGTGTCCGAACTGGAGTCCAAGTGTCCTATATATGAATTATCATATCAATTGATGTTTTGGAATAATAAATATGTGTAATTAACTCTAGGTTAGGTTTTTAGATCAATTCTAGGGCCTTGGTGTCAAACAAGGTCAATACCTAGATTCTAGACTCACATTACTTATTTTGTTAGTCTATGGGGTAATATTAACTTATACTAGCTAATACTAGGTTAATACTAAATAAATCTAGGAACTCTAGGTCAGTACCCTTATGAATATAGCTATAGACTATAGTCACTAGGTATTTATATATGTACTCATATATGATAAGTATCTCATATGATACCTTAGTTAACATCTCTCAACACTTTAACAATACCTAGTCTAACACCCTATACCTTACTAATACCTTAGTAACATAACCTAAACTGATACTTTACCCTTAGACCAACACACTCATATATACCACATTGAAACACAACTTGATACTCAGTAATCCTCACATACACTCATATCCCTCACATACCTGTGCAGCAATACTTGCACAGGCTTACCCCAAATCTGCACACTTTGTGCAATTAACCTACAGGTCTGCATACCCATTCTGCAACTTACTGCAGTCCATAACTGGAAGCAACATGCTCTCCATCTACTTCTACACGACACACTAAGTTCCCCCTACATGTCTAAACCCAGAAAACTCTTAACAAATACCTAGTCACACATACTGATGTGTCCAATCCACATTAACATACTGCACTGCTGAACCCCAATCCTGATACTTAAATGCCATACATCTGAACCCTTACCTGAACATCACCATCTACAATCAACACTAAACTGGGCATATGCTGAACCCCTATCCCCTACATCCTGAACTGCAATAACCGGATCCCCCTTAAGAACCTGTAGTCCAAACCACACTGTACCTCAGTCCCCTTCTACTACTCTACTTAACTGGACATCAACCCTCTTGCCATTGCTGGGTTGCAGATTGCAACTAGTACTCCTCTCATTCAACTACACATACCCGAGCCTAAGTGCAAGTGCACACAGCAAGCCTACTGAAACACACTGCAGCATATCCTACACTCACCTTCAACTCCCAGGTTTCCCCCCCACACCAACACTATCCTCTACTCTCAAGCACACAGACACACACTAATACCCATACCTCTATACATGCCCACTCTACCATATAATTCATTCAATGACATACTCAAAACCAATGCACTTCCATAATACTACCAAGTATCAAACACTTGGCATGCACCCTCAATTTACCCATGATACTAAATGATACGTATCATAATACGGGCTCTACGTGTCCAATTGTGGACACAATGACACCCCCCCAAACGCAATTAGACATCAATAACCACATTAGAGTATGTGACAAACACTTGGTGGTCACCAATTTAGAATTCCACCAAAATGGACATAAAAACACATAAGTCTCCTAGATTTGGGACCAATACCACCTAGTTCTTTGCCTAATGGGTTGGTCATGGCCATTGATGGGTTCCTAGAGTCTCAAATGAGTATTCTAACATAGAAATTGACAAGGAAGGTAAAATTATACCTATTTGAAGTTGGATCACAATAAAACTACTCCAAATCGATACGATGAATGAAATTGACATAATCTCCTAGCAAGCTTCTCTCCAATGGATCTTCTTGTGCTCTCCAATGCTCTAGTCCTCCATGGTGGTGAGAATGGGTGGAATTGTAAGTGATTTGAGAAAATTTTGGTAGAAAATTGAGTTGGATTGGGATAAAAGTAAATTTGGGGTGAATGAATGAAGTAATGAAGTGTTAATGGGTGCCTAATCCCTAGAATTAGGACCGACCACTTGGGAAAAGGTTAGGGAGGTGGTGGTTGGTCCAAAATGCCCTCTCCACACTCTTCTAATTAGTTCTAGAGTTGTCTTGAAAAATCTTAGGGTTAGGATGACATCTTCTAATCAAAGGGAGGAATATTCTATCCATTTACTAACTAACTTAATTAATATAGATAACTGTGATATGAACTAACACAATTGGCACTAACTAATTCTAACTAACACTAGCTAGTCCATTCTAATTAGCTAACACATGAACCAATATCAATGTTGTTATAAATATATATATTAATATAATTATCAAACAATATTGAAATAACAAAAATATCCCTCTCCCAATTCTAGGTAGTTACAATTTATGATTGAATATAATTGAATTTTCACATATATTAGACTTCCATATATATATTTTCAATATATTGTAACCCTAATTCGTACAAGGGTTTATAAAATATTGATGCAAGTTGATGAAAAATAAAAATATCTAGGTTACAACTTTTAATAGAGAGAAAAATGGGATTTGAGTTTATTGTGATGGAGAGATCGTTTCGGATAATTCTTCTCGTCATATCTTGTTCTTCGGAGTATGTAATTGGGTTTTCTTCCTTCAAGTAGTTGTGGTGATCCGTTTTGGATCGGTGAGAAGTCTGTAAGGAGTCAGTATTATTAGTGGAGGTTTTTCACGGTTGGACTCCGATCATCCCGTGATTTTTTTTCATCTGGATTTTTCACGTAAAAATCAGTGTTATTTTGACAATTTGGTTTTGTGTGCTTTTTTTCGATTCTCTCCCATGTTCTTAGTTTGGGGGGAACGGTTTTCTCGTTTAGTTTCCAACAGTTTTCTCATCACTTTGATGTTATAAATCCAATTGCTGGGTGTATTTAGTTTTTTCTAAGATCAGACAGACAACTGTTTCAGTAACCAGACGTGCGAGAATACGAGTATAATATGTTTTTTTTTCTCTTCATTATAAGATTTTTTGATGTTTATTACATGGATATTGATTAGGTTGAGCGACTCAATTGTTATTGTTGACTAAAAACTGGGTTTCTCAGTTCCTTGGGTGGTATCACAGGTTTGATATTTCCGCCGATATTGATTTTCCTTGGTAGTTCCTCGGGTGGCATCACAGGTTTGAGAAAAGGATTGACAGTGAACTAGGCACCCAAAATTTGGACTATATAGCAAAGACCGGCACTTTAGTTGTATTATGTTCTTCCCTAGTAGTATTATTTTTTGTTTTCATGCTTGTTGTTTGCATATTTAGGGTTTGTTAATTACCTTCCTTACAATTAACAGCAAGCTTTCTCCCACCTTCCCCTACCAAGAAAATTATAACAACACTATATTACTATACAACATTATGAAGGAAAAGGACCACTATGATAATTAAACTGCAAGAGGAAGAATAATATATTAACTTCACCCTTGTTTCTTTCTTCAGCTCATTCTTTCCTTCTCGAGGCTCTTCATTCTTTCTCAAGTAGCTTAAGGAGAAAAACTCGGAATCCGAGCTCCACGATGCCATTATAGAATCGGAAACTTCGACATCGCTGCCAACCCCACTCACCATCATTTTTCTAATATCTTTTTTTGGAGTCGAGGGAAAAGGACAACTAAATTTAGCTCCGGTTAGGACAACCCAACCACCTGGGCCGGTCCTGGTCGCATCTTTGTTGAGGTTTATGTCATTACACCAAAACTTTAGAATTGTAATGAAGGTTATACAGAGGATGAACATATTTTAATATGGACTGATTGCCCTTTGCAATAAATTAAAAGAAAATAGAAGGAAAACAGGCACAGCAAGAGTCCTCCTTAATAGAGAAATGAAATTTGTACAAACTATACGAAAGAAGGATCAAAACTATACAGAAGAAGGATCCTGATGAGGCTGATATAGCTCTCTAATGGCAGAGTGTCAACGGGGTAGCTATATGTTGTTCTACAAAAATAACAAAAGTATTGAAAATAAACATGAACTGGTCAAGGACTATATATGTTTAAAATCAAAACATAAATCATATATTTTGGTTTACTAATTCCTGCATACAACAATTTTTGTCGGGAAATATTACTCAACTACAAATTAGTATTGCTTATTGCATGCCTCCAGTTAAGTCAATATAGCAAATCCAACGGTCTATTGTAGAAATCGGAAGCCATATTTTCATAGCGTATCATTGCATGCTTATTGCCAGATTATTTACAAACCCATCACATGTTTTGTAAATATTGATGCTATAACCGACAAGAGAATTATGTACAAGTTCTCGATCTGTCTTGCTCATTAATCAACACTTAAATATATGTTGGTCATATATTTTTTATTTTGGTCTGACAGAAGATTAAGAATCAAGGTTCTAACAACACGTCTAATAATATTTCAGAAGCAGGCAATTTCTTATTTTAACTCAGAAAGCTTATCTAAGCATCTGAAATATGTGGTTAACTTTAGGTTAATTAGTATCTATGGAGATATTAGTCGACTAACGTAAAAACTTAATGAGAAAAGGATTGACAGAGAACTCGGCATACAAAATTGGATTATAGTAAAGGTCTGATGCTTCAGTTGTATTAATTTTTGAATTTCTTGTTTGTTGTTTCCATCAAGGGTTTGTTAATCACCTTATTTACAATTAACTGAAAGCTTTCTCCACCTTTTCGTACCAAGAAAAATGTACCTACACTATATAATATTTTGTAGGAAAACGACAGTATGATAAACTGGAGAGACCATAATGACTCGGAAATCCCGACAGGTTCAGCAGGTCAACTTCTCTTAGAGAAGCAACTTCCTCCTTGTTTCCCTTAACCCAAATTTAAATCAGATGTTAAACATTGAATAATTATTTACTCAATCTTTCCTTGTCAAGCCTCTGCATTTCTCTATTCTTGTTGTGGTGTTCACCAGAGACAACATAAGTGTCTGTAGAATGTAATTAGTTGATGAGTTCAAAAACTATATAAAGTGCCAAATACTCGATTCACTATAGCCAAGTATATGTCATAGTTTTAGTTGTATCCTAATCTAAGGTTTATAATTGAAGCTCTTTTATATATATATATACATATATATATATATATATATATATATATATATATATATAGAGAGAGAGAGAGAGAGAGAGAGAGAGAGAGAGAGAGAGAGATCGTCTTATTCGCCAACTCTCCTTATAGGTAAAAGTATTGTGGGAGAAGCTGCATTCGTTGTACGAAAGTAAGACGGCTGGCAAAATGATGTTTCTTACTCGCCAACTCATCAACTCAAAGTACACGGAGAATGCCTCGGTGGCACAACATCTGAACGAGGTTCATGGTATCATCAATCAACTGTCTGCGATGAAGATGGTGATTGATGATTAGCTTCAGGTCCTATTACTTTTGTGTTCTCTACCAGAAAGCTGGGATACGTTAGTGGTATCGGTGAGGAATTCAGAATCGAATAAAAATTTTACCATGAAGGCAACCAAAAGCAGCTTGTTAAATGAGGAGGTCCAAAATAAGCAAGTTGAATCGTCGCATGAGTCCGCTCTGGTGACTTCCTACATGAAGGGAAGACTCAAGTCACATGCGAGGACAAAAAGGAGTTCTCAGGATCTTGAGACTGTGGACCGCAAGGAGGGCTGCTATCATTATGGCGGAAAGGGTTCATATCAAGATGAACTGCATGAAGCTAAAAATTGAGAATGCCAAAAGCAAGGATGATTAGGAGGATCTGATGGATATGGTAGATATCATCATAGCAGCAAGCAACGCAGAGGAACCTTGTGGCACGTGTCATGACGGTAAATGGGTTATGGAGATGGGGCGTCATATCACGCCACTCCACAGAGAATGATCTTTACGTCATACCGTGGCTGTAGGTTTAGACGTGTGAAGATGGAAATCAATGGCTATAGTTGTGGACATCGGTGATGTGCACTTAAAAATGGAGCTTGGTGAGAAGTTCTTTCTCAAGAGTGTGCGACTTGTACTGAGTTTTTACTAAAACTTGGTTTCGGTAGGGAGGCTGGTGGATGTCGTAGCATATTTGGGGACAAAGATTGGATGCTTACAAAGGGTTCCCAATAGCTGGGTTGAGAGATTTGTGTTGTGGCATGTACAGGCTTAAGCCACTGAGTTGTACAGGTAGGCCACATACTTTGGATTGAGCTCGAGGGGTGTTCGACAGGAGTTAGTGGGTCATCAAAAACTTGCTGATGAGGGGCTTCGAGATGCTTTGAGGAATACAAAGGATCCGGTTCGTCGAGACGAAACGACGATTGGTGATGAGTCAAAGATTTAGAATCAGTCTGTCGGTCCTATGATCGTTGGTCGGTCTCCAGGTGGAGGTTGTTCCACGGATCCGATTTTGGTGACAGGTGGTTCGCCAAAGCTTCACAGAGCGACATTGGTTTCGGCAGTTCAAAACCAGGTAGGAGATCAATGTGTGCATCAAACTCAATAGGAGGTAGGTGCATCTCCATTTGCACAATTTTGTAAGGGCTCTAGGTCCTTAAAGGAGTTCACAGTGCATGATTGTAGAAGCATAAAAATTGAGCTTCAAAGAGATGGCACAGTTTTCTTCAAATAAATCCAACAGAGGAAGAATGACGCACTTTCTCTCTATTTAGAGGATGGCGCACTATCTACTTGTTTCAGAAGGAAGACGCACACTTTCTTACTTTGGTGCACTTTTTTGAAACTTCAGAAGCTGACAATTTTTTTTATTGTGGCACGCTTTCTTAATATTACGAAAGTTGGGGCACAAACGCTCAAATACGCGCACTTTCTCTCAGCATTTAATGTAACAGACAGACAGATGCAAAAATTGAAGAGTCCGAAGTCATCATTACAACTCTTTGCGGTATGCAGATCCTAGGTTATCGTTTAGGGACCCAGTCAGTGTGCCAACTTCTTCAAAAGTGCGACGTTGTGCCAATGTCTTTAGAAGTGCGCCGTTGTGCCAATTCCTTCAAAAGTGCGCCGTTGTGCCAATTTCTTCAAAAGTGCGCCGTTGAGCCAACTTGTCACACCCGATCCCAGATTTGGTATTTCTTAAATTTTTAGAATTTAATTTTTTCTGACAATGTATTCCTGCTGTATTTCATATGTTGGTTCCTATCATTTTATTATTTTTTTATTGTTCCTGTTATTGAGAGAGACTACCCGAGACAAGTAGAATACCCATTGGCATTGACATAGACCCGGTTTAGGACCCGCATGTAGAATGGACACTTGGTCCAGTTTATTTTGGGTGAACCCATGACTAAACCCTCTTTCTTCGCTCTTAGTATATATATGGCTTTTCTCTCTCCTCTCTTTCTTCTTCTTTATTTTATTTCTCTCTTTTCTCCTCTCCCTCAAGCTCCCCCTGACCCTAACCCTAACTAAAAGGGAAGGTTGCTGCAATTTGGACCGTGAGAGGTAGAGGCAAGGAGCCACCCAAGGCAAGTACATCTTGCACAATGGTAAAATCATAGATTTTTGGATTTTCATATATGTTGTTGTTTTGAAAATATATTTGATGGAAAATGTTCCCTTTGAGTTGCTGATCAAGTTTAGTTCTTGGAGTTTTAGATTTTTATGTATAGATTTTTGTATATCTGAGTTTCAAGTTTAGGGTTTTTATGTGTTATATGAGTTTTTCTTGGTTTTGATATATTAAAACTTAGTATTTTCGAAAACTAGTTGTTTCTTATGTTAAGCATTTCATTTCATGCAATTTGGGTTTTTGTTACACTTAATTTAGAGTTAAAATGGAGTTTTATGAAGAATTTATTTTTTTATTTTTGGAGTTTCGGCCATGGCTGAACTTATTGTCGGAGAAGACGAAGTCTTTATGCGGCCAGTGAGCCATGCGACCGAGAGTGTCATGCGGCCCAAGAGGGTTACGCGTCCTGAACTCTTACCGCATGCTGACATCATGCGTCAATTTTGTTGGATGCATGACTGACTATTCGTCCATACTCGTTGAACAAATAAAAATTTGCGAAGTCCAAAAGTAAGTCCATGCGGCCAGTGGGTGCATGCGGCCAGTGGGTGCATGCGGCCAGAGAGTCCAGGCGGCTAGTGGGTACATGCGGCCAGAGAGTCCATGCAGCCAGTGGGTGCATGCAGCCAGTGAGTTCATACGGCCAGTGAGTTCATACGGCCAGTGAGTCCATGATGCTAGTGGGTGCATGCGGCCAGGAATTCATGTGTGTATTTTGTGTTCCATATTGTTATGTTCTCTCTGTAATTCCTTTTAGTATTATTGTTGTGTTAAAAATGGCTTGGTGGTATGTCAACGAATTGGTCTACTACAGAAACGAGACTACATAAGTTTAGGGATTTAAGAGCAGAACAAAAGATGTTTTCTTATGTTGATACAAGTTTACGTTACCAGACTAGTTTATGTACTATTTTATAATTCTCACGATACCGTGGAAATATCTGTATATAGAAATCTATGGTACTTGGTATCGGGCAATCGAGTGTGAGTATTGTCCAATGTATCGTAAGTCGCGGATACGATAACTAGTAAAAAGCTCGTAACCGTGATTCGTCATTCTAGGGACGTACTCGAGTGTCCATGACTCGAGAACTTAAAATAATTTAGTAATAATTAAACAGGATAATATTTACCTAGAACATTGGGAGGGAAGAATATTACGCTACCGGCTTCCATGCAAATAAAACAACCCTGCTAGGCAAGGGCTCCATGACTGACCAAGTTTACGCGTGCTGCGGAAGTACAAGTTGTTTTGTATTTCAGTATATGCATTCCAGTATATGTTCCAGTTATATTTCAGTTTCAGTTATGTTATCAGACCATTTACCGATAAGTTTATGTTTACAAAAATCAGATTCACTTACAAAACCTCTATATGTTTACAAAAAATTAGTTTCACATACAAAATCCCTTTAGGTTTAAAAAATTAGTTCCATTTTACAAAAACCTTTTGTTTATATAAACTAATCTCATTTACAAAAAATCACCCATGTCTTCAAAAGCCAGTTTATGATTACTTTATTTTGTGTTAAGCTATCAGTTATCTACTTTAGTTCCTTATCCATAATTGTTTGTGATGTGCGTTATAAGTACTAGACAAGTGTACCCTTGGCCATCCAGGTTAACTGCAGTGCCGGTGGTAGCAATATTCTTCAAAGCATGCATTTGTTAGTAACTATATTTTTGATAACCCTAGTTAGTTAATTATAGCAAGTCGTAGGCATGTTTCACCGTGCAATGTTTGCCTATTCGTTAAACTCGCTCTTTTAATTTATTCTTCGGCGCGTAGTGAGGGTGCTAAGTTCTGCTCGGGTGAAGGTCTGCAACCCCGGTCCTTGTTTGGTTTAAGGGTTGTGGTCCCTATCAGAGTAGTTCCTATGCTCTCTTACCGCTCATCACCTTACTTTTATTTTTGTACATATTATCAGTTCTTCCAGTGTTATTCTTGAGACAAGTACGTTGGTATCATACAAGTCTCAATCTGTATTTGTTTCTTATATGTCTCTTTTACTTATGTTGTAATGTGTTTGGTCTATCACCTTAATCTCCTTTGTGGTACTTGTTGCTTGGGGTTCTGACCCCACTGGTTATTTATGGCCAAATTACCCCAAGGAGACCTAGGACCCACCGTACTTCCAGCAAGATAGCCCGCACTCGTAGCTGCGGCCGAAGCTTGCGAGTGGGTTTCCTTCCTTCACCCCTTGTAGTGTTATTCCTTTTATGGTGTTTTAGCAATGTAGAAGCATGAAAAATCTATAGTCATGTGGCTTATATGCATGATGTATCCTCATGCTGAAGATAGGCCCATAGTCATCTTCCATGCAGCCTAGACATACAAAGAGAGCCAAGTCGCGTGCATGCCCTCTGACACGACTCCCAAAGGTCTGCCACAGTTCCAATCTAAGCATTTATGGTCGTAAGTGTCTCAAAAAGTATGAGAGACAGCGACACACAATCCGACAGAAAGGTCATGTCAGGCATTAATTACTTCATCAGAAAGCATAGAGCACGTATACGGCTACATGACTCATGCGATCTCACCAACATGCGGCCAGAGTATCCATTTGACCACGGACCAAACGAGATCACGTATACGGCTTCATGACCTATGAGGCCTCGCCAACATGCGTCCAGAGTGTCCATTCGACACAAGGCCCAAACGATCACATATGCGGCCTCGTCAACATACGGCCTAGTTGTTGTACGGCCTCTAGCTCACAAGTTTGTTTTGTTTCAACTACAGATATCTTCACACAATTGGTGCTAACTACGTATCCAGCTGACCATGTCACGCCCACAATGAGTTAATAACAACTTCGAGATCTTATTAACAGTATATCTCAACCAATGCCACATGGCAATCTGACCATGGCTGGAGACAACAGTTGCAACCGCTTTCTATTGGAGGAGCCTTATGCGGCCATAAAACAAAGGCATATGCGGCACCCATAGCCCATCAGAACGATGGCTATAAATAGGAACAACTTGAATGTTCTAAAGGTCAATTTTTTCTACTTCAGAGAGAGACCAAATCAAAAGGCTGGCTGGCTATCTATGAATCAACACTCAAGGGAGAGAGAAGAGCTGTTGTATCGGATCATCTAGGGAGTAAAGGGAGTTGCTACACTCCTAACCCTCTATTGTCACCTCCAGAAAATAAATTTGTACTTAGATTGTCTTATAGAACTCTTTTTTGTACTCTCTTAGTTTGTTAATTAAATTTAGTTCTCCCAGTTCTCATTTTGATTTAAATAGAAAATGCGGTGGCGACTCTGCTGGAGACTTCCTTCTCCTCTGTCGAGAATTCGGTAACGCAGTCCGATGCATCCAAGCTCGTCTTGACACAAAAGATATTGGTGGTCCGCTTCGACCAGCAAGTGTTCGAGGACATGCTCTCCAGGGACAGCTTAGGTCCTTCTCCAAGGAAAGCAAAGCCCAAGAAGACCAGTAGGAAGTGGGTGGCAAAGGCTTCTGAGCCTCACCCAACTACAGAGCATGATCTCCCTGTCTCTCTCCATGCCGAAGGCACCACACATCATACGGCCACTGTCTTTGCGGCAGTCTCTTCCAGCCAAAAGGGTGCTCCCCACTCGAAGACCAACAGAATGTGGGAGGCCAAGGCCGCTGTGCCCTACCCATCTGCGGAGCAGATGCTTCTAGCCTCTCACTATGTTGCCCATGACGGTCATCGGATGAGAACCCATAATGTTCATATCTATGCGGCATCCCGGGCTGACGCATAGACTGTTCAGCACCCAGACTTTGGCAGAGGAAAATACTACGATAAGAGACATCTTTGTGCTGAGGCAGCTTCTATGCGGCCAAGTGGGTGGCCGCATAATACCGTCCATGCGGCAATAACTCACAACCGCAGATGATAGGCCGCATTCGACCCCAATAGCAACATAACCTGTATTTTTGACCGTATCTCATGCGGCACAGATCCTATGCGACCCATTAAGAATGGTAAAAATCCAAAAGTGGACTCTTCATACTACGCGCTTGCGGTAGCTAAGCTGAAGAAATCCATGGCAGTGCGAGCACGTCAGGCTCAATCAACTGCTCATACGATCGACCGCCAACAGGTATCACTAGTTATTACGTGAGCCTCTAACAAAAAGTTGTACAGGACTGACACATGCGTCCAGCCCACAGGGACCAATGGACAGGGTTAGTCTCAAAAATCTTCCACCGTTCCTCGGGGCAAGTTTCTGTACTTACTCCAGGCTAGGGAGCAAACACAGCACCTGCGCATCCGTGTGCCCGGGATACCCGGACTCACAAAGAGGATGCAAAGGTAAAATACCTATCGCATGATTTGCATGATGTGATTGCTCATAATTACAATGTAAGAGAAACAATTGAGGCGTGCGATGTGCCAACTACGAGGCACAACTGCGCCAATATTATTATTATTTGTTGCTGTAATAAAGCAGCAATACTCACATACATGCAGTCGGCCTTCCAGCTACTGCACCGGAAATACCTACCTGGAAGCAACCCAAAGATCAGGTGCAAGTATCAGAAGAGGGAGAGTTTTCCTTTGTCTCATGCTACTCAACTGTAAAGCTTCCCGCTGCCATGGAAAGAAAGCAGTCAAACACCTCAAGTCCGGTGCTCTCTACCACTACATCGAGAAGGCGATTACCGATAGGGCTGACAATAGCACCTGCGGAAGGCGTCTTCCAAGGCACCCTCTAAAGGAAGAAGCTGTCAGACCCTAGGGTAGTTATTTCTTAGAACCTCTAGGGTGGCCCAAGCTGGGGGTAGTGTCCCCCTGGACGTACACAATAACCCGATATTCCAAGGAGACAACGATTCTCAAGGAATGGACTTTGAGATCTTGGAGGGTGGCTACTCCCACAAAGACGACATAATCTTCTAAGCTGGGGGTAGTATTTCCTTCGAATCCGAGAAAGACACAACATGTGAGGACGATGTACATGGCCGGAGACGACCATAAAGGCCCCAGTGACCAACAGCGTCTCGGGATGCTCGAAGCCATGATGCATACAATGAGTGCATCAATGCAAGCTTTGACCCAGACAATGCTGGAGATCAAGGCAAACATGGCCTCCTAGCCGGCAAGAGCCTCCGGGAAAGCAAACTAGGACTATGGACCAATGGGGATTCAAATATGACCGCTCCACCCACGGGCGGTGATCGTCTCCTACCTGGCTCGTCGGTGCCTTCAGCAGGAGATACAGGTAAGGAAGCAATGAGGGAGGTCCGAGAACTTTGGGCTCCCCTGGACTCCACGTGCAACCGGGACTCACTCTGTGATCTCGGGGTGCGGCAACCAAACCCCAAAGAGTGGAGGGATGTACCATACCCGCCCAAGTAAAAGCCCTTTAACATTAACATGTTTGACGAGAAGTCCTTCCCTCGTCGCTTTATGAGCTACTTCGAGATCACCACGGGACACTTACCCCGCAGCGATGCTATCCTTACCAGGATCTTCGTCGAATCATTGGAGGGGGTAGCTTTCGATTGGTTTTGTAGTCTCCAAGATAACTATATTTCATTATTTGATGACCTCAAGCATCTGTTCCTTAACATATTTTTTTAGGCAGGAAATGATATGACGATGTCTTCTCTAATGGAAGTCATCTAGGGAGAAAAGGAACTAACACGAAACTACGTTGAACGGTTCAGACAGGCCGCGCTAAGGTTACCTCTTAGCAACACTAATGGAAATGTGTCGGAAGAACATACTCCCAGCAGTCAGCCTCTGGATGGGCGAGAGCCAGTTCAAACACTGGACAATGTTCATTGTCAGTGCTATCAACGCTGAGAAAAAGCTCAAGGATGCTTGACAGTTGGGGATCCATATCCCTACTGCTGAGGAAAAGGGCAAGTGTCCCAGCAACAGCAACAACAACAACAACAACAATAATAGCGGCAATAGCAACCGCGACAAAAAGGGAAAACAGGCTATGGTCGCTACCTTGACCAAGAAGCCCGAGCAAAAGCAGGCAGAGCCTCCAAAATTGAAGGAGACTTACTCTTTCAAAGATGCTGATGTCAAACCTATCTTTGACATGCTGATGTAGGGAGGCAAAATCAGGCTCCCCGACGTCATATATCAGCCTGAGGCGGCAGAGATTGCCAACCCAAACTACTGTCACTTACACCGGTACGTCCATCACCCGATGTAAGAGTGCTATTACCTGAAGCGGTACATCCAATGTCTGATAGACACCAAGGCTCTTTCCCTAGACTTCGATGACATGACGGTCACCGACAACATGGTGTCCCTTCAGTTTGGCAACTTTCCACCAACGAAACCAAAGATGGAGTAGTCCCGGTCCCTAAGGCGACTATGAAAGTGGTCAACCTTCCACCAGCTCGAGACCAGACGCCCAGGATAATACCTCTTGCCACACCACGTTGGGAGGTCATGTGGGTCCATCCCGACCTCGCGTAAGACTTGACGCAGCCGGCGGCATCCTTTACCGCCAAATCCAAAGGCAGGAAATCTAAGACCTGTTACACAATTTTCTCCTCGGCTGAAGAGCTGGCAGTAGGTGAAACAAGGTCAGGCACAATATACCAACTGATGCATGATGATACACCCCCGATTGTCGTGCCTACCACTACTGGTCCCGGGCCATCTCAGCCCCCACCGGTGGACAAGTCCAAACAGAAAGAGACGCACTTCGATAAGCAATTGAGCAAGGATACACTATAAGGGCTGGAAAGGCCCTATAATTTTGATATCTTAGCATAATTAGCCTATATCCCGGCAAAATTATCACTATTTGAGCTTTTGCGGGTCCCTAAAGACACTCGGGCTGCCCTGAGTGAGGCACTGCAGAATGCCGATGTCTACCTGGCATAAGTTAACCTGCCAACCGAAGATCCTGCTACTTATCCATATTGCAACAACGCCATGGATGCGATACCCAATATCACCTTCTCATAATGGGACATATTGCTCAAGAACAATAGGGATAATCGGCCCCTGTACTACACACAATATATTGGAGATTAAAGGTAGATCATATTGACCCAGGATCGTCGATCAGCATCATCCCGAGAAATTTGCTTCAGACCCTGGGGATCCCAATGCATTATCTGATGGCCACAAATATTGCCATTAGTGGCTTCAACTTGGGGAGGAGTTACCATCTGGGCAAAATCCTCTTAAAATACAAGATCGACGACTTAAAAACAGAAGTCACCTGTGTCACGCCCCAGTCCCAAAATATGTAGGACTAGGAACACATAAGCATGCCAGCCGTATGTATATGGCAACTCCAATATATGGATACCATAATACACACGTACGCTGTAATATGAATATAAACTCACATATGGTATAAATATAGTGTCACAAGTCACAGAAATACTAATCTCATCCACACAACAAGTCATAGAAAGAAATAACTAAACTAGAATAATGAGTCTAAATAATCCAAAACTAATAGTCGGGTGGAGACAAATCCACTACCAATGACTATATCAATACTAACATGAGAGAGAAGGATAAATCTCCAATATAAATGAGATAATGATATAAAGGTATCAGCGAAGGGATCTCTCGCTAGAGATAATCACTGATGCTCAGAAGGTAAGACCTCCCCGGAAGAGATAAGTGGTAAGTCCTGATCCGTGCTCCTGCGAATAGTGATGAACATCTATACCTGGAAAGGGACCAGGTCCTCAGAGGGACGTAACAAGATACATAGAAGCATGCCAATTTGAATACAGTAAACATGCGTAATGTTTGAAAATAAATATGTACGCTGTACAAGACAATCTATATGAATGCAATGAGGATAACTTTTTGACGTATGGGCAAGGGTAGGCTACTCGATCTAAGCCTCACAACTCACACACCAGTCAATGGACATCAGAAATTGACATACCTCTGGGGTAGCGACCAGCGCGACTCTACAGAAATCGACATACCTCTGGGGTAGCGACCAGCGCAACACACGCCCGTAGTGCGAACTATATACTACGGTTTACCAGAGTGGTTAAAAGCCCATACGCCTAATGATTGTCCTCTCATGATACTAGGTGTCAAGTGTGTGTCAACATATCTAATATATAAAGTAATGACTAAACGAACTACACATGCAACAAATATACAGAAATACAATAAATATACAAAAATATACTAAGCATGTAAAATACTGTAAGTAATTTGGCAAGTTATCTTGCCTGGTCTAAAAAAGAATGAAGTCTCAACTCAAGGCGTCGTCCGATCTACCCGTCACATAAATTAAACAAGTTAGGTTACAAAAGTGGGTGAATAGGTTCCTCCATTTTAATCTATTTTAATTCTGAATAAAATAACCTAAAATAGTATTTTAATCTTTTTATAATCTAATTTTATTATTAAACTCTAATTTTGGTCCAAAGAAAATCAGTTTTACGGATTTGTGATCTGTGGCACACAAATCGAGGCAATCCGTTGACCAAAAAGTGAACCGACTCAAATCCTAGATTTGTGTGTAAAATCCTATAGATTTTAATGCTACATGAAAATCGAAATCGACGGTTTCATAAAATCACAAGTCGATAAAGAGTTATGGCCACAATGGCGCACAGATGACAGTTTTCGGTGGTTTCCTATTTACGTCTACGTTGCACGAATTTTATAGTAGAATAAAATTATATTTTAAATTATGAAAAAATACTTTTCTAAAATTTCATCATGTCATCTTTCCGAAACTTTAAACGGTTCATAATTTTGAGTTCGGGATCTCCCAAAATCTCAAAAATACGAAAATACGTCTGATTTTGGACAGCTGGCACTTTCAAAATATTCTGGAAAAATAGGTTCGAAAATTACTAAAATAATTTATATATTCAGAAAACTAACCTTGATATGATTCTAACAAAAAAAACTGGAGCACATTTGGAGTCCGGAGCTAGGTGATATCGTCTTTTTAAGTCGTCATAACTACTAGAAAATGAGGCTTAAATTATGACGAATTTTGACTCTTTTTGGACAAAAAAAAGGTGAATTTGGGGGAGTAAAATATGAAGGATGAGGTATTTATAATGGTGGACACTACTTAATTGAATACGACTAGGATTGGTTAATTTTGATAGGATTATGATGAATTTAAATAAGGATAGAATATGCATGAAGTTGCTTTCCTAGTAGGCTCATGATTTGAATTAATTTAAAATAGAGTTTGAGTTTATCTCAATAATTTATAATCTTAAATATAATTAAATATAATATAAATAATTTATATATAATCTTATTAATATCTATTAATACTAAATTAGCATCTATCTAATATTAAGACTATATATATCCTAAATAATTCCTAAATAATTTTAAAAATCTAAATAAAATTTTAAAATTCTAAATAAATTACAAAAAAATATAATTAAATATTTTAACCTAAAATAAATATTTTATAGGAACAATATGCAAGTATGGTCTTATAGTAAATCATGAAAGTCCTAGAAATTTACGTTCCCTATGTTTTAATTACCTAAAAATTCTAAAAAAATCTCCAAAAATCTAAAATAGCCTAAAAATAATTCTAAATAAATATTTATATAAGTAAATATACCAAGAAATTTATTTTCTAATTAACTAATAGAATATTCTAAAGTAATTCAATATTTAAAATAATCTATAATAAATAAAATACACACAAAATACCTATTTTGGGTGAGGGGGTTTACAATATACCCAACTTACAAAAATTTTGTCCTCGAAATTGACACTATCTATATTCATAATGAATCACTATAGCTATTAAACTACATTGCTATCTAACAGTGCTTCCTCAAAGTCATGGTCTGTCATTCTAACAATTCTTATTTATTATCCATACACTATTCTATTTCTAACTCATCTACACTACCCAACTTACAAGAGTTCTACTAGTAGTCATAGTCTCTTGAGGTTATTGTCTAAGTTGTAAGACGAATAAATTTATTGGGTCGAGAATCTTGGGTACTTGTCTTGAATCTCACAACCGTGATTTTTCTTTGTAACCGTCAAGTATCGTAGTCTAATACTGCCATGTCACCTGACCAATATATCTGCAAATACTTTGACTACTCTACTACAACGGTCTAGCTGCAGCTGTCGCTACTTTGCCAGCGATTTATCATAGTTGTCAGTTCGTAACAAGTGCCTTTAAGTCTTTCCTAGGCATAGTCTAAGTTTTAGGGCAACACTTTAGGTCTTGACTAATCTTTATAAACTATTGGAAGTATGAACTAATTCAAACAGTCTAACAAATTTCTATTAACCTAAGGGATGCTATACATGATTTTTAAAATAATAAGAGGATACAAATATTGCTATAGTGCATATACATAAGGGTATTTATTAAGAACTCATTCCTTTAGTTATTAATCATTACTAACACATTTATGTTTTAACTATCAAAATGAGGGTGAAGTTGAAGTAATTCAAATAATTCATAATGTCACGAAAGGATACGATTATGAGAGAAAGAGTTAAGCACGAGATAAGTAATGGATATAGAAGAGAAGATAAGCCTTCCCAAGGGGGCAAGATGGTGATAGGAGAAAAATACTACTACTGCTACTCGCATCATCTATTAGCATCGTGTGTATGCCATTTAGTTAGGATATCAACATATTCTCCTAACTACTAAACTAGCTTATATATAATTCTACGTCTACTATGCACCTAATATCTCATGTCATAAAGGGGATTATGAGTATGCAATGACAAATATAACTAAAGGTCGTACATGTATTTATGACTTCCTGTGCTTGCGCTTCCTTATTTGTCATCATGAGCGCTTGGCCTATAGGGTATATCTAGTACTATCCGTGTATCAACTTATACTAAGCACGAACTTTCGTCTTTCTGAAATAGGGGAAGACGGAGAACATAATAAAGAGTTCAAGGAGGAGATGATAGAATACAAGTACGGGATTCCAAGGGATTAGAGAATTCGAAAGGGAGTTGCCAAGGCAGTTGTGGATTGAAACCTTATTTCGGTAAATTTCTATTCTCATGTTCACATCAGAACAGTTATGTACCTGACATGATATGCTCTGACTAGTCTAGAGGGCAAGTATATTTGTCTAACAAGTTGAGTCAACTATATCTCAATCTACATAAAGTAGTGATACAAAGAGCGAACCAAGTGCACTACGGTTGATCAGACCATAATACACCGATTCTGATTTAGATAATGTATTAGTGTGGCCCCCCATTAATACATATGTCATGAACAAGCTCAATAAAAGAATAAGCTTGCAAAACTAGGCTATAATAGCAGCATAAGTCGAGGTAGTAAAAATATAAGTACGCTTGATTATGATGGAGGAAGGTACAGAATAATCTAAGTTCACCAAGAAGATCGGTGTTGTGCCTCTACAGTTGCCATACTAATTTCTTGTCTAAGTTTAAAGTCAATCAAATGGGTGTATGAGCCTCTAAGTTCTACAGTCTAGATAAACACTAAAGTTCTATAGTCTAGATAAACACTATCTCCTTATGCAAGCCTATAGTTGGTGTCACTCATTTATATTTCATTAATCGGTCAAAGGACTATGTGTTACTAGGTTATGAGGCATACTATCCAACTTACAAGGATTTAACTAATAGTATAATTAAACATATAGTGTATATACCTGGTACAAGGCACCTTCCTAACCCTTATCAAGCACGAAAGAAAAGATAAGATTAACGTTGTGAAGGAATCAAACAAGATGTAATGAAGATATCAAATGAGAGTGTGAAATGAAATAAAAGGAGGTGATAAATAAGTGGATGAGATCCTATATTCTAATCCTATGTACAGTTTTGCTCGGTACAGTAACGTAACCGAGACAATATGCTCTCGATCTGCATGGGCCACCACAAAAACATGTCACGTCCCAGTCCCAAAATATGTAGGACTAGGAACACGTAAGCATGCCATCCGTATGTATATGGCAACTCCAATATATGGATATCATAATACACACGTACGCTGTAATATGAATATAAACTCACATATGGTATAAATATAGTATCACAAGTCACAGAAATACTAATCTCATCCACACAATAAGTCATAAAAAGAAATAACTAAACTAGAATAATGAGTCTGAATAATCCAAAACTAATAGTCGGGTGGAGACAAATCCACTACCAATGACTATATCAATACTAACATGAGAGAGAAGGATAAATCTCTAATATAAATGAGATGGTGATATAAAGGTATCAGCGAAGGGATCTCTCGCTAGAGATAATCACTGATGCTCAGAAGGTAAGACCTCCTCGGAAGAGATAAGTGGTAAGTTCTGATCCGTGCTCTTGCGAATAGTCATGAACATCTACACCTGGAAAGGGACCAGGTCCTCAAAGGGAAGTAACAAGATACATAGAAGCATGCCAATTTGAATACAGTAAACATGCATAATGTTTGAAAATAAATAAGTACGTTGTACAAGACAATCTATATAAATGCAATGAGGTCAACTTTTCGACGTATGGGCAAGGGTAGGCTACTCGATCTAAGCCTCATAACTCACATACCCGTCAATGGACATCAAAAATTGATATACCTCTGGGGTAACGACCAGCGCGACTCTACAGAAATCGACATACCTCTGGGGTAGCGACCAACGCGACACACGCCCATAGTGCGAAATATATACTACGGTTTACCAGAGTGGTTAAAAGCCCATACGCCTAATGATTGTCCTCTCATGATACTAAGTGTCAAGTGTGTGTCAACATATCTAATATATAAAGTAATGACTGAACGAACTACACATGCAACAAATATACAGAAATATAATAAATATACTAAGCATGCAAAATACTGTAAGCAATTTGACAAGGTATCTTGCTTGGTCTACAAAAGAATGAAGTCTCAACTCAAGGCGTCGTCCGATCTACCCGTCACATAAATTAAACAAGTTAGGTTACAAAAGTGGGTGAATAGGTTCCTCCATTTTAATCTATTTTAATTCTGAATAAAATAACCTAAAATAGTATTTTAATCTTTTTATAATCTAATTTTATTATTAAACTCTAATTTTGGTCCAAAGAAAGTCAATTTTACAAATTTGTGATCTGTGGCACGCAAATCGAGTTAATCCGTTGACCAAAAAGTCAACCAACTCAAATCCTAGATTTGTGTGTAAAATCCTATAGATTTTAATGCTACATGAACACCAGAATTAACAGTTTCATAAAATCACAAGTCGATAAAGAGTTATGGCCACAAGGGCGCACAGATGACAGTTTTCGGTGGTTTCCTATTTATGTCTATGTTGCACGAATTTTACAGTAGAATAAAATTATATTTTAAATTCTGAAAAAATACTTTTCTGGAAGTTCATCATGTCAGCTTTCCAAAACTTCAAACGGTTCATAATTTCGAGTTCGGGATCTCCCAAAATCTCGAAAATACGAAAATACATCTAATTTTGGACAACTGGCACTTTCGGAATATTCTAGAAAATAGGTTCTGAAATTACTGAAATAATTTATTTATTCAGAAAACTAACCTTGATATGATTCTAACAAAAAAAAACTGGAGCACGTTTGGAGTCCGGAGCTAGGTGATATCGTCTTTTTAAGTCGTCATAACTACTAGAAAATGAGGCTGAAATTATGACGAATTTTGACTCTTTTTGGACGAAAAAGAGGTGAATTTGGGGGAGAAAAATATGAAGGATGAGTTATTTATAATGGTGGACACTACTTAATTGAATACAACTAGGATTGGTTAATTTGGATAGGATTATGATGAATTTAAATAAGGATAGAATATGCATGAAGTTGCTTTCCTAGTAGGCTCAGGATTTGAATTAATTTAAAATAGAGTTTGAGTTTATCTCAATAATTTATAATCTTAAATATAATTAAAGATAATATAAATAATTTATATATAATCTTATTAATATCTATTAACACTAAATTAGCATCTATCTAATATTAAGACTATATATATCCTAAATAATTCCTAAATAATTTTAAAAATCTAAATAAATTTTTTTAAATTCTAAATAAATTACAAAAAATATAATTAAATATTTTAACCTAAAATAAACATTTTATAGGAATAATATGCAAGTATGGTTTTATAGTAAATCATGAAAGTCCTAGAAATTTACGTTCCCTATGTTTTAATTACCTAAAAATTCTAAAAAAATCTCCAAAAATCTAAAATAGCCTAAAAATAATTCTAAATAAATATTTATATAAGTAAATATACCAAAAAATTTATTTTCTAATTAACTAATAGAATATTCTAAAGTAATTCAATATTTAAAATAATCTATAATAAATAAAATAATATAAAATACACACAAAATATCTATTTTGGGTGAGGGGGTTTACAATCTATCCAACTTACAAAAATTTCGTCCTCGAAATTGACACTACCTATATTCATAATGAATCACTATAGCTATTATACTACATTGTTATCTAACAGTGCTTCCTCAAAGTCATGGTCTGTCATTTTAACAATTCTTATTTATTGTCCATACACTATTCTATTTCTTACTCATCTACACTACCCAACTTACAAGAGTTCTACTAGTAGTCACAGTCTCTTAAGGTTATTGTCTAAGTTGTAAGACGAATATATTTATTGGGTCGAGAATCTTGGGGTACTTGTCTTGAATCTCACAACCGTGATTTTTTTTTGTAACCGTCAAGTATCGTAATCTAATACTGCCATGCCACCTGACCAATATATCTGCAAATACTTTGACTACTCTACTACAACGGTCTAGCTGCAGCTGTCGCTACTTTGCCAACGATTTATCATAGTTGTCAGTTCGTAACAAGTGCCTTTAACTCTTTCCTAGGCATAGTCTAAGTTTTAGGGCAACACTTTAGGTCTTGACTAATCTTTATAAACTATTGGAAGTATGAACTAATTCAAACAGTCTAACAAATTTCTATTAACCTAAGGGATGATACACATGATTTTTAAAATAATAAGAGGATACAAATATTGCTATAGTGCATATACATAAGGGTATTTATTAAGAACTCATTCCTTTAGTTATTAATCATTACTAACACATTTATGTTTTAACTATCAAAATGAGGGTGAAGCTGAAGTAATTCAAATAATTCATAATGTCACGAAAGGATACGATTATGAGAGGAAGAGTTAAGCACGAGATAAGTAATGGATATAGAAGAGAAGATAAGCCTTCCCAAGGGGGCAAGATGGTGATAGGAGGAGAATACTACTACTGCTACTCGCGTCATCTATTAGCATCGCGTGTATGCCATCTAGTTAGGATATCAACATATTCTCCTAACTACTAAACTACCTTATATATAATTCTACATCTACTATGCACCTAAGATCTCATGTCATAAAGGGGATCATGAGTATGCAATGACAAATATAACTAAAGGTCGTACCTGTATTTATGACTTCCTGTGATATCGTCTTTTTAAGTCGTCATAACTACTAGAAAATGAGGCTGAAATTATGACGATTTTTGACTCTTTTTGGACAAAAAAGAGGTAAATTTGGGGGAGAAAAATATGAAGGATGAGGTATTTATAATGGTGTAAACTACTTAATTGAATACTACTAGGATTGGTTAATTTGGATAGGATTATGATGAATTTAAATAAGGATAGGATATGCATGAAGTTGCTTTCCTAGTAGTCTCAGGATTTGAATTAATTTAAAATAGAGTTTGAGTTTATCTCAATAATTTATAATCTTAAATATAATTAAAGATAATATAAATAATTTATATATAATCTTATTAATATCTATTAACACTAAATTAGCATCTATCTAATATTAAGACTATATATATCCTAAATAATTCCTAAATAATTTCAAAAATCTAAATAAATTTTTTAAAATTCTAAATAAATTATAAAAAATATAATTAAATATTTTAAACTAAAATAAATATTTTATAGGAACAATATGCAAGTATAGTCTTATAGTAAATCATGAAAGTCATAAAAATTTACGTTTCCTATGTTTTAATTACCTAAAAATTCAAAAAAATCTCCAAAAATCTAAAATAGCCTAAAGATAATTCTAAATAAATATTTATATAAGTAAATATACTAAGAAATTTATTTTCTAATTAACTAATAGAATATTCTAAAGTAATTCAATATTTAAAATAATCTATAATAAATAAAATAATATAAAATACACACAAAATACCTATTTTTGGTGAGGGGGTTTACAACCTGCTATGTCATAGACGTAGATATATCCTATAATGTCTTGTTGGGGCGTACATAGATACATAAAAATAGGATCATGCTATCCACCCTCCACTAGTGCCTAAAATATGTTAACGAACTCGGTTTTGTCAAAACGGAGTTCGCTGACGTCGATTTGTTTAAGGGTATCGAGATCTACTACTCTGACTCGATCATCTACAAGAAATTCCACCAAGATAAAGATGGTAATGAAGCCTACGATGAAGTCGAGGCCACAACAACACCCGAGGAGCCTATAAGAATTTGCCTCAAGGCTCGTAATTCCGATGCGGCCACGCCCCTTATCGTTAAAACGCGCAAGAAGGTGCATAAATCTCTGGTACCTTTAACGTTTCCATAAGCAATGGTCGTCTGCCTTTACATTCTGAATCGACCACTAAAAGGAGATTCTGCCCTATACACGCCCTCAGAACCAATGGTCGTTCGCCTTCACGGGCCGAGTCGACCACCAAACGAAGACTCGACCGCGGCTGCAACTTTCGGACCTCTGGTGGTAAAATTATGCAGAAAACCACCAAAGTTGTCACTTACGCTGGGCTAGCCGAGGGGAAGGATATGCTAGAGGAATATATATCCGCTAATGTCAATATCCCTTTCCCTGACGATGTAATTCTGCCTGAAGAGATACCTTATTTCCTCAATAAAGGACTATCTTTGAATTACTCAGAGCGTTTGCATATAAGTACACTCTAGTTCCTGGAGCACGGTCTGGGCCTTCATCTGCATACACAAGTGATCACTACCTGCTCCATGCACCGATTTTGCTCTAGTCAGGATTCTTATTTCTTAGTCCCACCCAGGAAGAAGGGAGATAAGATCATCATTTTTGGCAGAGTGGAATGTCCCCTGTCCTTCATCCCAAAGAAAGTAGAACCAGAATCCGAGATAGGCTGAATGCCACTCTACCGGTACATCTCACAATTCCTACTTCTTATCCAAACAATAGGATACAACCTGGAGGTCACTGAAGGATTAAACTACGACAAAGGCCGAAGGTCGCCTTTATGACTTTCCTTCCCCGCGGGCAAGCCCGAGGATTACTATCATAAGACTAAGCCTGACTTAGGATATGTAACATCTCCTACAAGCCCCGATGGCTCAAATAAAGAAGACGAAGAGCGATCGCACTCAGACAAACACTGTCTTCTAATATGGTGTATGCCAACCATGAAGAAGACAACAAGGATCTATCTGAGCTCTTTGAGATAGAACCTTGGGCCCAATACCTGGGTTCATAATGGGAGATATGATTTGATCAGCAAGAATCTTCTACCGAGGATGAAGTCGTTCAAGTCAATCTAGGTGATGCGACCTCCCCAAAGCCTATCTTCATCAGCAAAAGTCTGCTCGACGAAGATCGAAAATTCCTATTATAAATCGTCAGGGAATAAATTGATTTCTTTGCCTAGAGCTATGAAGACATGCTAGGACTGAACCCTAAATCATGGTCAACAAACTCAATATTATGCCAGATGCCAAACCAATCAAGCAACAACAACGACTGTTTTGACCAGACGTAATGGATTCCATAAAAGCTGAATTCAATAAGCTGATAGTTAGTGGCTTCATCCATAAAGAACAACACCCCGACTGGGTAGCCAACATCGTGCTTGTCGTTAAGAAGAATGGAAAGATCCGAGTCTGCATCGACTTTCGTGATGTAAATACGGCATGTCCCAAAGAAGAATTCTCTCTTCCAATCACCAACTTAATGATCGACAATACTTGTGGCTTCGAGCTCATGTCCTTCATGGATGGCTTCTCAGGCTATAACCAAATCAAGATATTTTTCGACGATAAGAAATATACATTATTTTGGACTCTGATAGGCGTATACTGCTATACGGTCATGCCTTTTGGCCTAAATAATACATGTGCTACATATCATCAAGCCATCAACACCATTTTTTGTGAGCATCTGCGCAAGACGGTAGAAAGCTACATCAATGACATCTCCGTCAAGAGTTACTCCAAAGATGATAACCTCCAAGATATGAGGACATAGTTTGACTTAATGTGCGCACACTGTCTCAAGATAAACCCTACCAAGTCCTTTCTAGGAGTCTCTAGCCGTAAATTCTTGGATTTCGCCATCACTTCCTGGGGTATTCACATAGACCCCAACAAGACCAAGGCCATCTTGGAGATCAATCTGCCAAGGAACCTCCTGGAACTCCGTGGCCTCCAAGGGAGGTTTGCATACATCAGGAGGTTCTTATCAAACCTCTCTGGACATTGTCGGTCATTCACACAGCTCATGAAGGAAGGTGTCTCCTTTGTTTATAATAAAGAGTGCCAACAAGCGTTCGACAACATCAAAGAATACCTATCAAACCCTCCTGTGCTGGTGGCTCCGGTCATGGAAAAGCCATTCTTGCTCTATGTACGCGCAATGGATCACTCTCTCGGGTTCCATGATAGCCCAGAATGGTGACTCAGGTCATGAGCAGTCAATATACTACCTCAAGCAGATGATAGTCAGCCCAGAGCAAAGATATACTACCATCGAGAAAGAGTGCCTTGCATTGGTATTCGTCATCCAAAAAACTTGACACTTAGTAATTGGACAGACCATTCATATAATCTTGTGAGTCAACTCCCCCAGGGTCCTCATGACCAAACCTGGGGCACTCAGTTCCCACTTGGCTACCTGGACAATACTATTATTTTTATATGATATGGTATTCATCCCACAGAAGGCCATCAAGGGTCAGGCATTGGCCGACTTTCTGGCAGCCCATCCAGGGTCAAAAACCTCAAAGTTCTATGTAGAGATTCCAGATGAAGTAGCAGACGCCAATGTCACCTTACACAAAGCGGTTTGGCGAATATTCTTTGAGGGTTCTTCAAGAGCAGGGCCCAAAGACAACATCATCGCTCGGGTTGGGATAGTATTGATCTCTCCATACGGCCTCGTCATCAATCGTACATACTCTCTTATGGAGCCATAATCCAATAATATGGTAGAGTACAATACCCTAATCATCGAACTCCAACTCGCCAAACAAGTCGGAGTAGAGTACTTGGAAGCCTACGACGATTCTCAGCTTATCGTCAATCAAGTCCGAGGAGTATATGAAGTCCGAAACGAAGACTTAATCCCCTACCACCAAGCTGCACACAACAACATCGCGACTTTTGAGATATTCTTTATTAAGTATGTCCCTCGGTTGCAAAATATTAAGGCGAACGCTTTAGCCGGCCTCGCTGCTTCCTTGGTAGTCCCAAACAACATCCATTAGTTAATCACAGGGATCGATCAAGAGTTGGTCTATCCCAAAAGTAATCTATGCTTATGCCTTAGCTATACAGCAGAGTTCGACACCGATACTTAAGATTGGAGGCTTCCATTCATTGACTACGCAGTATATGGAATTCTCCCTGAAAATCCAAAGGAAGCTACTTTAATTAGAAGATGCTCCCTTTGTTTCTATTATGACACGGAGACCAAAATATTGTACCGTCGGTCCTACAACGGCCTTTTTCTCTGATGACTGTCGAATACAGAGGCAAAATAAGCCATCAGCGAAGCTCACAACGGCGTCTGTGGGGTGCATCAACCCGGTCCAAAGCTACAGGACCGTCTTCGAAGAATGGGCTATTATTGGCCGACGATGGTAGCAGATATGATCGATTACACAAGGAAGTGCCAAGTATGTCAAATCCATGCAGACATCGTCCACCAGCCATCTGAGTTCCTATACCCAATGGTAGCATCTTAGCCATTTGAGGCATGGAGAATATACATCATCGGGCCAGTCAGTCTGCCTTCATCAAAAGGACATCGGTTCATCCTGGCAATCATCAACTACTTCTCAAATGGGTGAAAGCTGTTTTACTCGCTGAAGTCAAAATAGTAAACGTGATCAACTTCATATAGCATCACATCATATATCGCATCAGCTTGCCGCATAGGATCATCTACGATAATGGTCCACAGTTCATAAGTCACGCCTTCTATCGATTTTGTGACAAGAATCGAATTCTAAACATAGTCTCCATGGTGTACAACCTCACAAAAAATGGTCTGGAGGAAGCGTTCAACAAAACCATTATCAAGCTCCTCAATAAATTTGTGTCTTCCAACAAATGCGACTGGAACGAGAAGCTGGATAAATGTCTCTGGGCCTATCGTACAACAGTCCAAACAGCTACTAGGAATATGCCATTCTCTTTGGTGTACAGAAGTGAGGCGATACTCCCGTTGGAGATCCAAATTCCTTTACTACGAGTAGCTCTCTCCAACCAACTAACCACAGACAATAACTACCACCGACGGTTACAGGAGATGGAAGCTCTAGACGAGAAATGACTCTTAGCTCAATAACATATAGAGTTGTATCAAGCGCATCTCTTTGGAGTCTTCAACAAGCGGGTAAAAATGAGAACATTTCAAGTGGGTGACCTCATCCTAACAGTAAGAAGTCCTATGGTTATGACTCACAAGATGGCCAGCAAATTCTAACCTAAATGGGAAGGCCCGTTCATTGTGAAAATTGTGTTTTCCAACAACGTGTACCGGCTAGCAAAACCCAATAGCGACTTGCTCTTGATGCCTATCAATGGCAAATTCGTCACAAAGTACTATGTCTAAATTAGACTGGTACTCCTCTATTATCAAACTATATCGTATCTTCCTGGACGTTGGTTCATGTCCACAGGACCTCTGGACTGTCGCTCTAATATACTACTCTGGCAAAATCTGCCATATCCATATTACCTCTGAGAAAATTTCTCGGCCTTAACCATCGATCATCACGTCCATATTATCTCGGATAACGATAGTCTTCTAAGTTATCACCCGTACCCAATCCGGAGTATGCCCGCGGTGTTAAGTCTATAAAAACTGTCATGTCTATATTACCTCTGGCAGGGCTTATCTCAAATCTATTACTTGTACTAACTTGCACAAAAAGTAATGGATCTACAAAACCTATCACGTCCATATTACCTCTGATAGGGTTTATTTCGAATCTATTACTCGCACCCCAAGTGCACAAAAGGGTAATAAGTCTACCAAAATCCACCAACGGGATGTCCTTAAGTCAACAAAAACTTCCACGTCCATATTACCTCTGGCAGGGCTTATCTCAAACCTATTACTTGCACTAATGTGCGCAAAAAGTAATGGGTCCACAAAACCTATCACATCCTTATTACCTCTGATAGGGTTTGTTTCGAATCTATTACTCGCACCCCAAGTGCGTAAAAGGGTAATAGGTCCACCAAAATCCCCCATGGGATATCCTTAAAAAGCTTTGTTATGGTACTACATTCATATTATCTCCAGTACAATACCCAAAAGTCCACAACATAAAAAAATTCTAAAAAATGAGAAACTTCATTAAATAATATTCAAGATCATGAATACATATGATGGAAATCCATTATATTCAAGGGTTCTCATTGGTATTCAAGGTCATGAGAACATATGATAAAAATCTATTTTAAAGGGTTCTCCATGAAGTCTCGCAGATACAAAACTTTTTTATTAGAAGTGCCCCACCGTGCTATCGTCGCTACTGATACAAGTCGAGCCCACAATAAAAAATAATGCTTTTTGGCTTACTACTCCACAGTATAAACCTTAGTATATGGAAAATCCATACTGATGGATAGCAAGGAAAGAGCATGAGCAGACGCTCTACGACCATGCGGAAAGACCGACGATAGGAATGGCAATTAATCCAAATCTTATTATCGATCCCGCAGTCTCCTGGCCGATAGCGAACCACATAAAAGAGAGAAAAGCAGCCGATGTGCTGCAAGAACAAGGGCAGCTCAGCGTATGACACGGGATATTTATCCTCGTCTCCTAGATTAGTTCTTGCCAAACTGACCATGTATCCTGAAGAAATATCGGATAAGGTTGGTTTTCATCCCGAACAATGAGTGTTATGATATCCTTCCATGCCCCATCATAGGCAACACGAGAGAAGAAAAAACCCGCATAAAGAAGATGCATCAGTCTCAGCGAAGATTATAAAAAGGTATAACCATCGCATACCGCTGCCGAGCCACATCCACGTTCAGTTAAGTCTATATGGAAAAGCAAGATGAGACTTCACCCAGACAGCCAAGCCATATATATGCTTGGCATGCATAAAATAGATGATTCTTCATCCATGCGGCCTCGCCAACAGCTCAGCGCACATGTCAGACAGATCCTGCACGCATGCCATGAAGTAGTGCTCACCCATACGACAGAACTCTGTGAAGAGGTCTGCACATGTCCAAGGGGAGACTTCATTTATGCGACAGAACTTTGCTAAGGGACGACTTACGTTGGGGAGGACTTCCTACCCACACAGCAAATCTGTGTACCGGTGGCTTTGTGACCTTGAATATTATTTAATGAAGTTAGGAGTGCAGCCCAACACGAGAGATAGGATACCCCCTTACCTTAGAGTAAAATCCCTGCATTAATCCTGATCTTGACTGATTCCTCGACGAGAGAGATAGCAATATCCAGTATCTTCACGAAGAAGGAGGAAAAGAAGACAAAATTCTCTTTCCTCCCCAAGTCGCCTACTTATAGGCTCCAAGAGACGCGTGAAGAGATCGAGATAACGAACGCGACAGTTATAGCGATGAACCTGATGCCTCAATTTTGTGTGCCACTTTTATCTCCTTGGGAACTGCCACCTAAATCCCCGCGTCAGAAGGAGGTACAGAATTCGAACAAAATCTACCCATGGGTCAAGGCAAATTCAGGCAGTTAATGAATAAGGGACAGCCTGGCAGCATTCTCCCATGTGGCTCAATGTCTATACGGCCCGAACGTACCCATTCCATGCTTTTTATTCAAAGTATTTCAAACTTATTTGTTTGAAAACTTTGAAGGAGGTCTTGTAAAAGCATGGAAAAGACGCATCCATGCGTCCAACGTCCATGTGCTCCAAATAAAACTCAACAGATGATAGACCCAATGGATACTATGCGGCCCAGAAGTGGGTCACCTCTACGATCCAAACAAGCATCCTGACAATCGACTGTAGGTCGACCTGACATGACGTCCTGACAATTAGTCGTAGGTCCACCTAACATGACGACCTGACAGCAAAGATGGTGCCTGAAAGAGAATCCTGAAAAAAAAGATTTTTTTTATTACCTCGAAGGATGAGAAGACTTTAAGAGGCAAAAGTTCCAAGGATGGTATAGAGCCACATGGAAAACATGACAAAAAGAACCCATGCGTCTCTGGCCTATGCGTTCCAGACTTCATGCGGTACATGTGTCTCTGGCCCACGCGTCCCAGACTCCATGCATCCCATGGGACTCCATGCATCCCATGTGACTCTGGCCCATGTGTTTTAGACTTCATACGGTCCATGCTTCTCTGGCCCCGTATATTTTAGGCACGTACGTCCCGTGCATCTTTGGCCACATGTGTCCCAGATTCTACGATAATCAAGTCTTGCTATTACAACTGAGTGGTCATCTTCAACCAAATAGCGGTCACGTATTCATTTAACCAAGTCGTGCCTACACAGTTGAGAATCGCCCAGATACTCAGCAAATAACAAAATCCTAACAAATGTTCACGCGACAGCGGAGCCCAGATTCATGTGCAAAGTTAAAGCACTCTTCCGTTGAGAAGGAACATGTGGCCAACCCCGCCATCCATGCATTCCAAAATCTATACGGCCACAAATATGACTATAAATAGTAGGATACCCGAATCGGACAAAAGACGGACAGGCTATCTATGAATCAACACTCAAGGAAGAGAGAAGAGCTTCTGTATCGGATCGTCCACGTTGTAAAGGGAGTTGCTACACTCCTAACTCTCCATAATCACCCCCCAAAAACAAATTTATAATTAGATTGTCTCCTAGGACTCTTCTTTGTACTCTCTTAGTTTGTTAATCAAATCTTGTTATCCTAGTTCTCGTTTTAATATTAAATGGCAAACAAGCAAGAGGCAGTGCTAGCCCCTTATTTTGAGATTACTTCTCTGACTACGCTCAATATAATATATATATTAGACCATGGCTGGTATATTTTGATCATGTATTATTAAACTCTACTAGTGCATCATTTTGTATCTACTAGCTTCATGATCATATGTGACATAAAATTTGGGATGTCTTTTTACTTTCATGTATGATATACTCTTATACTTGTATTGTTGGATTGAGATAATATAATTTTTTGGCCTTAGGACTGACGTCGTAGCATTCTAGAGTTTACCCATTTATTTTTTTGACAACCTTAACACATTGTGGCTTACTTTGGTATTCTACAAGGTATTATTGGCCATGTGAGTCTCTGTATTCATCCAGTATTCTGGAAGTGGGGCGTGACAAGGTTTTATTGGTGGCCTACGCAGGTATATTTTTTAAATTTATGGGAGGATCTTCTTGTTAGAATCTCTATCCTCTATAATCTTCGATTGATCTCTACTTGCAACATGCACTTCTCGCTATCCTTGAACTTTAAACTTGCTTATGATTATTCTATTCTCGTCCCTTGTTGATATCCCTGTGTCCTTATCCTTCAGGGATACCCCACTTGCTCCTTCTTTTGAGGGTTCCATTGCTGTCACGCCCCAGTCCCAAAAATACGTAGGACTAGAACACGTAAGCATGCCAGCCGCATGGATATGGCAACTCCAATATATGGAAACCATAACCCATACGTACGCTGTAATATGAATATAAACTCACATGTGGTATATATAATGTCACAAGTCACAGATATGCTAATCTCATCCACAGAACAAGTCATAGAAAAGAAATACTAAACTAGAATAAGGAGTCTGAAATATCCAAAATAATAGTCGGGTGGAGACAAATCCACTACCAATGACTATATCCAAAACTAAAATGAGAGAGGAGTATAAAGTCTCCAATGTAAAATAATGTGAAGACAGAAGTGTATCAGCTAAAAAGAATCCATCGCTAGATGTACTTAAAGATGCTCAGAAGGTAAGACCTCATCGGCAGAAAAGAATACGTCAGGTCCAGGCCCGTACTCCTGTAAATACTCAAGAGCAGATAAACCTGGCAGAGGACCAGGTCCTCAGAGGGACGTAACAAGATACTGAAAAGCGAGCCAACTTGAATACAATAAACATACATATAATTTGAAAATAAATAAGTACGCTGTACAAGAAAATCTATATGAATGCAAATGAGGACAACTTTTTGACGTATGGGCAAGGGTAGGCTACTCGATCTAAGCCTCACAACTCACACACCCGTCAATGGACATCAGAAATCGACATACCTCTGGGGTAGCGACCAGCGCGACTCTACATAAATTGACATACCTCTGGGGTAGCGACCAGTGCGACACACGCCCGTAGTGCGAACTATATACTACGGTTTACCAGAGTGGTTAAAAGCCCATACGCCTAATAATTGTCCTCTAATGATACTAGGTGCTATGTGTGTGTCAACATATCTAATAAATAGTAATGACTGAAGGATAACTACACATGCAAGAACTATACAGAAATGCAATATAAACAGAAATATACTAAGCATGCAAAATACTGTAAATAATTTGGCAAGGTATCTTGCCTGGCAAGAAAGTTGCAAAAATGTAATGTCCCGATGTCAACTCCAAGAGTCAGAAGCTACGGCCTCAGAATGAACGTCTCCGGATGCTGAAATAAACATCACCAACGTTCTCAGAATAAGCAAAATAGCTAAAAAGTACTTCCCTTTCGTCCAATTTGGACACAGGGGCAAAACGGTAATTTCGGGTCAAAGCGGGGTCTACATGTGGCCCACTTTGCACCAAAAAATGTGCCAAGGGTAACCGTCTCTAAATGGGACAAATTATAGGTCAAACAACTCTAGATGTCAATACGAACCCAACAGTATGTCCAAATGTGGATTCCGATGGGCCGGACACAATTTTGTCCAAAAAGTCAACTATGGGGCCCGCCAATTGGCGATTTGGTCAACCGTCTCAGAATTGCGTAAAAATTGGGTCACAGGACCAGCGCGTTACCACAAGTCCTGTGGCGTAAGTTTCGTCGCAATCTGACAAGCATGCACAAAATACGTGCGAGTTCCACAAAAGTTACGATACGAAATGTGACCGCGGATACGGCCTGATTCCGGCGCGCATACGCGTCTGAATCAGTTTCCATAAATTTTTACGTGTCCGGTTATGCTTCTTGCACCGTTCGGTACACTTGGTACCCGGCGGGGCGGTCCCGTTTGGCGGGGCACGCTCCGTTTTCCAACTTTTGGAAATATAGAAAAAGTAGGTTCGTGGGGTTTTGTGACGAATTTAATTCTGTCCACAGCAGTTAATAATCTAGGATTATTTAACAGAAAATAAACTAGGTCAAGTGTTCTACATATATCAAAAAGAATCACCGAATTCGGATCTCTGTGGTGGGAGATACGAACTCGGCAACATGGGTGGTCACCGCAGTTTTCTGCGATCCCAGAATTCGGTCTGCTCGCGCCAACTTGGGCGCTATTTTCACCTATGGGTACACGTTGTTCGAGGTCTGCTATTATACAAATATGGGAGAGGGTTAAGGGGTGAACATACCGGTGAAGGCGGAACGGCGTTTGGTTGAGCGAGTCGACGGAAAACAACTCCGGAGCGAAGGTACCTCGTGTGGAAATCTGCAGTGCGCGAGGTCGGGGTCGTCGGGATGGTTTGGACGGCATGGCGGGGTTCTCTGGCTGCGGTGGCGGCTCTAGATGAGAAGAGGGAGGGTTTGTATGATTTAGATTTAGGGTTTAATAAATATGTGAAGATATATATATATATATATATATATATATATATATATATATATATATATATATATATATATAAACGGAGGGGGGGCTGTATTCCGCGCGCATGAGGAAGCTGCTGCTTCCATTTCTAAAGGGGGGTTGTTTTCATTTTAGTCCTTTTTTTCTTTTTCTTTTTCTTTTTCTTTTCTTTCTCCTTTTTCTTTTCCATTCTTTTCTTTTCTTTTATTCTTTTTCTTTTTCATTTCTTTTTCTTTTTTTTTCCTTAAAAAAATATATATATATATATATATATATATATATATATATATATATATATATATACGCATAAAAAAAATCTAGAATTACACTAATGCATACAATTAAGCTAGCAACTGCTCAAGGGGTCTCCTATATGAAATAAATTCCAAACAATTCCTGATGATCCCATAAGTCCTCTAAGTGCCCGAACACTTAAAATAAAAATTATTAAAAATCTATTTCTCGTATTTAGCACATAATTACATAATTAAATTATTAATTAATAAAAAAAATACGATTTTTTTAGAAATAGGGGTTTTACATTCTACCCAACTTACAAAAATTTCGTCCTCGAAATTGACACTAACCCATATTCATAATGATAACTATAACTATTACACTACATTAGTATCTAGTAGGACTCCTAAAACTCATGGTCTGTCATTCTAACACTTCCTCATCTATTGTCCATCCACTATTCTATCATCCTCTAACTCGTCTACACTACCCAACTTACAAGAATTCTACTAGTGGTCACCTTCTTTGAATCTATTGTCTAGATTGTAAGGCAATTATAGTTTATTGGGTCGAGAATCTTCGGATACCTGTCTAGAATCTCATAACTATGACTTTTTTCGTAACCGTCAAATATCGTAGTCTAATACTGCCACGCCACCTGGCCAGTATGGCTGCAAGTAATTCGACTACTCTACCAAAATCGTCTGGCGGCAACTGTCGCTACCTCGCCGGCGATTTGTCATAGTCATCAGTTCGTAACAAGTGCCTTCAACTCTTTCCTAGACATAGTCTAAGTTTTAGAGAAACACTTAAGGTCTTGACTAACTATTAGGGGTATGATCTAGCTCAAATGATCTAACAATTTCTACTAGGCTACAAGGTGCTACTTAAGGGTTAAACTACTAAAGAATACAGATCTTGCTATAGTGCATATATATATTAAAAACTCATCCTTAGTTATCAAGCATTACTAACACATTTATATTTTAACTAATAGAATAGGGGTGAGATTGATATGAATCAAACAATTCATAATGGCACGAAAGATACGACTATGATAGGAAGAGTTAAGCATGAGATAAGAAACGAATATAAAAGGAGAAAATGAGTCACCCAAGAGGGCGAGATAAGGATAGGGGAAGAATACTACTACTGCTACTCACGTCATCCATTAGCATCCCGTGTATGCCACCTGGGTAAAATATACATACCTCCTCATAATTGCTAAACTACCATACATATAATTCTATATCTATTTGTGCATCTAAAATCTTGTGTCATAATGGGGTTATGAGTATGCAAAGACAATTATAACTAAAAGGTCGTACCTGTATCTACGGCTTCCTGTGTCTGCTCTCCCATACTTGTCATAATGAGTGCTTGGCCTTGTCCTTGGTTGTTCAACTGGGGTCTAGTCCCCTCCATTTGTGCAGACTGTAGAAGTAGTGGTGGGTCCCTTTGGTCTCCTATACTTGAGGGTATATGCAGTATTCTTGATTCTAATGCCATAGGCCCCGGGTTCTGCTGAGGACATTCTCGAGCTTGATGGTGACTTGATCCACATACCATGCATAGTCCCAATCGACGACGACAATCTCTATGAATATGACTTGTCCTACCACAATAATGACAAGTACGGAGCTCCTTGGTTGGATATGGTGCAGCACTATCTGGTTGCTGGCGTGTCAAAGGGTGTCGAATGGGCCCTCCTTGCTGTATCCTTACTGGTCCTTGGTGACTTCTATGTTGAATTCCGTTTCCCTTGCTGATGGCCTCCTGGATCCTGGCCTCTGTCAATAGCTCGGCATAAGAGATCCGGGATTGGGAGCTAGTGTAGTGCTGGAGCTCCTGAGTCAGCCCACGGTGAAACCTCTTAGCCTTCTCCAAATCATTAGGTATTAGGACCGTGCCATACTTACTGAGACGGCTAAACTCTGCGTCATACTCATCAACTGTCTTGTCCCCTTGCTCTAGATGGAGGAACTGATCGTACAATGCGTCCCTTACTGTATCCGAAAAGTACTTCCTCTCAAAGCACTCCAAGAATTATTCCCAAGTCTGACGCGTACCCAACTGGCGCTCCATTGATTCCCACCAGTGATGCGCGTTGCCTTCTAACTGAGTCCTCATGCCTATCATCCATAGGTCAGTAGGTAGTTGTGATGCCTCTAACAACTTCTTGGTATTGGCAATCCAGTTCGTGGTCTCCTCTGGACTCTCATTGCCCTTATATGGCTTAGGGCCCATCTGCACAAAGTCCTTGACTGAACCAACCCGAGCTTGTGGTACTGAAACTAGTGCCTGGGATGGTGCAGGGGCTAGTGCAGCCATTCTCTCAAGCGTTGCCAGAAATTCTAGCCTCTGCTCTGCTGTTTGCTGCCTCTGTTCCTGTATTATCATCTGAAAGAATTGGAACAACTGTGTTTGGCCATCCTGCGGTGCTGGCGGAGCTGGAAAAGTTCCATTAGGTATCGTGGAAGGGTTTGATGGAATTTGATTGTTAGTCAGTCCATCCGGTCCGAAAAGAAGAGGTGTCGTTGAGTTCACTCCTGGTGATTGGTCGTCGTCCCCTGGAGACGTGTTGTCCCCGGTGGTGGCATGCCTGTTATGCAAATTCATCTCTCTGCAAGAGATGGACGAAGGATTAAGAAGAGTACATGAATCAAGCAGGATGCAAGCACTTAAGTAGGATATGTTGGAAGGAAGGTAAGTTATAGTCAAGTGTGAATGAGATCTAAAATTCTAATCCTAGGTACAGGCCCTCTCGGTACAGTGACGTAACCAAAACGGCTAACTCGACCTGCATGGGCCACCACAAAAATATGTCACGCCCCAGTCCCAAAAATACGTAGGACTAGAACACGTAAGCATGTCAGCCGCATGGATATGGCAACTCCAATATATGAAAACCATAACCCATACGTATGCTGTAATATGAATATAAACTCATATGTGGTATATATAATGTCACAAGTCACAGATATGCTAATCTCATCCACACAACAAGTCATAGAAAAGAAATATTAAACTAGAATAAGGAGTCTGAAATATCCAAAATAATAGTCGGGTGGAGACAAATCCACTACCAATGACTATATCCAAAACTAAAATGAGAGAGGAGTATAAAGTCTCCAATATAAAATAATGTGAAGACATAAGTGTATCAGCTAAAAAGAATCCATCGCTAGATGTACTCAAAGATGCTCAGAAGGTAAGACCTCCTTGGCAGAAAAGAATGCGTCAGGTCCAGGCCCGTACTCCTGCAAATACTCAAGAGCAGATACACCTGGCAGAGGACCAGGTCCTCAGAGGAACGTAACAAGATACTGAAAAGCGAGCCAACTTGAATACAGTAAACATACATATAATTTGAAAATAAATAAGTACGCTGTACAAGACAATCTATATGAATGCAAATGAGGATAACTTTTCGACGTATGGGCAAGGGTAGGCTACTCGATCTAAGCCTCACAACTCACACACCCGTCAATGGACATCAGAAATCGACATACCTCTGGGGTAGCGACCAGCGCGACTCTACATAAATCGATATACCTCTGGGGTAGCGACCAGCGCGACACACGCCCGTAGTACGAACTATATACTACGGTTTACTAGAGTGGTTAAAAGCCCATACGCCTAATAATTGTCCTCTAATGATACTAGGTGCTATGTGTGTGTCAACATAACTAATAAATAGTAATGACTGAAGGATAACTACACATGCAAGAACTATACAGAAATGTAATATAAACAGAAATATACTAAGCATGTAAAATACTGTAAATAATTTGGCAAGGTATCTTGCCTGGCAAGAAAGCTGCAAAAATGTAATGTCCCGATGTCAACTCCAAGAGTCAGAAGCTACGGCCTCAGAATGAACGTCTCCGGATGCTGAAATAAATATCACCAACGTTCCCAGAATAAGCAAAATAGCTAAAAAGCACTTCCCTTTCGTCCAATTTGGACACAGGGGCAAAACGGTAATTTTGGGTCAAAGCGGGGTCCACATGTGGCCCACTTTACACCGAAAAATGTGCCAAGGGTACCAGTCTCTAAATAGGACAAATTATAGGTCAAACAACTCTAGATGTCAATACGAACCCAACGGTATGTCCAAATATGGATTCCGATGGGCCGGACACAATTTTGTCCAAAAATTCAACTATGGGGCCCGCTAATTGGCGATTTGGTCAACCGTCTCAGAATTGCGTGAAAATTGGGTCACAGGACCAGCGCGTTACCACGAGTCCAGTGGCACAAGTTTCACCGTAATCTGACAAGCGTGCACAAAATACGTGCGAGTTCAACAAAAGTTACGATATAGAATGTGTCCGCGGATACGGCCTGATTCCGGCGCGCACACGCATCCGAATCAGTTCCCACGAATTTTTATGTGTCCGGTTACGCTACGTGCACCGTTCGGTACATATGGTACCCGGCGGGGCGGTCCCGTTTGGCGGGGCGGTCCCGTTTGGCGGGGCACGCTCCGTTTTCTAACTTTTAGAAATCTAGAAAAGTGGGTTCGCGGGGTTTTATGACGAATTTAATTCTGTCCACAGCAGTTAATAATCTAGGATTATTTAACAGAAAATAAACTAGGTCAAGTTTTCTACACATATAAAAAAGAATCACCAAATTCGGATCTCTGTGGTGGGAGATACGAACTCGGCAACATGGGTGGTCACCGCAGTTTTCTGCGATCCCAGAATTCGGTCTGCTCGCGTCAACTTGGGCGATATTTTCACCTATGGGTACACGTTGTTCGAGGTCTGCTATTATACAAATATGGAAGAGGGTTAAGGGGTGATCATACCGGTGAAGACGAAACGATGTTTGGTTGAGCGAGTCGACGGAAAACAACTCCGGAGCGAAGGTACCTCGTGTGGGAATCTGCAGTGCGCGAGGTCGGGGTCGTCGGGATGGTTTGGACGACCTGGCGGGGTTCTCTGGCTGTGGTGGCGGCTCTAGATGAGAAGAGGGAGGGTTTGGATGATTTAGATTTAGGGTTTAATAAATATGTGAAGATATATATATATATATATATATATATATATATATATATATATATATATATATATATATAACGGAGGGGGGGGGGGCGCTGTATTCCGCGCGCATGAGGAAGCTGCTGCTTCCATTTCTAAAGGGGGGTTGTTTTCATTTTAGTCCTTCTTTTCTTTTTCTTTTTCTTTTCTTTTCTTTCTCCTTTTTCTTTTCCATTCTTTTCTTTTCTTTTATTCTTTTTCTTTTTCATTTCTTTTTCTTTCTTTTTCCTTAAAAAAAATATATGTATATATATATTTATATTTATATATATATATATATATATATATATATATATATATATATATACGCATAAAAAAACTAGAATTACACTAATGCACACCATTAAGCTAGCAACTGCTCAAGGGGTCTCCTACATGAAATAAATTCCGAAAAATTCCTGATGGTCCCATAAGTCCTCTAAGTGCCCGAACACTTAAAATAAAAATTATTAAAAATCTATTTCTCCTATTTAGCACATAATTACATAATTAAATTATTAATTAATAAAAAAATAATAAATACAGTTTTTTTAGAAATATGGGTTTTACAATTGCACCGATAACTCCAATAGATTCAGTAGGCCAGGGCTAAATCCCGATATTGAACCAAGGACAAGCATCAGTAGCTTTTCATCAGCCGGCTCCGTAAGTCACGCATGCCCAAAAAGCACAATCAGCCCCACCAGTCTTGTCGGAACAACCAGCTCACCCCGCTCTGTCATTCATACCAGCCCAGAAAATACCACCAGTTCTAGCAGTATATCTAAGCTAGACAGGATTGCAGGCTATGTTAGAGATGATCCAAGCTATGATAATGGTACAACAACAATAACCAAATATAACTCCAGCTTCAGTAACAAGTGGTCCAACTCTGCCAGCAGTTTCAGCAAGGAAAAGAATAGACCAACGCTACTCTTTGCTAGGGAGTTAGAGTAGCACTCAATAACAGTGGACGTTATACTCACAACGCAGGGACTAATGTTAGTCGCATGCACTAAGCTAAGTTCATCGGCATGGAAGATGCAGTTTCAGCAGATTCTTGGTTCCAGGACTTTGAGGCCATCATGGATGCAACCAAGACCCCATACGATGAGAAGGTAGCAGTCGTAAAGCTATAATTATCAGATCTTGCTCGAGATTGATGGGCAGCAAAAGAAATGGTGCTTCTGAAGCCTATTGATAGGTAGACGTTCAAGAAGCGCTTCCAGGAAAATTATTTCCATACTACCGCCAAGTTCCAGCTCCAGCAGCAGTACATCAACCTTCGCCCAAACTGAAGATCGATCGAACAGTATGTGGCCGAGTTTTGCAGACTTAGCTTATTTGCTCCTAATTTGGTAGCTTTCGAGGAAGACCGAGCCAAAAGATTTGAGTAAGGATTACATTTAGAGCTTGAGCAATTTACAGTGGATCATAATTATACTACCTATGATGCAGTACTCAGGAAGCAAGGTCACAAAACTTGCCGGCCAAAGATTAGTACAAGGACCGAAGGCCAGAAGCGGTCACACTCATCCCTGAGAAGCGCCAGTATTCAGTCATCACCTCCAGCACCAGCAGTAAGAATACCTCACCTGCCAGCACTTCCAACCCCTACAGTAACCTCAGTACAATCTACCAGGTAGTCTGTATCAGCAGGATACAGCCACTGCGGAAAGCCAGGGCACACCAAAGAACAATGTAGGAGGACCATTGGCCAGTGTCTCAGATATGGGGCATCCGACCACATGATAGGTTTATGCCCAATCCTGTATCCAGAAGCTTCTTCATTCCGATAGTTTCCAGCTAAGCCTCAAGCAGCGACTGGAGGCCCGCGAGGACCAGTATTAGCAGGTCGACCCCTAGCCCAACCTAGAGCAGTTGTTAGCCAAAGGCGCTACAATTGTGGGTAAGATTCCCGAGCTCTCTTTAGCTTGTCTCAATCTTGGGTTCTCGTAGAACGATCTCATACTCTGATGCGTTCGAGATATGATGGTTGTTTTGATCCTTTCGTTTAGCAAAATGCGAGTTCATTGCCACCGCTCTTCTGCATTCGTGACTCATTGTACGTTGTGTCTATCATGTGTCTCAACTGCGAAGGTATATCCTGGATTAGAGTCATGTCCTCGATATAGTCGTAGGTACCGACTTACCTCCAGGCTTGGCTCTTGTCCATTTGTATGAGTCAGCATAGACAAGCGAGGATGAGTTTCTATTCGACTGACTTAGGAGTGTATGTATCTATATGCCTCCATTTCCCTGTGTGTTGCTTTTGTATATTTATTCATTAGTTAATTCTGCATCTATCTTTTCTATTTTTAGTTACTTGCTTAGTGTAATAATTTGAATTAAGATTTGTTTCTTGAGCCTTCTCGTGTGTCCTAGCTCGACAAGGCTTGGTAATATTTTGAGGACAAAATTTTTCTAAGAAGGATAGAGATGTCACACCCGATCCCAGATTTGGTATTTCTTTAATTTCTAGAATTTAATTTTTTCTGAGAATGTATTCCTGCTTTATTTCATATGTTGGTTCCTGTCATTTTATTATTGTTTTATTATTCCTGTTATTGAGAGAGACTACCCGAGACCAGTAGAATGTCTATTGACATTGCCATAGATCCTATTTAGGACCCGCATGTAGAATAGATACTTGGTTCGGTTCTTTTTGGATGAACCCATGACTAAACCATCTTTTCTTCGCTCTTAGTATATATATGGCTTTTCTCTCTCCTCTATTTCTTCTTCTTCATTTTATTTCTCTCTTTCCTCCTCTCCCTCAAGCTCCCCCTAACCTAACCCTAACCTTAACCCTAACCCTAAAGGAAGGTTGCTACGACTTGGACCGTGAGAGATAGAGGCTAGGAGCCAGCAAGGTAAGTACATCCTGCTCAATGGTGAAATCATAGATTTTTGGATTTTTATATATGTTGTTGCTTTGAAAATGTATTTGATAAAAAATATTCCCCTTCAGTTGCTGATCATGTTTAGATCTTGAATTTTTGGATTTTGATGTATAAGATTTTGTAGATCTGAGTTTCAAGTTTAGGATTTTTATGTGTTCTATGAGTTTTCGTTAGTTTTGATCTATTAAAACTTAGTATTTTCAAAAACTAGTTGTTCCTTATGTTAGAGCATTTTATTCAAGTAATTTGGCTTCTTATTTCACTTAATTTGGAGTTAAAATAGATATTTATGAAGAAAATAATTTTTTTGTTTTTGGAGTTTCGGTCATGGCTTAACTTACTGTTGGAGAAGACGAAGTCTTCATATGGACAGCGAGCCATACAGCCGAGAGTGCCATACTGCCCAAGAGGGATATGCGGCTTGAACTCTTGCCGCATGCTGACAGCATGCATCCATCTTGTTGGACGCATGACTGCCTATTCGTCCGTACTCGTTGAACGAATAAAAATTTGTGAAGTCCAAAAGTAAGTCAATGCGGCCAGTGGGTACATTCGGCCAGAGAGTCCATGCGGCCAGTGGGTGCATGCGGCCAGAAATTCTTTTGTGTATTTTGTGTTCCCTATTGTTATGTTCTCTCTGTAATTCCTTTTACTGATTATTGTTGTGTTCTTCCTTATATTGATACAAGTTTATGTTACTAGACCAGTTTATGTACTATTTTATAATCCTCATGACACCGTAGAAATATCTGTGTATAAAAATCTATTACATTTGGTATTTGATAATCGAGTGTGAGTATTGCCCAATATATTGTGAGCCGCGGATATGATAACTCATGAAAAGCTCGTACCCGTGATCCGTTATTCTAGGAAAGTTCTCGAGTGTCCATGACTAGAGGACATAAAATAATTTAGTAACGATTAAACAAGATAATATTTACCTAGATCATTGGGAGGGAAGAATATTGCGCTACCGGCTACCCCGATACCCAAGGGCCACATGCAGCATGGAATAACCCTATTAGGCAAGGGCTCCATGACTGACCAAGTTTATGCGTGCTGCAGCACTACAAGTTGTTGTTTTGTATTTCAGTATATGCATTCCAAGACATGTTCCAGTTATGTTTCAATTTTAATTATATTACCAGACCATTTACCGATAAGTTTATGTTTACAAAAATGAGTTTCACTTACAAAACCTTTTTATGTTTACAAAAAATTAGTTTCATTTACAAAATCCTTTTATGTTTACAAAATCAATTCCATTTTACAAAAACCTTTTGTTTATATAAACTAATCTCATTTACAAAAATTTACCTATGTCTTCAAAAGCCAGTTTATGCTTACTTATGTTGTGTTATTCTATCAATTATCTGCTTTAGTTTCTTATCCCTCATTGTTTATGATGTGCATTATAAGTACTAGACAAGCGTACCCTTGGTCATCCGGATTAATTGCAGTGCCGGTGGTAGCGATATTCTTCAAAGCATACATTTGTTAGTAACTAGATTTGTGATAACCCTAGTTAGTTAATTATAGCAAGTCGTACGCATGTTTGACCGTACAATGTTTGCCTATTTGTTAAGCTTGCACTTTTAATTTATTCTTCGGCGCATGGTTACGGTGCTAAGTTCTGCTCAGGCGAAGGTCTGCAACCCCGATCCTTGTTTGGTTTAAGGGTTGTGGTCCCGATCTAGAGTAGTTCCTATGCTCTCTTGTCGCTTGTCGTCTTACTTTTATTTATGCACTTATTATTAGTTCTTCCAGTGTTATTCTTGAGACAAGTACATTGGTACCGTACAAGTCTTGATCTGTGTTTGTTTCATATATGTCTCTTTTGCTTTTTGTTGTGATGCATGTGTTTGGTCTATCACCTCGAGCTCATTTGTGGTACTTGTTGCTTAGGGTTCTGACCCCACTGGTTTTTTATGGCCAGATTACCCCGAGGAGACATGACCCACTGTACTTCCAGCAAGATGGCCCGTACTCGTAGGACTGCGGCCGAAGCTTCGCGAGTGGATTTTCTTCCTCCACCTCTCGTAGGATTATTCTTTTTGTGGTGGTTTAGTAAGAGTCAGTATTATCCCCTTATTTTGAGATTACTTCTCTGACTACAGTCAACCTGATGTATATAATAGACCATGGCTAGTATATTTTGATCATGTATTATTAAACTTTTCTTATGCAGCATTTTGTATCCACTAACTTCATGATCATATGTGAGATAAAATTTGGGATGCCTTTTTACTTTCATGTATGATATACTCTTGTATTTGTGTTGTTGGATTAAGATAATAGGATTTGTCGACCTTAGGACTGACGTTATAGCATGCTAGAGTTTACTCATTTATCTTCTTGACAACCTTAATATATTGTAGCTTACTTCGATATTCTACAACATACGGTTGGCCATGTCAGTCCCCATATTCACCCAGTATTCTGGGAGCGGTGAGTGACACAACTTCTTCAAAAGTGCGCCGTAGTCCCAACTTCTTCAAAAGTGCGTCGTAGTGCCAATTTTTTCAAAAATATGTCACAGTGCCAATCTTTCCAAAAGTGTGCCAATCTCCAGACCACTTTTAAAGTGCGCCTATTATCTTAATTGAAGTGAGCAGTTATGAATGCGTGTCTTACATGCCATGCTTTTTGTGAAAAGTGTATAAATAACTGTCCCCACGACCTATGCTTTCCTCGTATAGGAAGCTACGTGTCAAGCAGGCAGCGAGTTATGCACCCACTCATTCAGAACGTGGGGTGTTAGTCCACCAAAAGTGTACGCACAATGGTAAAATAGTGCAACCTGTCCAAAGTGCACTCACACTCTCATAACCGCTCCTAAATCCTATAAATATAGGTTCTGTACAACCATTACGAGGGGGACACATGGAGAGGAGTATACACAGAGGCAGAGAGAGAAATGGGCTAGAATTCTCAAGTCTTTGAAATTCAAGAATAGAAAGAGAGAAATAGAAGCTTCTCATACCATAGTTGCCAAAACTTTCTTATTGTTCAACTATCCAAGTTATTCACAGCATTTCCTATATTTTTTTGTCATTGTGGGCATTTTTTCACAGTCGAGTGGTCCGTCCGAGGAGTAAAGTAACCGTCCGCAGGTTAGATCTCTACAGCTATACTTCTCCAGAATCAAATATACTTATATTCCTATTTAGGATCTTGTTTTTGTACTTTTCTTTCTTTCCAATAGTTTATAATACAAAGGTTTCTGATAAAATTTTCTTCTCAAATAAGATGATGACTCTATTAGGGACTAGTTTTATCCTCTGACAACAAAGGGATAGCTCAACTCGATGCTGCGTCGGTCGGCTCCATGCAGAAGACCTTGGTCGTAAAGTTCGACCAACAAGCATACAAAGAAATGCTCCATTCTGGGGGTTGTGCTCACCCCGCATCCACACTCAAGTCGAGAAAAACTCGCAAAGTGTGGATGCCCAAGCCTCGTCATGCGTATCCCGAAGTTGCTGCCAACATGGAAAAGATGATTCTAATTAACGAGAGTTTTTCTGTCAATTATGTTCAGATTAATGACTTGGTAGACAATTCCCTTACGTTAAACAAGGGATACAATTTGCGCAACTCGCATAATTTCAAGCAAATAGTGATCCACACCAAAGATTCTGAATTCTTTGTATTAAACAAGGGACATAAATCGTGTAACTCGCACAATATCAAGCAAAGGGTGATCCATACCCAAGCTTCTGAGCCTACATATATTGGTGGTCATATACTGGAAAAACAAGTCATGGACACTGCTGTCCAAACCAATCTCTCTATAGGCGCTACTAGAAAATTAGTCAAGAAATATCATTCCCCTATCATCATGATCACGTGCTAAATTGAAGAAAATTTATACGCCACTCATTATGAACATATTATTGGTGCGCCAGGCCAAGACCTGCGGACAAAAAATAAATGCACGTAGGTAAACTGTACCAACTTTTTATGCGTCACAGAATATGCTCCAAACAGGACCAACGTCCTCACGACGTGTTATTTGTGCGTGTGAATATGTGAAGAATGTTCAGAATAATTCCCCCTCCTTTGTGAAAAATAAAAGTGTGAGAGATGATGGATCGTACGCTAATCAAGTTAGCACCTCACTTTACATGCAGGAAACTAAAAAAGTGCATAGGAGGTCTAATGTATCTCATGTATAGAGGCAGAGTC